>CM060251.1:82725149-83320149 GCA_030684275.1 Acipenser oxyrinchus oxyrinchus | reverse complement strand
CATTAGAAACAGCAGGAAGCACTTCTCAGAGTATCCTTTGTTTAATTGCAATACTGCTTTTTCATGTCAGGGTCAAATGACAAAGATTTTCCATAGCTAAAAATCCCTCTTAATATCATCCAGGTAAAAGCTGTAGTTTTGGATCCGAGAAACCAATTCAACGTTGACAGAACACTTACAAAGAACGATGTCCAGAAGCTTATCAAGGTAAGGCTTGTTCCATTGAAATATAAACACCATTCTGTGTGGCTTTAAATTGTTGACCTTTTTAAATGCTATAGCGCTAGTTGTTATCCATATTTCTGTTTCTCTTATTTAAATTTGCAGAAAAATTCTGTTTATAATCAGTATAGATAAGTTAGTTATTATTTCTTATTGTATCTGTTTTCTGACTGTGTGTGTAATGGAAAGTCAATTTAGGAAATGCTGAGAAAAAATAATTGTTTGAGAAGCTGTAGAAACCCTTCATGGCTTACTGCAGTAGTGTGTATGTCTATCTAAATTATAGCAACAGTGTCTGCTCCAGTGGCGGCTCCTGATACATAATAATATATGGCTCCTCAGAGGGCGCAAGTCTCCGTTATAAACTCCTATCTGCTATTAATCACAGTACTAGCAGCAGCAGATCACGTGATCGGAGCACAGGTTTTAATTGGAGGAGCCCAGAGTTTTTTTTCATCAGAGACAAGCCGTTATAAACTCCTATCTCTATAACCACAGTACAGTAGTCTCCAGCTAAGAGAACATTCCTCAGAAAGCAAGCAAGGTGTTCTTATAGCTGAAGTGTTCTCTAAGAAGGAGTTAGCCACCAGACACAATGTGAATCAATCAATCAATAAATAAATAAATAAATATGTATTACTTGTCATGATGCATGTGCATCAACATATGAAATGAATTGAATAAATAAAAGAAAAGCAATAGGCTAGTGTATTTTAATAAACTAATAATAAAGTAACAGACAAACTAACGTTAGTAAACTAACTGTCAAAGTAAATTAACACAGCACCTCTACACATGTTAAAAATATAGCAGCACTATACAAGACATGCACAATATTTAACAGAACGGTGAACACCAAATTGCTCGGCAACTTGTGTCAGATTCAGGTTTTTTTCAGGAGCTTGCACAATTTCCAACTTTGTGTAGCAAGAGAAACAGCGGCGCATTTTGCTGTTTGTTTACGTGCCATTTTGTAGCGATGGTGCACTCGTGGAAATCAGAATACACAACAAGGCAATGCTATGACGGTGGTTCTGGAAAGATTTAAAAAACCAATCAGTGTGCCTCAAGACACTTTCACAATGACAAGTTGCTTTTTAAAAGACTGAATAAACGATTTTAATTTAAGTTTCATGATGACAAGTTATCAGGTTACAAAACAGAACTGTATCCGTTGGGAACGAATCCCTATCGGTGCCAAGAAGGTGTTCTTTTAAGAAAAGCTTCATGTTTCTTTAGCTGGAGCATTTACAATGGGAAAAATCAGTTCACCACAAGGGTGTTCCCTTAAGCGAAGTGTTCTATTAGGGGGCGTTCCTATACGCAGAGACTACTGTACTAGCAATAGCAGGTGATGTAGTCTGAGCCGTGTTAATTTACTGTGTGCTCGATTATGAGTGAAGGGTTGAATAATATGGTTTCATATTCAATTTTCTGAAGGAGATTTTTAAAGGTGACTAGAAAAAAAAATACATCGTAACGGTAGGACAAATTAAAAAACCTGGCAAAGTTAAATACGAAGCCAGCAAGTTGTTGACGTGCGTGGATGACGGGACTTGTAGTTTTCAACCGCATTTCTGCTGATTGGAAGCACCTTACTGTGTACCAGATAAACTACTATTCCCAGAACACACATATGCCTATTGCATTGTGACACTGGAAGCGTCAGTAAAGTGAGATACATTTTAAAGTTTCATATTTTGATACCACTTCCTTTCTCTTGCAAAAAAACTAGTTTTTAGTGTTGTTTTTTTTTCTCTGTTAGTGTTCGTTGGAAGTTGTATTTATATTATTTTAGTCCTTCCCCAGCAGTGTTTGTTTATTTTTCCCAGCACAGGTAAACTCTTTCACTTTATTTTTGCCTGTACCGTACATAATTATTTTGTTGGTCAGTTTAGCTAATTAAGTCTATATAGGATGTGCTTAATTTTTCTCTGACTTTCACCTGCCGTAACTTTGTTTAGAAAATATTGTTTGCAAAGTATGTTAGTGACGTGGTCTTGCAATCGAAATGCTTTATCAATGTTGTATACAGTGCCTTTTGAAACATACGCTGGCAGTGTGTAACAGTTAAGTGTATTAGAATAAACTATGATGGGCTACTGCTTTCGTTTCTCTGTTGGCTAGTGGAGAAAATGCATTTAACAGCTGAATTGGGTTAAATCTGTTTAGACTGCACTTACAGATCTCATGATCTACCCCTGTACTATGCACTGGATTTCCCTGACCTCAGCACCATGTTACTGGATCCTCAGCTAATGCACTATCCTTGCACTATTGCACTACTATTAAGTCATTGTAGATATAACTTGTTGTAATCCTAACTTGTTGCATCCTATTTCATATTGTATTTTAGTAGTATTATTTGCACTTACTGTAAACTGTACTGTATTTAAATATTAATCTTGCTTTGTAACCATGTACTGCCCTGTAACACCTGTAAGTCACCTTTGCCTCCCTGTTTTTTTTGGCCACCAGCCGTCATTGGTTTGCACAATACTGCTTTATAATTAATTAAGCATGTAAAGACTAAGAGTTCATCCATAATGGAAAGTATTTGTTGAGAACAATATTTCTTACAGCCAAAACAATTCTTCCCCCAGCTCTGTGTGGACAGACTACTGGATCCAAAAAGCCTGTCTCTTGATACAATCAAAATGCAGGTTTACTTTGATATGAATTACACAAGCAGGGGTAAGTACTGTTCCTTCTTTTGTAGTCTGCATAACTTAATGAGCCGTTGAACACAAATACCCAGAAGACAAATATCAACTGACAATTAACCAATAATCCAATTATTTGTACAATAGAGTTTATTTTATTTATCTAAAACCTTTAAATACCCAATAGAAAAAACTGAGTGAGACTGAAAGAACATTTCCAGGTAGACTTCCCCTGTATAATTAAAGCACAAACATTTGTTTACTAATTCAATTTTCTTCTTTAATTTTTTTTTTTACTGTCGCTTTACCTTTTTATGATGTTGCTAAGTGTATCTTAGTGATGACATTAATAAAACACACTTTGGCTGATCTGGGCTACATCACATTTGTCTATGGCTGGCAACTAGAATTGAAGTTCCAGAATTAATGGTAATTCCAATCAGAACTATCATAAAAATTATGGGGGCAACACAAAAACTTAAGACTAATTTTAAACTTACTTTTCATTTTTTTGAAAGTAATAGCCTATGCTACCGAATTGGTACAGGAAATTATACAATGTGTTATTTTCTTATTATTAAGATGTTTACTGTATGCAGATTGAGGCAGGCAGGTGTGATGTACAGTACATGGTATTCCTCACTGATTCCCACGTTCCCATTAGGAGAGTTTTTGGATGAGCACCGGCGCGTGCTGGAGTCCAGGCTAGCTCCAGTGAGTCGAGAGATCACAGACAGCCGTGCACGGACTCGAGAGGAGCTGGAGAGCCTGTATCGCAAGATTGTCAGCTTCCTGGTTCTGCGTTCAGGGCTGGGGTCCCCCACTGACATCAACACAGTGCGAGAGACAACCGGTAGAGAATCACTGACATCAACACAGTGCGAGAGACAACCGGTAGAGAATCACTGACATCACTGACATCAACACAGTGCGAGAGACAACCGGTAGAGAATCACTGACATCACTGACATCAATACAGTGCGAGAGGCAATCGGTAGAGAATCAGTTCATCACTGACATCAACACAGTGCGAGAGACAACCGGTAGAGAATCACTGACATCAACACAGTGCGAGAGACAACCGGTAGAGAATCACTGACATCACTGACATCAACACAGTGCGAGAGACAACCGGTAGAGAATCACTGACATCACTGACATCAACACAGTGCGAGAGACAACCGGTAGAGTATCACTGACATCACTGACATCAACACAGTGCGAGAGGCATCTCAAGCTGCTGATGTTTGTTTTCTGTGTGGATACAGCTTTATCAGTATTAGCAGGCATTGTATGTGTTAATGTGTTGGACTTACTATCCATCCTAGTATACAAAAAACAAATAAAGTTATAGATTTGCTTTTAGTTTTACATTTCTGTCTACTACCCTCAACCAGTGATGTTACAGAAATGAAGACTCATGATAATTGTTTAACAGCAGAATCTCTTCATTCTTTGACGCATTTTAAAATAATACTAATTTATGGGGCTACAGTGGCTGATCTTAATACAGCCGCCCTAAAATGAATGTATTTGTATTGTATATAGTGATGTTAGCTAGTGGATGAAAACAGTTTAACACGTTGTTCTGTCCACGGCAGCGGCCCTTCAGAGCGTGTTCCCCCAGTCTGAGTTGAGCACCTTCCTGTCCCTCAATAAGAGAGATAAAGAGCGGCAGCTGAATGAACTCACCATGATCGTCACAGGGATCCGGCTCTTCAACAAGGACTGTGGAAAGGGAGGGGACTGCATTGATGACTGTGAGTTCCTATAGACAATGTGTCCTACCAGACAGGTCATCTTCTTAGACCGTGTAGATCTGAATGTATAAGGAACTTGTCAGAGGAGGGGCATCGCCACTGAAGTCATTTCTCTGCCAACCACTTAACTAACGCTTCAAAGAAAATGCACAATCTTAATGCTGCATTGCTGCATATTTGTAAATTAATGCTGTTTTCTGTATTTTAATAATAGCGGTTGATTGAGAAGGGTTTTTATTTAGATGGAATTCAATGTGATGTTTAAATGTGAAACTACAGATTCTCTGTTCTTGACATTTTAATGCACCTTTCTAATCTACTGTAGCAAACTATAGCACGTGTTTCTATATACAGTACATATACAGTTCTGTGCAAAAGTTTTAGGCAGGTGTGAAAAAATGCTGTAAAGTAAGAATGCTTTCAAAAATAAACATGTTAATAGTTTATATTTATCAATTAACAAAATGCAAAATGAGTGAACAGAAGAAAAATCTACATCAAATCAATATTTGGTGTGACCACCCTTTGCCTTCAAAACAGCATCAATTCTTCTAGGTACACTTGCACACAGTTTTTGAAGGAACTCGGCAGGTAGGTTTGCCCAAACATCTTGGAGAACTAACCACAGTTCTTCTGTGGATTTAGGCAGCCTCAGTTGCTTCTCTCTTCATGTAATCCCAGACAGACTCGATGATGTTGAGATCAGGGCTCTGTGGGGGCCATACCATCACTTCCAGGACTCCTTGTTCTTCTTTACGCTGAAGATAGTTCTTAATGACTTTTGCTGTATGTTTGGGGTCGTTGTCATGCTGCAGAATAAATTTGGGGCCAATCAGATGCCTCCCTGATGGTATTGCATGATGGATAAGTATCTGCCTGTACTTCTCAGCATTGAGGAGACCATTAATTCTGACCAAATCCCCAACTCCATTTGGAGAAATGCAGCCCCAAACTTGCAAGGAACCACCACCATGCTTCACTGTTGCCTACAGACACTCATTGGTGTACCGCTCTCCAGCCCTTCGGCGAACAAACTGCCTTCTGCTACAGCCAAATATTTCAAATTTTGACTCATCAGTCCAGAGCACCTGCTGCCATTTTTCTGCACCCCAGTTCCTGTGTTTTTGTGCATAGTTGAGTCGCTTGGCCTTGTTTCCACGTCGGAGGTATGGCTTTTTGGCCGCAAGTCTTCCATGAAGGCCACTTCTGACCAGACTTCTCCAGACAGTAGATGGGTGTACCAGGGTCCCACTGTTTTCTGCCAATTCTGAGCTGATGGCACTGCTGGACATCTTCTGATTGCGAAGGGAAGTAAGCATGATGTGTCTTTCATCTGCTGCAGTAAGTTTCCTTGGCCGACCACTGCGTCTACAGTCCTCAACGTTGCCCGTCTCTTTGTGCTTCTTCAAAGAGCTTGGACAGCACATCTGGAAACCCCTGTCTGCCTTGAAATTTCTGCCTGGGAGAGACCTTGCTGATGCAGTATAACTACCTTGTGTCTTGTTGCTGTGCTCAGTCTTGCCATGGTGTATGACTTTTGACAGTAAACTGTCTTCAGCAACCTCACCTTGTTAGCTGAGTTTGGCTGTTCCTCACCCAGTTTTATTCCTCCTACACAGCTGTTTCTGTTTCAGTTAATGATTGTGTTTCAACCTACATATTGAATTGATGATCATTAGCACCTGTCTGGTATAATTGTTTAATCATACACCTGACTATATGCCTACAAAATCCCTGACTTTGTGCAAGTGTACCTAGAAGAATTGATGCTGTTTTGAAGGCAAAGGGTGGTCACACCAAATATGGATTTAATTTAGATTTTTCTTCTGTTCACTCACTTTGCATTTAGTTAATTGATAAATATAATCTATTGACATGTCTATTTTTGAAAGCATTCTTACTTTACAGCATTTTTTCACACCTGCCTAAAACTTTTGCACAGTACTGTATGTTTATTTAATAATGTGCTGCAGATAAAAACACACAAGAAAAACTTTGTGTAATGTTCATGTTTAGTGTCTGCAATCCTAAATGAAGCTGTTCCAGCGACCTGCAAACACATTGAATCAGAACTACAGGACTCCCAGCAGCTAGCATACAGCTACACAGCTCTCATTGAGAAACTGGACAGCAAGGACAACTTGGGCAGAGATCATGAAATACATCCGCACCTATTGAAAAAAGCATTATATAACGTTCGACAACATGAAGCATTCTTGCAAATGATTGTGGTAAGTTAAAAATAGCATGTTGTCATACTGTCAGGGAGATAGATGGTGTATCATCCCATTGTCTCATCACGGAGAGAGGAAGAGTGTTGCCTCAATCCATTGTCCTCAACTTCAAATAGAGCTTTTTCGGGTTAACTGGTTGTTGGCCTGCAAGAGTAAAATGGAAAAGGTGTTTAAAAAGGCTGTGCTACTGACAAACCTGAAATCTATTAAGCCTGATGTCAATGTTCACACCCTGTGGGCCTCAGAAGTTTAAGTGGGTCTGTTTTAGTTTAGTAATATGGAATATCTTACTGCAGTATGTGTGTGTTCATTCTCTTTTTTTATCCACTTACAGTAATAGAATATGTATTTGTGTCTTTATCAGTGTGACTGTTCCATCTGTTTATGTGTTTCTGTCATTAACATGTGTTAAATGCGTTTCGCAATGTGCCCCTTTCATTTAGTCTGACGTGATCACATGTGCACAGCAAGTGGAAAAGCTGCAGAAAGAGCTTGGAGCAAGGATGGAACAGTTGAAATCCACAGTGAAAGCTAAGACTGCTGTTCCCACAGCACAGGTCTTTGTAAGTACCAAGGAATATACAGGTCTTTGAAAGTACCAAGGAATATACTCAATCTGATCATCACATGATTCCACCCATCTGCTTTTTTTTTTTTTGAGATTTTTCTAAATACATTTTTAATTAGATGTTTTATTTACATGTTTTTTTTTAAATTCTCTGTAGCTAAAGCCTCACACGTACACAATGCTGGTCAAAAGTAGACCTTACACTAGAATTTGATTGCTGGATGTTCAATGAATGGCAGCACAATATGAGACGGTCATTAATGGACCTTGTTCCTCACTACCTCCCAGTTCCATTTCTATATGCAAGCAGCGTATCTATGGAAATGCTCAAGATTGGACTTTCCTGTGCAAATCAATTCTCCTAATGTTGTTGTTGTGTTTTTTTTAATTTTTTTTTTTTATGTTAGCCCCATTTTATAGCGCTGTCAAACTATTGGTCAGGGTTCCAGGACGAGGTGGTGCTGCTGAGTATTCTCAGTAACATTGTGACCCACCTACGACCCTTCCAGGGTAACCTCTCAGAACTCCTCCCACAAAGAGACATTGAGCCCCTGCTGGAAGGGGAGGAGGTCAGAACTGATGAGGAGAGGATGAAGGGAACCGCAGGTCAGTACAGCGGTTACAGAGAAACAGGGCACATTCCTCTGCCTCTTTGGAAGTCTGCTTTGTCACACCATTGTCCACCAGCTGTTATAATCAAGTGCCTGTGCGCCAGGAAGAGCACTACAGAAGAGGTACTCTATCAGTGGGACATCACTGACAGTGGTGCTGTCATACCGTCATTATACCCTGTCCACAGCCCTTCCAACATTATATCCTATCCACAGCCATTCCTCACTTCCAACAGTATACCCTGTCCACAGCCCTTCCTCACTTCCAACAGTATACCCTGTCCACAGCCCTTCCACACTTCAAATATTACCCTGTCCACAGCCCTTCCTCACTTCCAACAGTATAACCTGTCCACAGCCCTTCCTCACTTCCAACATTATACCCTGTCCACAGCCCTTCTACACTTCCATTATACCCTGTCCACAGCCCTTCCACATTTCCATTATACCCTGTCCACAGCCCTTTCTCACTTCCATTATACCCTGTCCACAGTGCTTCTGCACTTCCATTATACCCTGTCCACAGCCCTTCCTCACTTCCATTATAACCTGTCCACAGCCCTTCCTCACTTCCATCATACCCTGTCCACAGCCCTTCTACACTTCCATCATACCCTGTCCACAGCCCTTCTACACTTCCATTATACCATGTCCACAGCCCTTCTACACTTCCATTATACCCTGTCCACAGCCCTTCCACACTTCCATTATACCCTGTCCACAGCCCTTCCTCACTTCCATCATACCCTGTCCACAGCCCTTCCACACTTCCATTATACCCTGTCCACAGCCCTTCCTCACTTCCATTATACCCTGTCCACAGCCCTTCTACACCTTCATTATACCCTGTCCACAGCCCTTCCTCACTTCCATTATACCCTGTCCACAGCCCTTCCTCACTTCCATTATACCCTGTCCACAGTGCTTCTACACTTCCATTATACCCTGTCCACAGCCCTTCTACACTTCCATTATACCCTGTCCACAGCCCTTCCTCACTTCCATCATACCCTGTCCACAGCCCTTCCACACTTCCATCATACCCTGTCCACAGCCCTTCTACACTTCCATTATACCCTGTCCACAGCCCTTCTACACTTCCATTATACACTGTCCACAGCCCTTCTACACTTCCAACAGTATACCCTGTCCACAGCCTTTCCCCACGCTTTGAACATTATACCCTTTCCACAGCCCTTCTACACTTCCATTATACCCTGTCCACAGCGCTTCCTCACTTCTAAGCACTCCTTTCACAGGCCTCTGTCAGAAGCAACATAAAAGTGCTTGTTTGAAAGAAATTAAATGTCTTAAAATATTATGGGTAGTTTTTGGATATGAGTGGGTAAAACTTATACCCCTTCTCCACTGGCACATCCGACATGTAAGGGCTCAGTACGGTACGGGTACGGGTGCTTCTCCACTGGCACATCTGAGATGTAAGGGCTCAGTACGGTATGGGTATGGGTTCTTCTCCACTGGCACATCTGAAATGTAAGGGCTCAGTACGGTACGGGTACGGGTGCTTCTCCACTGGCTATTTGTCAAGCGAGAACCAAACTGCAAAACTCTGGCCTCACAAGACATCTGAATCTAGCTAGGAACCAAGCCGAGCCAGGGGCGTGGTTAAGGATTTTCGTCATTACGTTGCATCAGTCAGTACACTCCAGAAAAACAAACAACAGACATGGCGGGCAGCGAGAGTGATGAGTGAAAAGTACAGCCTTGGGATGCTCAGGCTCTAGTTTCTCTGTGGGCATATAGAAGTGTTCAAGAAGATCTGGAGTCGTGCGTCAGAAATGACAAAGTGTATGCTCGAATTTCTGACGATTTGAAGCAAATGCACATAAATGTGGGTACGGTATACTTAACTCAAACACTCAAAAACACAAAATTCTATTCTTATGTACAAAAATATAGTATAACTAAATACAGGTGTACCATACTTACAACTCTCGTTGCGCTTTTTTAAGCATCCAAACAAAAAACAACAACTATCCTTAAACGGGATACCTTTGGCAAATCATATTTTTAAAACCTTCTGTTTTTCCCTTCAACAGAACTAATTGAAGTTTATTAAGTTGATATATTCAATAACATTTGTGGATTATAAAGAAATTCCTAAATATATTCACAAATATAGTGATACAAGATACAGCTGTACCATTGGTCCTATTAATTTTTGAACACTATTTGTTTGTGCATCTTTTGGCAAACTCAGTTAATTATAACAACTATCTTTCATTGCGTGTGACATCAGTCGCACAGCTTGGCTCTGCAGTGGAAAAACAACCTAGACATTCACTTCAGAAATGCTACTTTTTGCTTACTTTTTAACTATATTAACAAATCACTCCAGCAGCACTTTTTGTGCAGAGCTAGTGAAAGCTGAAACAAGTTCCAGTAGAATGCTGGTACAAGAAGTTATAAGCAGGTGGCTGTGGATTGGTCGATTAATTATTCTTATTTATGTCTGGCATTGGATTCAAGATTATGCTAGCTGTGATGACCTATTACAGTGCATCAACAGCTGTAATGTCTAAAATATGTTCTTCTAGCCACAAGGTGTCAGGCTTTGTTGCTATTTTATTATTTATTGCATTTATATACTGGTAGCTCTTTTTATACAAAAGTATTGCAAAGCACTGTACAGTACATAACAGAACAAAAGAACAAACCACAATATATTTGTATATTATTATTTATTTCTTAGCAGATGCCCTTATCCAGGGTGACTTACAATTGTTACAAGATATCATATTATTTTTACATATAATTTCATTATTTTCTTACACATTATTTTTACATGCAAATACCCATTTATACAGTTGTTGTTTTTTTTACTGAAGCAATCTCGGTAAATTACCTTGCTCGAGGGTACAATAGCAGTGTCCCCCTCCAGGGATTGAACCCACAACCCTCTGGTCAAGAGTCCAGAGCCCTAACCACTTCTCCACACTGCTGCCCTATAGCATGTCAGACATACAACTATCACAGTCAGACCATTTAAAGACCAGTATACACATTAATACAAAAGCAGCAATTTTAATGTTACATTAAAAACCCACTAAGATAAGAAAGCCATTTTATAAAAGTGTGTTTTTAGTCTTGACTTGAAAACTGTAACGATCCCAGCTTCTCTGACAAACGAAGGCAGAACATTCCATAATTTAGGAGCTCTACAAGAAAAAGCCCTACCTCCCGTGTTGCTTTTGTTGACCCCAGGAATAACCAGCAGCCCTGCATCCTGTGCTCTCAGAGTGCGGTTTGGAAGAAACAGGGTCAGTAACTCCTGCAAATAACTACAGTAGGTGCTAATCCATTCAAGGCCTTGTAGGTTAACAGCAAAATCTTAAAATCAGTTCTATACTGCACAGGGAGCTAGTGTAAAAAGGCCAAAACGGGTAATATGTTCACTTTTCCTGGTTTTAGTCAGAAGTCTAGCAGCGGTATTCTGAACAAGCTGCACGCAGGATACCACACATTTTGGGACACCAGAAAAAAGTGCATTACAATAATCAATTCTAGATTAAACAAAGGCATGCATTAGTCTCTTGGCATCAGATATGGAAATAATTGGTTTAGCTATATTTCACAAATGGTAAAAAGATACTTCAGTAACTTCCCTAATATGAGTCTCAAATGATGACCCCCAAATTCTTTTTTTTCTTCTTTTTTTTTACCCAGTAAGATAACCTGTATGTTTGGTGCTGTTCTGATAAATTGATTTACCAGTACTTGAAGTTCATTCCTGATTTATAAAATTAGTAATGTGACAAATAATAAACAACACTATATGTATATGCCTGGAGCAATTACATTGGAACAATTACTGATTGATTTCTGTTTTAGAAATAAAGTGGGCTGACTTTGCGATGGCGGAAAAGCTTAGTAAATATGTTCCAAAATAATTTGTTTTATTTCACCAGCAGAAGAAGAAAGCATGTGATGGCACGGCTGCTACTATGCAGTGGAGAACATGTTTTAAAGAGAACTTGTCTTTTTATTGACAGTTTTCTAAATAAAAGACCATATAGTGATTCATTAACAAAATAAGCATAACTTGTTCTGCAGGAGAGCGTATTAACCCTTCGGAGTATAAAAAACAAGACTGGCTCTTCCCTGAGACTACAGTTAACTTTGACAGGCTGCCTCTTCAGTACAGGGGCATTTGCGGATATACACTTGTTGAGAAGGACGGCCTCTTATTGTCAGGTATGTTCTTGAGCAATCTCCTTTAAGAAGAAAAATAACCAATACAGTATGTGGGCAACTATTGTTTACAATTGATATAAACCATGTATATACCAATGTTAGAAATATGTAGTCTCGGCTTGTGTATGCGAACACAGCACTACAATTCCAGTCTTTCTCTGGATAGTCAGTAGAAACCTACAGGATTAAAGTAATGATATATATATATGTGATATATATATATATAAATTGGTCATGTGCAAAAAGACAGAGTTGTGAATTTGTGAAGGAAATGTTACCTTTATCCTTACCTTTTTTTAACAGGTAATCCAAGTATTGGAATTTTGAAACACAAGGAAAAGTACTACATCTTTAGTTCCAAGGTGGCAGCATGTGCATTTGCTGCAAACCCAGATGAATATATTGCATTGATAGCAGAAAAGGCTAAACAGTGTGCTGAGCTAATACAGCTGTTAGAGCTCCATCATCAGTTTGCATCTGCCTCCCACTACTCAGAGGTAAGAAGGTTCAAATGTCCCTGAAGTACCCTTTTAAACCAGGGTTTTCAAAATAAGCCGGCGACCGGCGCGATCCACCGTCTAAAACGATATTTGCAGCGTCTATTTTTATTTAAAAATATTACGATTATTTCCGAGTTTTGTGTGCACGTGTTCCATGTGTTCCCATTGGTCTGAAGTGTGCGGCCGAGGACCAATGGGATGTGTGTATTGCTCTCCTCTCGTCTACATATGGGGGAGGTTAAGCCTATAAAGCCAAGGGAACACTGGTCTACATGTTGCTAGACAATGTAGAATGAAATCTGTTGCATCTACATTCATGGGGTTTCCATGCGGGTCAATTTACACGTGAAATGGCGTGCACGTTTGGGAGAATTACTTGTGTAAATCTGGTTTGTGGCCGAAAAAAACAGACAGAGAGGGATAGGGTAAATCTCATTTACTCGTGTACATGACGAAACACACAGGAAAATCCACACCCAGTTTCGCATGGAAACCTGCATTTCACGTGTAAATGTTAATGAGCGTGTTTATCCTTAACTATAAATATTGCAAGGAAGCAGGTCAATTGTTACTGTGGATTCCAAGACGGCAGAAAGTAGTGGCTGATGGGTGATTTTATGGTTAGCAGTGGAGTAGTTCACCTTAGTTCACCTTAATGATAATGTGGGCGGCTTTTTGTTATTGTTTTTTGCTGTGTCTGGACAGTCATGTTGTATATCTCTTGTGGGTTTACAGTTCTATATAAAACCACTTACCATGAACTGTGTTATGCCCTTGTTATAGTATTAAAACAGCTGTTTGAGAATACCCTTGCTATAAAAACTACACTAAAGTTAAACACGAAGAGCAAGTGAGCTGCTTAAATGTAACTAAATTAATTCACGTCCTTTTTTGGATCCCAACTATGTCCAAAGACAACGCGTGTCTGCCCTCCACGTTAATAAATATAGTTGGTGAACTGGTTGTCATTAAAACAGCTCGATCACCCAAAACAGCGCAACAACATCCAACAAGTTGTTGATGCCCTCTCAGAACTGACCAAATAAAATTGCAAATGAACGTATTGATTGTGTTTTATATAATATTTAACACAACAGTAAATCCAACACAACTTAAAAGAAAGGAGAGAATCTCTGACAGCACAAGCCTCCTCAGATCGCTGCTGTCCAATTGAAACTGGGGGCTCAGGTAACCTTCACAGTTGCCAAGTCCGCTTATAATAAGCGAGATTGGGCTTGTTTTTTGAGAGTCGCAGGTTGGAATTTGCATAAACACCCATACTCTAACACGAGTTGCACTTGTTTTGGGCTTGTTTTGAAAGGCAGTGCTGCTTTTTTTTTCTCATGAGACTTGGCAACACTGGTAACCTTCCCCATTGGTCTCACAGGCAGCCACTGATTCCTGAACACCTCATTTTGTTGTTGACAAGAGTTTGTGCAGGATACAGCAGGCAGTGGCAATTCTGGGAATTAATGCACTACTAATGACTTGACACCCCACTAATGACATTTGAAAAACAATTTGGGCAAGAGCAGTAAAACACATTATTAACCAACTAGGCACAAGGTATTTTGCTTTATTACAGCAGCTTAGATTCACTCGTGTGCCAGTTCTCTGTGCATGGAAACCACATTTTCACAAAATGTCACTAGTAATCTTCAAAAACAGCACTAGTACTTTACGCATAGCTAATTTACATATCAACCTCCACCTTTCCCATTCATTTGCATGACGTCGGGTGAAAAGCCTGGTTTACTCGAGTAAAATAAACTGAGCGAACGGAAAGCCAAAAAAGCATTTTACACAAGACATTTTTCTCGTGTAAATGTCTCGTGTTTAAAAAAAAAAACTTGCATGAAAACCCCCATGATTGACACTTCAGATTTCGGGAGGCACTATTTTACAGTTTGGAGAAATTGTAGATACAATGTTGATGGACAGCACACCAAGACAATATGATATACCCAGGAATCTGTGTAACTCCACATGTTCAACATTGGTGTGCAACATTGTTATGTCGGCCGGGTTCACAAAAAAAAAGATCTATCTTCTTTGTTGAATTATCATATTTTTATAAATATTGCTTTTGATTTATTATTATGAAAGACAAGATACCTTTGTGCCTACAGTATAGATTTATTTTGCTCAGAAGCAGCTTCAGCCACTTGCTCTCTATACAGTATAAATGTCATTTTTTTCATTCCGTTCATATTCATCTAGCCTGCCTTAATTACCGGTGTGTTGTAAAAATCCAACATTACAAATATTATCGTCTATGTATTTAAATATTATGAGTTAATTAGGCTGAAGCAAAATAAATGCATAATAATCAATTATTAATAAATAAATGGGTCGTCTTGGATAAAGGCAGCAGCTAAATAAATAATATGTTGTCAAGTTACCTATTACAGTATGCAACAAGGGAGTAATAATATGCAACTAAATTGAGAAATACTAACTTGTTTATGAATAGCTAATATAGCTATGATTATATCTTGTTTACTGCTTTCTTATAGTTCAGCTATCTGTGCGCTCAACTTCTTTAGAATGCAGACTTTGCTTACATTCCAGTTTGCTTATAGCTTCCAGAGGTAAGTTTTAGTGGGGTGCTCCCACAGTTTTGCACACTGCTCTGTATCATGTGTGTGATTTAAAGCAGTAAGGGTATATTGAAGTTGCGTGAAAGAGAATATTTTGCATCAGAGTATTTCATTGATTTTCTTAGCAAATACCAGTTCTTTTCCCAGCCAGTCTTGTATTGCAGGGACCTTGATGATCCTAAAGTCAATTTTTCTTCTTGTTGATCTTGCCTTGCTGTGAGCAGTGCTGAAATAAAGCTCCTTCTTTGCACTAATGGAGTAGTTTGTCAGAAACTACAAGCAGACCATTACTACTCTAGCACCTGCTTAAACCATGCAAAAATGTGCCAATGCGCCTCAATGACATTGGTGCCCCCTACTACCTTGAAACCACACACTTCAAAATGAATTAAAAACCTTGGTTTAAACCAATTCATTATTTATTAATTTATTTTTTTTAACTCAAGCCTGTAAATGACTATGTACTAATTGAAAACCCTGCACACACACACACACACACACACAAGGGCCAGGCTCCCCCTGCCTCTGTAACTATGAGGTCTCTGTAACTATGAGGTCTCTGCCAGCATTCTAAACAATATGACTTTTATTACTTTTTCAAAACTAACAAATAGCCAAATTATGAGCAAAAATCCATACATGAAAATCCCATGTTTGTCCCAGCACTATTGAGTGACATAATTAAGTAATTTAACTCTTTCAACGTGTATGTTTTGTTTCAATTTTTTACATACTATACTAAACAAAGTCATTTACCAAGATGTTTTAATCCTCTCTTCCGGTATACAACCAGCTTCTTCTGGAGTTGTTAATGATATTGTAGGACTTGCAACACGCAAGTCACAAATATTTGGGAGTTATTTGAATGGGCATATCATTTAGGAAAAATGATTATTTTCACCCTATAATTGGAAAAATAAAAATACAGCTCCTGGACAGACCATCGCCCATAGAGGCATAGAAACATACTCTTGTAATGGGATGCCAACTTGAAATCAAAAAAGGGTTTTCAATGTATGATGCAAATTGCCAGGACCAGCGACATACTTGACCAGCGACATCCTTCGTTGCACTAATGGAGTAGTACTAGTCTAGCACCTGCTTAAACCATGCAAAAATGGGCCAATGCGCCTCAATGACATTGGTGCCCCCTACTACCTTGCAAGTGCCACACACTTCAAAACAAATTGAAAACCCTGGTTAAAACCAGTTAAACCCACTTCATTTCTTTTTACTCAAGCCTGTAAATGACTATATGTACACCAGATTTAAAAGCTGTAATGGAATATGGTCTTATTCTTTTGTTTTTGTCTCTTGTGTTCTTTGTTAGATTAAATAATAACACTGTTGCTTTCTTTCAGGCTAAAGCTGGAGACATGCTGATGGTAAAACCAATTACAAAGAGTGACAGCAGTACACAAACAGACACCCACATAGTAGAACCAAACATCGTCAAATCATATGAGTGGAATGAGTGGGAGCTCCGAAGAAAAGCAATTAAACTGGTCTGTATTCATTGCTACAGTAATTTAGATATGCAAGTGTGCTGATGCATTTAGACACCTAGTACTGATTCAGTATTGTTTTTATACAGGAGCCAATTGCTAACATTCATCAACCATTCCTTTATTATCCTCTACAAGGGATGCACCTCCCTGGCGACATGTCATGGCTTATACATAGAGAACCATTTGCCCAACCGTGGAGGCTGTCTGTAACATATCCATGCATTCATATATCTAGTGAAGCTTCTATCTAATTGTGAGAAACGTTCCTCAACTTATTAAGAGTAACAGAATCTGGGATGTTTAGTGTAATATTTAGCGTGATTGTGAGGCGCTACATCTCAGTTCTTTATCTCTAAAGTCTCTAATTCTGTATTTGAAACCCAAATCTATTTTAAAGTTTAATTATTTTAATAAACCTGTTCAGGCCAATTTGCGGACTAAAGTGACCCGGTCAATGCAGACGAATCTGAGCCACATGAGAAGGGACAACATCTCTCAGGTCTACCTTCCAAAGGAGGCTGGCAGCCAGACCAAGAAGCATGGAGCGAGCAGTGTGCCCAAGCCTCAGATTTACCTGGCTGGGCTCCGGGGACATATGTCCAAAACACCCCACATGGTTCAAACTAATTTAACTAGAGCTGTTGATGAATCATAATGAATTGATTTTAAACAGATGCTGTCTTGAATTATATATTATTGAAATGTATTACAGTTAAATGTTACTTTTTTAGTATATATATAAAAGACAAACATCACTATAAACATATTGGCCTGGTTAGATTGCAACTTATATCATCCTTTCTTTAAAACATTGTTCCACACAGCTATGCCTTTCACTGTATATAAAACAAAAGTTGTTTGTATTTTAAAAAAACAACTGTTTAATAAAACTTTATAACCTTCAAACAGTTTAACATGTCAGACTATTTACTGCAAGTGTTTGTAACTTTCATTGAAAACAAATGATGTTTCACAAGGAACTCAATATTGCACCCCAGCTTCCCTGAAGAAACTACATGTACAGGTAGTGGTCATCCAGGAATGTTCACGTATCTCTTCAGAACAATGAGACTCCTGACATGAAACCAGTCTGAGCAAATCACAAACATCTCAATATGTTACTCCCCCTTCCTTGCTTCCTGACTCTGGTAGCCACAGTACAATAAAGAATTGATTCATATTAACCTATGAAGCATTCAATTGCCTTGCCCCTCCTATTTCAATGAGGTGCTCTCCTCTTAGGCACTCACTCACAGCTTGCACTGACCTGCTGCACGCAGAGCACAGATAGAGCCAGCAATGTATTCAAACTCTGAAACTCTATTCCTGTCATGTCAGACTCAGTCGTGGTCTTCAGATCTCACCTGAAAACATTTTTTATTTGTTTTTATCTTATACATGATGCATTCAATAACTTCTGCTAAATACTGTCATTATCAAGTTTCATCACAACTGGACAAGCAACAACTGAGACTATACAAACTTAATAGGGAAAGGAAGGTGCTGTTGTCACAACTATCTACATTGTTTGACCTACCTGAACTTCTGCAAACACCTAGACATGCTTAACACAAGGCTATAATCTCTGTCAGAGCTATCTTGCTCTTCATGTTCTCCATGTTAAAGAAGCAAGACATACAGTAGAAAATGAATATTTTAGAAACTGCATACAGACTGAGATAATATATGTGAAATGTAATTTGTTTGAACTCTAGCACTTTTTTACATTCTAAATGATATTTAACGATCGCCTCTCTATAGAGTGAAATAACTGTCAAAAAAAGTTGTAGTTTGTCGAAAATAAATGTGCAAAAAAAAAGAGCGGGGTATCCAACTGTACGAGCACAACTCATTTTTGACAGTTCACGCTCACAAATAAACTTGTATGCAAAGCTTAGGCAGCCACAGCCAAATGCTGATGCGACCGATGAGTATTTAAACGCACGCGCAGCAGGTTACCGCTGGCAGGCTAGTCTAGTGTCAGTGCAGGGAGAGCTGTGTTTCAGATACACTGTGCATATTCTCAGCTGGAAATGAACTGTCCCGTTGTTTTATTATTATACTGTATATTCATAGTTTATTTTTATGTCCGTTGTTTTCAATTGCCTCTGTGCATGCAATATGTGTTACGAAGGAAAACAAATAAGTAAAATAACGCCAGCTAAATCACTATCGTGAATATTGCATTGCAATTGTCACATTGAGCAGGCTGCCATTATTTTTGTAAAACGCAAATTATTATTTACCGTTGTCTAAAAAGCTGCATTAATTTATGAGGGTGAGACCCAGCCTCGACAGATGCTCTGTCCTGCGACTGGGAACAAATCAACCAGTCATCCAGGTAGCTCATCCCCCTGATCCCCTGCATATATATATATATATATATATATATATATATATATATATATATATATATATATATATATACAGTACTGTGCAAAAGTTTTAGGCAGGTGTGAAAAAATGCTGTAAAGTAAGAACGCTTTCAAAATAGACATGTTAATAGATTATATTTATCAATTAACTAAATGCAAAGTGAGTGAATAGAAGAAAAATCTAAATCAAATCCATATTTGGTGTGACCACCCTTTGCCTTCAAAACAGCATCAAGCATCAATTCTTCTAGGTACACTTGCACACAGTTTTTGAAGGAACTCGCAGGTAGGTTGGCCCAAACATCTTGGAGAACTAACCACAGTTCTTCTGTGGATTTAGGCAGCCTCAGTTGCTTCTCTCTCTTCATGTAATCCCAGACAGACTCGATGATGTTGAGATCAGGGCTCTGTGGGGGCCATACCATCACTTCCAGGACTCCTTGTTCTTCTTTACGCTGAAGATAGTTCTTAATGACTTTCGCTGTATGTTTGGGGTCGTTGTCATGCTGCAGAATAAATTTAGCCAATCAGATGCCTCCCTGATGGTATTGCATGATGGATAAGTATCTGCCTGTACTTCTCAGCATTGAGGAGACCATTAATTCTGACCAAATCCCCAACTCCATTTGCAGAAATGCAGCCCCAAACTTGAAAGGAACCTCCACCATGCTTCACTGTTGCCTGCAGACACTTATTCGTACGCTCTCCAGCCCTTCGCGAACAAACTGCCTTCTGCTACAGCCAAATATTTCAAATTTTGACTCATCAGTCCAGAGCACCGGCTGCCATTTTTCTGCACACCAATTCCTGTGTTTTCGTGCATAGTTGAGTCGCTTGGCCTTGTTTCCACGCCGGAGGTATGGCTTTTTGGCCGCAAGTCTTCCATGAAGGCCACTTCTGACCAGACTTCTCCGACAGTAGATGGGTGTACCAGGGTCCCACTGTTTTCTGCCAGTTCTGAGCTGATGGCACTGCTGGACATCTTCCGATTGCGAAGGAAGTAAGCATGATGTGTCTTTCATCTGCTGCAGTAAGTTTCCTTGGCCGACCACTGCGCTCACGGTCCTCAACGCTGCCCGTTCTTTGTGCTTCTTCAAAAGAGCTTGGACAGCACATCTGGAAACCCCTGTCTGCCTTGAAATTTCTGCCTGGGAGAGACCTTGCTGATGCAGTATAACTACCTTGTGTCTTGTTGCTGTGCTCAGTCTTGCCATGGTGTATGACTTTTGACAGTAAACTGTCTTCAGCAACCTCACCTTGTTAGCTGAGTTTGGCTGTTCCTCACCCAGTTTTATTCCTCCTACACAGCTGTTTCTGTTTCAGTTAATGATTGTGTTTCAACCTACATATTGAATTGATGATCATCAGCACCTGTCTGGTATAATTGTTTAATCATACACCTGACTATATGCCTACAAAATCCCTGACTTTGTGCAAGTGTACCTAGAAGAATTGATGCTGTTTTGAAGGCAAAGGGTTGTCACACCAAATATGGATTTGATTTAGATTTTTCTTCTGTTCACTCACTTTGCATTTAGTTAATTGATAAATATAATCTATTAACATGTCTATTTTTGAAAGCATTCTTACTTTACAGCATTTTTTCACACCTGCCTAAAACTTTTGCACAGTACTGTATATATATATATATGAGATATAAAATGCTCAGCGAATACCTTACAAGCAGGTATATCCCAAAAGTATCCTTGGCGGTCATCATCCAATTGAAAGGGAACGGTATGATTAGAACAGTTGTTTCTCAAGGACATCGGTTACAATTAATTATTTTGCAACAATACAATTACACAAATGTGAAAGTTCCTCATTTAACCCTCCTGGAGATTCAGTTCGAAGCCCATGTATCCGTTTCGCTTCTTCTTGTAACAGTATTTCATCACGATCACCATCCCTCCTTCGATTCTTAACCAATTCAATACCCAACAATCTAAAAGATGTCATGTCCCATTGGGGGAAAAAGTCTCGCTACTGATGATTTAGGATCACCATTCCTTATAGCACTTTTGTGTTCAATGGTGTGAAATGTTATTCTGCCTGTGTAACTTTCAATGGTGTGACAGTTTGAGGATGATCCCAGGTGGTATATTAAAAGGAAATGGTTTAGGTGGTTGCTAGACATATTCGCTGACTAAAATGCTCCCCTAGATTCGCAATAGGCAAACCTAGGTGAATCTTGAAAGACGTTGGCGTCTTAAATCGCTGAACAAAGTGTGCCAATAAGATTGAAAGTTAAAGGTAGAATAACGTGTCAAACGACTGTTGTTCGATGTCTCAATGTGAATAATAACAATTAGCATTTTACAATAATCATGTCAGCCTGCTCTATGCGGCAATTGAAATGCAAAATTCATGATAGTAATGTTTGTTTCGCTGGCGTTATTTTACTTAATTGTTTTCCTTCGTAACACATATTCGAATAACACGTGTTGTATGCACAGAGATTCAATTGAAAACAAGGCATATAAAAATAAACTATTATAAAACAGTGGAACAGTAGGCCTACATGTCCAGCTGTGAATGTGCACAGGGTTGCCAGATGCTACCCATAACATCCCCCTATTGGTGAACCAATTTCCCACCATTTTCTTCCCTGGCTTCCCAGCGCTTTAACTTGAAGGCGATTTCTTAGCTTTCCCGAGGGGTGTTCTCTTAGCCGGTGACTACTGTAGTAATATTGAATACCGCCAATGTATTTTCAGTGCTTAAAACTCCACTGCCATTAGTGCCACAAACACAGAATTCTTAGCTTTGTCTACCACAAATTAATGTATTATTAATAATAATAATAATAATAATAATAATAATAATAATAATAATAATAATAATGCTACATAAGGTAGTACAGAATTTCTCTGAAAATATTTTTTGTAAATCAAGACCCTTAAACCAACACGTTACCTCTCTACTATATTCAATGCAGTGGAGGAGTGTGCGCTTGTGGATGGGGCATTTGCTATTGCATTAGGCCATCACTGTCTTAAGGCAGGGTTAATATTTTTAAAAGATGATGAGAACACTGTGAGAAAGTACTAAGGAGCTCACTACAGAGGACATAAAATCCCCCATTTTTATCTGAAGCCCCCTATTTGAAAAATATTTCCCCCCATGCAACATTTGCCCCTATTTTTCACCCCATGGCTTTGATTACCCCCCGGTAAAGCTGACGAGTACAAGTTTCCCTACATTGACACTGGACTGCAAGCAGCAACCTGCGCATGTGTTTAAAAACTTCGCATCTGCTGGGAGCAGAGCATGCCGGGCAGACTCGGAAATGGTGTGCCTGCCTGCTGACTGAGGCGGAACTGTGTTAGTTTCAGTGTACAGTATAAGATGCGAGCGGGATGAGAGTCTTCTGTCACCAGTGATTGCCAGGTTACCTGGGAAAAGTAGTCAAAATGCGAAAATTGCACAGGTTCCATTGAAGATCTCTACGCTGCTTAGGAGACGTGATATCAAATACACACAATAACCATGGCAAACGGTGAGAAATAATTATTTACTTCTTTTTAATGTGTTGTTGTACTGTATGGATCTTATTTGTTTGAGTGAAATCTTCCGATTTTACTGTTTAGTTTGTTTTAGTGATATAGTACCTGTGCTGAATTTAGTGAATTATGGATTTACGAATTTGCAGCATCTTGACGTGCACAGCCAGTATGACTAGGTATTTATTAGTATTGAGAATTGTAACAGGTGGTACGGTACTTTAATACAGCATATTGTCGATTGCCTTATTTAAAAAAATAAAGGGGTTAAGACAGGCGCGCCCCCAGAAATCTTTCACATGGTACGCACAACTGAACCACACCGACATCCCATCTCATGCCGCATAGACATAATGTAACATTTTCAGCCAGTCAGTGCTGAATTTTTGTTCTTTCCTGAATTCCCCTTTCTAAAAACGAACACACAGCGCGCTGCCATGGAGACAGAACAGCAACAGCCAATAGTTTTAAATAAACCTATTTGAAATACATAATTAAACTAGGGGATACGCGCTCACAAATCCGTTGTGCTCCCAGGTGGTATGTTCTATTTATAGTCATTATTTATTTATTATTATTTCTTAGCAGACACTCTTATCCAGGGCGACTAACAATTGTTACAAGATATCACATTATTTTTACATACAATTACCCATTTATACAGTTGGTTTTTTACGGGAGCAATCTAGGTAAAGTACCTTGCTCAAGGGTACAGCAGCAGTGTCCCCCACCTGGGATTGAACCCACGACCTTCCGGTCAAGAGTCCAGAGCCCTGACCACTACTCCACACTGCTGCTACAACTACTCACTACAAGCATGGCATGGCGTATAAACATACACTTTTTGTGACAAAACAGGCAGTAATAAAATCAATAAATTATAATTATTATTTAATTATTTGGCAAACATTTTTATCCAAAGCAACTTGCAGATATTAAACAAAATATGAAAATGTATGTTACAGACAATACAAAACAAACACATATATACAAAATACATGTGAATAAAGGAAAATACAAAAAGATATATAAATAGAAATTTACAAATAACGGTTGAATAAGTGAGTTTTGAGAAGACGACAGAAAGCAGTAAAAGACTGAACAGTCCTGAGGAGAACCGAGAGCTGCTTCCACCACAGGGGGACAAGGGAAGAGGAGGAGTGAAGAGACGGCATAACAGCAAGGATACACGAGGGACTGGAGATAGGAAGGGACAATATGATGAACAGAGCGATAGGCAAGAGCAAGGATCTTGCTTAATAACACAATTTTGAAATTATATGGTAATGATTAGGGAAATATATAATTCATTTTACTATACGAAAAACACTGATAAAATACAAATGAACCCCTAAATGTGCCCTTAGTGCTCAATCCTGGGAGAGCAGCAGAATTCGGATAACGCAGTTCAGCAGTCTCCGCGTATAGGAACGCTTCCTAAGAGAACACTTTACCGAAGGGAACACCCTTGTGGTTAAACAGATTTTTCCCCATTTTAAATGCTCCGGAACAGGAACTTTTCTTAAAAGAACACCTTCTTGGCACCGATAGGGATTCGTTCACAACTGATACAGTACTGTTTTGTAACCTGATAACTCATCATCATCAAACTTAAATTGAAATGGTTTATTCAGTCTTTTAAAAAGCGACTTGTCATCGCGGGGGGAGTGTCTTGAGGCACACTGATTGTTTTTTTTAAATCTTTCCAGAACCGCCGTCATAGCATTGCCTTGTTGTGTATTCTGATTTCCACGAGTGCACCTCACCGATACAAAATGGCATGTAAACAAAAACAGCAAAATGTGCCGCTGTTTCTCTTATTGTTCGAGCTCTTGAAAAAAACATGAATCGGACACAAGTCGCCGAGCAATTTGGCGTGTCCTGTTCTGGGAGTTGCTTCACCATTCTGTTAAATAATGTGCATGTCTTTGTATATTGCTTCTACATTTTTAACGTGTGTAGGGCTGCTGTGTTAATTTAGTTTGACAGTTTACTAACGTTGGTTTGTCTGTTACTTTATTATTAGTTTATTAACATACACTTGCCTGTTGCTTTTTTTTTTTACTTATTCAGTTCATTTCATATGCTGATGCACGTGCGTCATGACAAGTAATACCTATTTATGTATTTATTTATTTATTCAAATTGCGTCTGGTGGCTAACTCTGTCTTAGAGAACACTTCGGCTATAAGAACACTTTACTTGCCTCCCGAGGGGTGTTCTCTTAGCTGGAGACCACTGTAGTAAAATTCAATACCGCCAATGTATTTTCGGTGCTTAAAACTCCACTGCCATTAGTGCCACAAACAGTTCGGTTCCTTTACTGTTTTTTCCCTCTAACATTCTTTCTCGCTCATCAGGAGAGAGATTGTTGCTCTTTTTGGAGCTTCAATCAATCATATCTGCTTCTGTTTGCTCATTACTACCACTAAGTAAACAGCACGATTCTATAAGCCTAAAATGTCTGATTCGTGTCTACCGATCGCACGAGATTGCATGCAAGCCCACATTATGAAGCCGATATTTTGTAAACCAATGGTACGCACAGTGCGTAACATGCATACGGCTGCGGGCGCCCATGGTCATGTGAGTAGTCTAGACCCAATGAGAAACGATCAGCATCTAGCTGCTGAGAACGTTTTATTTTTAACATGTCTACTGGTGCTAGACTTTGTACACCCTTGTATACAGCTGTGGCCAAAAATGTTGCATCCCCTAAGATTGAGACATAACTAAAAACACTGTTGTGCATGATAGTTAAACAAAAAGGCACAACTTCCATTCAAATTAGAACACTTCTGATTTTAAGTTTTTAACAACTGTAAGGATTTTGAAACTCTTGTGTATGTATTGCCCTGGCCTTATGGGGAGAGGCTGGCTTTTCATAACTCAGAGTGCAGCTGTGACCTCGGAGGGATGATAAAACCTTTGTTTCTGCTTAATAAGCTGTTTTGAGCCTATGTACAAACCATATTCAAACCAATAAAATCTGATTCTAAAACCACTTACTTTTGTTAAAAGTGACATGCTATAACTTTAGGTCAGTGTCACGGAACACACAGCACACTATACAATTGGAACACGCAGGCTTTTTCTGATAAACACGCACCGTGTGTCAGGCAGGGTACACATTGTTCCAGTTAAATAGCACAAGCTCTTATTGTTTCATCAGCCATCTGTTCTTTTCCATTCTACTACTGTTGCTTTGCTTCCCATTTAAATGATGAAGGAAGTGAGAAATCATTGAAACTGTCTGTAAACATTGTGTAGTTTTCCTGTGTTTTAATGTAAGCTCTGAATCAACGCACAGTTAATGAACTCTTAAAATTAAGCTGTACATAGCTGGTGTACATCAGCAGTTTGTGATCACCAGGCTTATTTTTGACCTTGTGAGGTGTGGGAATAGCACTTTGCTGCCTGTGAGAATTTAGCAAAACTCTGAAATGTAACTTCATGTTATCTGGGTTTCTGCTGACATTGGTTAAAGTGAAGAAGAAACGCGAATGTTAACTATTAATGTGTTTTGTCTCGCATCGTGCTAGGCAAATAAGACCAAATTTGGTCAAAGAAATAACATAAGCTAGCTGTATATCTGTGCTATACGAAGTGATTTCTTGGCTCGGCTCAGAAACTAACATCTACACTGATGCCAGCTCAAAAAATGAACCTCTCTAATGCCATGAAAGGTGGACTCAGCTCAGAAACTAACATCTACACTGATGCCTGCTCAGAACACTGAGATTTCTCATTTGCATTTTGATTCTGAATAAACTATTTTTGATTGACTTTACCTGAAGAAGGTGAATTATTTTTAAGAAGAAATCAAACCTCTTGCACAACTGAAAAGAATATCCGTGCGTCTGCATCAGGTGTCCCTTTTAACATTGTAATAATAATAATAATAATAACAAATACTTTATTTTAACAGAAGGAATTTCTATCTGAACTATGGTTGTTCATTTCTGTTAACATTTTATGTCTAAAGCAAAACATTTGAATTAATCTCACAAATCCTGACTAATTTAACTACCGTACTAAATTCAGCTTCTTTTTATATAATATTGCCATATAATCCAAACACAACATGCCTTGAAATAAATGAAGGTAATCAGTTTTAATATTGGCATTCTTTTTAAATGATTACGCAGAACATAAGGTATGCTGTGTTCTTGTCGCTTTTTAGTGCAAAAAAAAAAAAAATGCATACTCGCCAGTGAAGCAACTCGACTTATTTTACACAGGTATATCCAACGCGAATGTAGAGGCCTAAACTATGTATCCTAGCAACGCTCTGATGTTTATCTACCGTACCAGCACTAAAAGAAGCGCACTCTCACACAAGCAAGGTTTTAATGTAAACCAGCAACAGGAGACTTCAAACTGGGTTCTAATTTGATGCATCAATTCACCAATATGTAATCGAAGCTCGGGAAATTTAAGGACAGATGATCAATAATCTATGCATGGATTAATTGTTGCACCACTACCGTACACTGTGTTTTATTACATCTTTGCTTTACTTCTCTTTCAGAACATGCGAGCATGCTGTTCAAGCTGTATTGCCTGACGGTGATGACACTGGTGGCAGCGACCTACACTGTGGCATTGCGTTACACAAGAACAGTTTCATCGCAGTTGTACTTCTCCACCACCGCAGTGTGTATCGCTGAAATTATTAAGCTTTTCATAAGTGTTGGGCTTCTAGTCAAGTACGTATGTGTTTGCTATGTTTATACAGTACTTCTTGTATTGCATTGTGTTTGCTATGTTTATACAGTACATTTTTTGTCTCTTGCTGACACAGTTTTAATTGGTGGTTGGAAAACACAGTGGTAAAAGCGTTGAATACGGTGCTCCCCGGATTACCAAAAGGACATGGTGACCGTGGAGGGAGTACAACACAGAGCAAGCAGACTCACAGCAATGAGCTACAAAGACAGGTTCAGGGAAGGGGATTCATGTAGCCTAGAACAAAGAAGATTTAGGGGTGACGAGTTCAAATCTAAACTACATCATTCCAGTGCATCTTGTATGATATGTATTACCTCTCTTTGGAGATTTCTTTTTTTATGGAGTTTTTTTCATAGCATTTCTAAATTATAAAATTTGCGGACATATCTTGCACGCTTTTCTGTGCTGTTCTTCACATTGAAAGGATGCATTCAACCCACTGGAGTTGCTTTTGGGAGTTTGAGAGTGCATTTTTTTAAATATATATATTTTAAAAGAACTGAAAGTCCCAGAAGCTAGACGTATCAGTTCCTGTTTCAGTACCAATCGCTGCTTTTCCTGTGACTGATGTGTTTCCAGTGGCAACTGCATTCCTTCATGCGACTCTAGGAAGCTGACAGCATTGAAGTATCTGCACAGAGTGTTCCATAAATATTCTTCAACAGCTTCAAATACCTTATCGTTAAAAAAATTACTCACCTTAACCATAGTGTGTGTGTTTTTTTCCTATAGGAACAAAATTATAGCAATATATATTAGGTAAGATTTACTGGAGTTGTCTTGTTAACACCATTTACTGTACATTAAAAATAGTTGATAAAGTTAACCTTTAAGTGCAACACAGAAACCAGGAGCAGACAGGCGGAAATGAAGTGGAAACAGACTTGGAACAGAGGTTAGGAACCACTTTATTACACAGAGAGTGGTGAGGGTAGGAGAAGTCAGAATCTACTTTCAGATACTATATGTTGATTAACCACAGTTTGATTTTTTTAGTTTAATTTCAAGGTGAGATAACTGCGTTGTCCGTACCTATTGACACTTTAACTGTTGTTGTTCTTCACAGAGAAACTGGAAGTGTTGGCAGAATGCTGTCCTCAATCAGAGAACATGTATTTGGAAGTCCCAAAGAGCTGCTCAAGCTGAGTGTCCCATCTGTAGTGTATGGCATTCAGAACAATATGGCCTTCGTGGCACTAAGCAATCTCGACGCAGCTGTGTACCAGGTGGGTAACTGCACTTGCACTGTTTTCAGGTGTGATCAGCCATAGGTTATAATCAGCACTACAGATAAACTGCGGAAAGCGTGTTTTACGCATTGAGAAAATATTAATTGCGTATGATATTTAAATGTAATGCGTAACAAATGGGCATAGCAATTTTGCTGCACATCTTGAATTTGCATGTTATCAAGCTTCTTGTACTTCGTTGGTTCCTGGCATCTCAATGGTCAATTGTGAATATACTGCATGTGGATTTGCCAGAAACACGTGACCAATAAGTCCAGGTTTTCAATTATATATATAAAAAGTGCTGTTGAATCCACTAACTTTCAATGCGTGTTTGTGACTGCTGAATAAGTGGATTCTTGATTTCTCTGTGCTGTCTTAGTCCTCCTAACCTGTTCTACCAATTTACCTATCTGTCAACCGAATGTTTGGAAGTTTGTAGTTAATGCACACGCATAAGTTAGCAATAAAGCATGTACAGTATTTATTGAAAGTACTCAGGACTTCAAGGTAACGTTTCGTTTTACTCGCATGGTGTCTAAATTTGAGAGTAAATGACCCACCGCTTATCTGGAGCGCTGGTTATAATTGATTAAGTCCTGTCAGATCTTCAGGTTTTTACTGGTTTTTATATATCATTGGTTTCCGATCCGCATCTAAATCATTAAAAGCTTCTTGTCATGGAATCTGGTGAGTATTGCTCCAGCACATTCGGAGTTTGACAGGTGCTCCTGCCCTCTCTGTTCCTCTCAGGTGACGTACCAGCTGAAGATCCCGTGCACAGCTCTCTGCACTGTGCTCATGTTGAACAGGTCTCTCAGCAAGCTGCAGTGGTTTTCTGTCTTCATGTTGTGTGGAGGGGTCGCATTAGTTCAGTGGAAACCTGCAGAGGCATCCAATATTCAGGTGAAAAGCAGTTTCTAATTCAACTGGAAACGAAAAGGTCTTTACCAGTGTTTCTCTTCAGACCTACTTGTGAATGTATTATTCCTACTGTGTATTATGCCAGCCACAGGAATACAGCGGAGAGATGCCTGTCTGTTCAAATGTCACACTTTTATTTTAGCTTTATTGAGAACCACACATCTATCATTCTGCTTATTCATTTGAAAATGTTAGTTTTCGTTTTGAAGTGTGAAATGTGCTATTGTACAGTGTGTCAGCCTTACACTTTCCATCTGTGCATGTGGTGGATGTAGCTCATGATGATTGCTTTTTATGGTATTGATTGCTCTAAATGTACTGACAGCGGTGACAGGTATATATCTTACTGGTGTATTTGTGGAGAGGGATGCATGCATGCAAACATACCTACATACTTGCATGCATGTCAATAGCTCATGAAGAATGTACCTTGAACTATAGTGGCAATGCATAGTATGTAGTTTTGGCTTACACTTTGTGTTCATTGTTTGCAGGTTGAACAGAACCCCTTATTAGGTTTTGTCGCTATTGCAATTGCTGTTTTATGCTCTGGATTCGCAGGTGAGTTGATTGACATCTAACACTTGATATTTAGAATTCCACATGCATGCAGACTGGGGAATTAACTTGGTAAAATATATAGTTTGTAATGTTCCAGTTATAAAATATAATAATTGCTCATAAATCTGTGACAGAAGAGTTCTTTCTTTGTAGCAAAATACTGCCATGGCTTCTTCAAGGTTTGGTGGAAATGCTTCTTATAGTAAACTATTAATATTTACCAAAAAAACATGTATGGGAAAGTTGGCTGGTGTTTTTACATAGCTGATTACATAGTACACAATTGCTTGTTTGATGTAATGAGAAAAGTTCAGGCAGACATCCTTTACTATTATTACAAAGCACATTTTCTATAGAAACTATTTTTAAATTTAACCTTTTCCGTTCACAAATGAAAAGATCACTTTTCATCTGTTTCAAGAGACGCCTTTCTGCATGTGCTTGATTGATCCATTTGTGACATTTAAGAATGTGATGTCCATACCATGAAAAGCAAAAAAAATAATAATTTAGTAAAAAAACAAATAGAAGAATGACATTGCTGGTAGTTTGAAATGTTGAAGCAGATGGTATTCAGGTGACATTAATAAGATCTCCCTATGGCTTGTGGGAACAGGTTGCAACATGGTACAGCTATGGCCAAACGTTTTGCATCACCCTATAGAATTAAATCATTTTGCTTCATAAAGTTGAATGAAACCTGCTGAATAATGTTATGTTAACATATTGGATTACACACCGCTTTGAAGTTTTCCATATATTTAATCAAATTGAGAAATGTGACATTTTGAAATATAACATAAGAACATAAGAAAGTTTACAAACGAGAGGAGGCCATTCAGCCCATCTTGCTCGTTTGGTTGTTAGTAGCTTATTGATCCCAGAATCTCATCAAGCAGCTTCTTGAAGGATCCCAGGGTGTCAGCTTCAACAACATTACTGAGGAGTTGGTTCCAGACCCTCACAATTCTCTGTGTATAAAAGTGCCTCCTATTTTCTGTAATACTGTACTACTGTTATGGCTTCCGGAAGACTTTTGCAGTATCATTTTGTAGTTTTCTTTAATTACATGATGTTAAGTAAAATATCTAAATTATGTTAACTAGTGACCTTTAAAAACTAAAATTGCACATACTGGATTCCATAGTCCCTTTATGAAGCATGTTCACATTATTATTTAGCAGACACTTTTATCCAGAGGGACTAGGGGGTGAACTATGCATCAACAACAACTGCTGCTGCAGAGTCACTTACAATAAGACCTCGGTTTTTCCGTCTCATCCGAAGTGACTTGCTCAAGGTCACACACAGTGAGTCATTGGCTGGGATTGAACCTGGAACCTCCTGGTAACAAGCCCCTTTCTTTAACCACTGGACCACCAAGCCTGTCACACAAGCTATCCCAAGTTTTCCAGAAATATAAGTATATTCCACTCCACACACCCATTCCTGTTTTCTGAACATGCAAAAACAAGAGAAACGATTAGCATCAATTAGCACTAGACTCTCGCTGTCTGTTACCTTGGTAGTCCCAGGTTAGTGCTAATGAGTGTCTGTAAACGTTGTTTCAGATAGATGGATAGTAAGGAGGCTGTGTGGTCCAGTGGTTAAAGAAACAGGCTTGTAACCAGGAGGTCCCCGGTTCAAATCCCACCTCACCCACTGACTCATTGTGTGACCCTGAGCAAGTCACTTCACCTCCTTGTGCTCTGTCTTTCGGGTGAGACGTAATTGTAAGTGACTCTGCAGCTGATGCATTGTTCACACAACCTAGTCTCTGTAAGTCGCCTTGGATAAAGGCGTCTGCTAAATAAACAAATAATAATAATATTTCATTTACAAGTAGATTGAGAATATGTGGATGGCCAGCTGGTCACACAAACTGCAAAAGCTAATGGGATCAAAAGGCATCGGCAACCCCATAGATAAATAAACCCTTTCTTTCGTAATGTAATTTAAAGTAATTCCGAGCACACAGCAGACGTTTATTCAGAATGGTGGTACAGGAAAGAGCCAAGAAGAATTTAATCACTACGGTTTGATTTCCAAAGTGTGACACATTCCTGCAAGTCACAGAATGCCATGTTTTGTTTTGGGGTTTTTTCAAGTTAGATTTCTGCTTTTGGCTGATTTTCCAGTAGTTTAACCCTTTAAGGTCCAAGGGACATGTGTGTCCCACAAAAACAAATGATGTTAACTTTCTTATTTTTGCAATGAGGTGCATAAACAGGGTTTAAAATGTACTGGATGTTGGATCTGGTGGTCATCCATCAAAATTTTTGGAGTCGATTTCAGAATCGATTCCTTACCTAGGAAACTGTTCTTACAAACCTTTTTATTTTGTTTTAGAACGTATTATTGCTGGATTAATACAGCATGAACAATTTAAGAATTAAGTGACAAAAATTAACTATGTACAGAAACAGAATAAACAAAAACTGAAGATTCTGAATGTTTTGTGGTACCTGAATGTTAATCAAATACTTTAGGATACCTACATAAAAATAAATAAAAAAGCAATACAAGTATTAAAATAATAACAAATAAATAATCACAATTTATACAAAAATAACTACTTTATTAATTAATCATTAAATCCCAGTTAATACTGATGTGAAACACCTCAACAAAATCTGATTAACTTACTTTGAGCTAAAGACAAGTTCTCTGCATACCCTGTTTGTCTGTTTCCTCCTCGTGATCCTCAAGTCCATCTCACGTGTATTTTAAGAAGAGCCCGTTTGAACAGCCTCTCGGTCCCTTGTGTACCTGAAGGGTTAAGTGTAGGGTACATTTCAATTAGGCCTTTCATCTTGGAGAGAGTTTGGTGTTTTGATGTTTTAATGTTGTCATGGATGTGCCTGCAATAAAATGCGTCCTGCAATACCTAACGGAACACTTTCCTATCACAGAAGTTACTGAAACTGGAATGAAAGCTCTGCTTGTTTCTTTTTGACCTTGCTGCAAGGCGTCTACTTTGAGAAAGTCCTGAAGAGTTCCGACACGTCTCTGTGGGTGCGGAACATTCAGATGTACCTGTCCGGGATTGCAGTGACGCTGGCAGGAGTATATATGACTGATGGAGCCCAGATGATTGAAAAGGCTTTTCTCGGCTACACGCCATGGGTCTGCTTTGTCATCTGTAAGTCGTGTTTTTTCTTTCAAAAGATCTTTCAATTTATTTTTTAGGGGCAGATTTGTGTGTGTGTGTGTGTGTGTGTGTGTGTATATGTGTATGTACGTATGTATGTGTGTGTATATATATATATATATATATATATATATATATATATATATATATATATATATATATATATATATATATATATATATATATATATATATACATACACTACCGGTCAAAAGTTTTAGAACACCTCAATTTTTCCAGTTTTTATTGAAATTTACGCAGTTTAATGTCTCAATGTACTCTGAAATTAAAGCATAGAACAAATAAACAATTGGAGATAAAAAGAAATCATGGAATCGTTTTGTTTAACAAAATTTAATCTAAATTTTGACTCAAAGTAGCCACCTTTTGCAGATATAACAGCCGAACACACTCGTGGCATTCTTTCTACAATGGAAATCAAATATTGTTCGGAAAGTTCTTCCCAACACTGTTGCAGAAGTTCCCACAAATGTGTTGCACTTGTAGGTTGCTTTGCTTTCACCCTTCTGTCCAGTTCATCCCAAACCAGCTCGATGGGGTTTAAGTCTGGAGACTGCTGGCCATTCCATGATTTGAAGCCTACCGTCTTGTTCTTTTCTTCTAAGGTAGTTCTGATATAGCCTGGAGGTATGTTTTGGGTCATTATCTTGCTGTAGGATGAACCCCTGACCAACTAGGCATATACCAGAGGGTATTGCATGGCGCTGCAAAATGCTGTGGTAGCCGTTTTGGTTCAGGGTGCCACTCACTCTGTGCAAGTCGCCGACTCTGGATCCAGCAAAGAGCCCCAGACCATCACGCTTCCTCCTCCATGTTTGACAGTTGGTGTCACACACCGAGGAACCATCCTTTCGCCTACTCGACGGCGTACAAAAACCCTGCGTGATGAACCGAAGATTTCAAATTTTGATTCATCGGTCCATAAGACCTTCTTCCAGTCTTCAGTAGTCCACTGGCGGTGCTTCATGGCCCAGGCAAGCCTCTTTTCTTATTTTGCCATCTTAGCAATGGCTTTCTTACTGCCACTCGACCTGTCAAACCTGCAGCTCGAAGTCTTCTCTTCACAGTTGAAACTGAGACTTGCTTACTTCGACCAGTGTTAAGCTGTGCTTGAAGCTGTTGTCCTGTGAGCCGCCTATCACGCAAGCTGTTGACTCTCAGAAACTTGTCTTCTGATTCTGTTGTGGCTTTGGGTCTGCCAGACCTCTTCCTGTCAGTGTTTCCTCCAGTTTCCAAGTGCCTTTTGATGGTGTAGGAAACTGTACTCACTGACACCTTGGCTTTCTTTACAATTTCTCTAAAGGAAAGACCTACACTTTTAAGGGTTATAATGGTCTGTCTGTCTTCCTTTGTTAATTGCCTTTTTCTCGCCATTATGATAGCAATATACTACTTCCTGCAGTACAATACTGTCCAAATAATGCTTAAGAGGGTGTAGTAACACAGTCTGTTCCAACACTGCTTTTATACAGACAGCGGGTTTGTAAGTAATCAACAAAAGTTGGGACACCTGTAGGAATTGTTAGCATCAACTTTCAAGGCTTAATTTACTTCCATTGCTGCAGAACAGCTGTAAGTTGTTAACCCATTACTTGTTCCCTGAAAAAGGCCTTTTGTATAACTCTGAAATGTACATTATTTTTCAGTTTTTGGTAACCAAAACTTTTTTTTTAACCTCTGGCAGTTTACTGCTTACCTTTGTACCATTTCAGGTTATTCACTGGACTTGAACTGCTTAAATTTCAATAAAAACTGGAAAAATGGGGGTGTTCTAAAACTTTTGACCGGTAGTGTGTGTGTGTGTATATATATATATATATATATATATATATATATATATAATATATATACACTACCGTTCAAAAGTTAGGGGTCACTTAGAAATTTCCTTGTTTTCCATGAAAACATACATGAAATGAGTTTGAATAGGAAATATAGCAAAATGAATAGGAAATATAGTCATTGACAAGGTTAGAAATAATGATTTTTAATTGAAATAATAATTGTGTCCTTCAAACTTTACTTTCGTCAAAGAATCCTCCATTTGCAGCAATTACAGCCTTGCAGACCTTTGGCATTCTAGTTGTCAATTTGTTGAGGTAATCTGAAAAGATTTCACCCCATGCTTCCTGAAGCACCTCCCACAAGTTGGATTGGCTTGATGGGCACTTCTTACGTACCATACGGTCAAGCTGCTCCCACAACAGCTCAATAGGGTTGAGATCCGGTGACTGTGCTGGCCACTCCATTATAGACAGAATACCAGCTGACTGCTTCTTCCCTAAATAGTTCTTGCATAGTTTGGAGCTGTGCTTTGGGTCATTGTCCTGTTGTAGGAGGAAATTGGCTCCAATCAAGCGCCGTCCACAGGGTATGGCATGGCGTTGCAAAATGGAGTGATAGCCTTCCTTCTTCAAGATCCCTTTTACCCTGTACAAATCTCCCACTTTACCACCACCAAAGCACCCCAGACCATCACATTGCCTCCACCATGCTTGACAGATGGCGTCAAGCACTCCTCCAGCATCTTTTCATTTTGGTTTGCGTCTCACGAATGTTCTTCTTTGTGATCCGAACACCTCAAACTTAGATTCGTCTGTCCATAACACTTTTTCCAATCTTCCTCTGTCCAGTGTCTGTGTTCTTTTGCCCATCTTAATCTTTTCTTTTTATTGGCCAGTCTGAGATATGGCTTTTTCTTTGCAACTCTGCCTAGAAGGCCAGCATCCCGAGTCGCCTCTTCACTGTTGACGTTGAGACTGGTGTTTTGCGGGTACTATTTAATGAAGCTGCCAGTTGAGGACCTGTGAGGCGTCTGTTTCTCAAACTAGACACTCTAATGTATTTGTCCTTTGCTCAGTTGTGCACGGGGCCTCCCACTCCTCTTTCTATTCTGGTTAGAGCCAGTTTGCGCTGTTCTGTGAAGGGAGTAGTACACAGAGTTGTACGAGATCTTCAGTTTCTTGGCAATTTCTCGCATGGAATAGCCTTCATTTCTCAGAACAAGAATAGACTGACGAGTTTCAGAAGAAAGTTCTTTGTTTCTGGCCATTTTGAGCCTGTAATCGAACCCACAATTGCTGATGCTCCAGATACTCAACTAGTCTAAAGAAGGCCAGTTTTATTGCTTCTTTAATCAGCACAACAGTTTTCAGCTGTGCTAACATAATTGCAAAAGGGTTTTCTAATGATCAATTAGCCTTTTAAAATGATAAACTTGGATTAGCAAACACAGCGTGCCATTGGAACACAGGACTGAGGGTTGCTGATAATGGGCCTCTGTGCGCCTATGTAGATATTCCATAACAAATCAGCCGTTTCCAGCTACAATAGTCATTTACAACATTAACAATGTCTACACTGTATTTCTGATCAATTTGATGTTATTTTAATGGACAAAAATTTGCTTTTCTTTTGAAAACAAGGAAATTTCTAAGTGACCCCAAACTTTTGAACGGTAGTGTATGTATATATATATATATATATATATATATATATAATGCTGTAAAGTAAGAATGCTTTCAAAAATAGACATGTCAATAGATTATATTTATCAATTAACTAAATGCAAAGTGAGTGAACAGAAGAAAAATCTAAATCAAATCCATATTTGGTGTGACCACCCTTTGCCTTCAAAACAGCATCAATTCTTATAGGTACACTTGCACAAAGTCAGGGATTTTGTAGGCATATAGTCAGGTGTATGATTAAACAATTATACCAAACAGGTGCTAATGATCATCAATTCAATATGTAGGTTGAAACACAATCATTAACTGAAACAGAAACAGCTGTGTAGGAGGAATAAAACTGGGTGAGGAACAGCCAAACTCAGCTAACAAGGTGAGGTTGCTGAAGACAGTTTACTGTCAAAAGTCATACACCATGGCAAGACTGAGCACAGCAACAAGACACAAGGTAGTTATACTGCATCAGCAAGGTCTCTCCCAGGCAGAAATTTCAAGGCAGACAGGGGTTTCCAGATGTGCTGTCCAAGCTCTTTTGAAGAAGCACAAAGAAACGGGCAACGTTGAGGACCGTGAGACGCAGTGGTCGGCCAAGGAAACTTACTGCAGCAGATGAAGACACATCATGCTTACTTCCCTTTGCAATCGGAAGATGTCCAGCAGTGCCATCAGCTCAGAACTGGCAGAAAACAGTGGGACCCTGGTACACCCATCTACTGTCCGGAGAAGTCTGGTCAGAAGTGGCCTTCATGGAAGACTTGCGGCCAAAAGCCATACCTCCGGCGTGGAAACAAGGCCAAGCGACTCAACTATGCCACGAAAACACAGGAACTGGGGTGCAGAAAAATGGCAGCAGGTGCTCTGGACTGATGAGTCAAAATTTGAAATATTTGGCTGTAGCAGAAGGCAGTTTGTTCGCCGAAGGGCTGGAGAGCGTACACGAATGAGTGTCTGCAGGCAACAGTGAAGCATGGTGGAGGTTCCTTGCAAGTTTGGGGCTGCATTTCTGCAAATGGAGTTGGGGATTTGGTCAGAATTAATGGTCTCCTCAATGCTGAGAAGTACAGGCAGATACTTATCCATCATGCAATACCATCAGGGAGGCATCTGATTGGCCCCAAATTTATTCTGCAGCATGACAACGACCCCAAACATACAGCGAAAGTCATTAAGAACTATCTTCAGCGTAAAGAAGAACAAGGAGTCCTGGAAGTGATGGTATGGCCCCACAGAGCCCTGATCTCAACATCATCGAGTCTGTCTGGGATTACATGAAGAGAGAGAAGCAACTGAGGCTGCCTAAATCCACAGAAGAACTGTGGTTAGTTCTCCAAGATGTTTGGGCCAACCTACCTGCCGAGTTCCTTCAAAAACTGTGTGCAAGTGTACCTAGAAGAATTGATGCTTGATGCTGTTTTGAAGGCAAAGGGTGGTCACACCAAATATGGATTTGATTTAGATTTTTCTTCTGTTCACTCACTTTGCATTTAGTTAATTGATAAATATAATCTATTAACATGTCTATTTTTGAAAGCATTCTTACTTTACAGCATTTTTTCACACCTGCCTAAAACTTTTGCACAGTACTGTGTGTGTGTGTGTGTGTGTGTGTGTGTGTGTGTGTGTGTGTGTATGTTATATATATATATATATATATATATATATATATATATATATAATATATATATATATATTATATATTATATATATATATATATATATATATATATATATAATATATATATATATATATATATATATATATATATATATATATATTATATATATATATATATATATATATATATATATATATATATATATATATATATATATATATATATATATATATATATATATACAGTACTGTGCAGAAATTTTAGGCAGGTGTGAAAAAATGCTGTAAAAGTAAGAATGCTTTCAAAAATAGACATGTTAATAGATTATATTTATCAATTAACTAAATGCAAAGTGAGTGAACAGAAGAAAAATCTACATCAAATCCATATTTGGTGTGACCACCCTTGCCTTCAAAACAGCATCAAGCATCAATTCTTCTAGGTACACTTGCACACAGTTTTTGAAGGAACTTCGGCAGGTAGGTTGGCCCAAACATCTTGGAGAACTAACCACAGTTCTTCTGTGGATTTAGGCAGCCTCAGTTGCTTCTCTCTCTTCATGTAATCCCAGACAGACTTCGATGATGTTGAGATCAGGGCTCTGTGGGGACCATACCATCACTTCCAGGACTCCTTGTTCTTCTTTCGCTGAAGATAGTTCTTAATGACTTTCGCTGTATGTTTGGGGTCGTTGTCATGCTGCAGAATAAATTTGGGGCCAATCAGATGCCTCCCTGATGGTATTGCATGATGGATAAGTATCTGCCTGTACTTCTCAGCATTGAGGAGACCATTAATTCTGACCAAATCCCCAACTCCATTTGCAGAAATGCAGCCCCAAACTTGCAAGGAACCTCCACCATGCTTCACTGTTGCCTGCAGACACTCATTCGTATGCGCTCTCCAGCCCTTCGGCGAACAAACTGCCTTCTGCTACAGCCAAATATTTCAAATTTTGACTCATCAGTCCAGAGCACCTGCTGCCATTTTTCTGCACCCCAGTTCCTGTGTTTTCGTGCATAGTTGAGTCGCTTGGCCTTGTTTCCACGTCGGAGGTATGGCTTTTGGCCATAAGTCTTCCATGAAGGCCACTTCTGACCAGACTTCTCAGGACAGTAGATGGGTGTACCAGGGTCCCACTGTTTTCTGCCAGTTCTGAGCTGATGGCACTGCTGGACATCTTCCGATTGCGAAGGGAAGTAAGCATGATGTGTCTTTCATCTGCTGCAGTAAGTTTCCTTGGCCGACCACTGCGTCTCTGGTCCTCAACGTTGCCCGTTTCTTTGTGCTTCTTCAAAAGAGCTTGGACAGCACATCTGGAAACCCCTGTCTGCCTTGAAATTTCTGCCTGGGAGAGACCTTGCTGATGCAGTATAACTACCTTGTGTCTTGTTGCTGTGCTCCAGTCTTGCCATGGTGTATGACTTTTGACAGTAAACTGTCTTCAGCAACCTCACCTTGTTAGCTGAGTTTGGCTGTTCCTCACCCAGTTTTATTCCTCCTACACAGCTGTTTCTGTTTCAGTTAATGATTGTGTTTCAACCTACATATTGAATTGATGATCATTAGCACCTGTTTGGTATAATTGTTTAATCATACACCTGACTATATGCCTACAAAATCCCTGACTTTGTGCAAGTGTACCTAGAAGAATTGATGCTGTTTTGAAGGCAAAGGGTTGTCACACCAAATATGGATTTGATTTAGATTTTTCTTCTGTTCACTCACTTTGCATTTAGTTAATTGATAAATATAATCTATTAATATGTCTATTTTTGAAAGCATTCTTACTTTACAGCATTTTTCACACCTGCCTAAAACTTTTGCACAGTACTGTATATATATATATATATATATATATATATATATATATATTATATATATTATTATATATATATATATATATATATATATATATATATATATATATATATATATATATATATATATATATATATAATATTATATAAATAAAATGTTATGTTGGGACCCCAACCCAAAATACGCCCCCATCTAGATTGGGTTGACCCCATCAGGTTGACGTTAATTACAACTTTTAGAGTCCCGAAATCTGTCCGTGTTCAGGGTGGCGTTGTCTCGCGAATGATCCGATCGCGATGCAGAAAATTCACTTAACCCAAACCCGATCTGAAGAAGATCATCCGAAGACATACCCTAAATCAAGCAGTGAGCAGCAACGTGACAGTGTGTGCCAAACTTCTGAATAAAGCTACAGTACGTTATGTAATGATACACTTTTATATAAAACAGATCCTTTGCTTAAAATAAATGGCTATTTTCATAGACCCTGATTAGCACTAATCTCTGACTACCTAATGCTACCTATGATAAGGCTGCCCAAGACGAGTGCTAAAGAGTGCTGTCATTGCGTGATTCCCATTCACTTTTGATGATAATAGAGCCTTATTCCCTGCTGAACGGTTTCTGTTTTTTATTTCTTTTCTTGCAGCTTTGGCCAGTGTTGGTGGTTTGTACACATCGGTGGTTGTGAAGTACACCGATAATATTATGAAAGGGTTTTCTGCTGCAGCTGCCATCATTCTTTCTACCATTGCATCTGTGATCCTCTTCGGTTTACAAATCAGTAAGTCCAAACTGAGCAGGGTACATGCTGGAGCCAATATATAACAAGCACTGAACAGGGTACATGCTGGAGACAATATATAACAAGCACTGAACAGGGTACATGCTGGAGCCAATATATAACAAGCACTGAACAGAGTACAGGCTGGAGCCAATATATAACAAGCACTGAACAGGGCACATGCTGGAGCCAATATATAACAAGCACTGAACAGGGTACATGCTGGAGCCAATATATAACAAGCACTGAACAGGGTACATGCTGGAGCCAATATATAACAAGCACTGAACAGGGTACATGCTGGAGCCAATATATAACAAGCACTGAGCAGGGCACATGCTGGAGACAATATATAACAAGCACTGAGCAGGGCACATGCTGGAGCCAATATATAACAAGCACTGAGCAGGGTACATGCTGGAGACAATATATAACAAGCACTGAACAGGGTACAGGCTGGAGCCAATATATAACAAGCACTGAACAGGGTACATGCTGGAGCCAATATATAACAAGCACTGAACAGGGTACATGCTGGAGCCAATATATAACAAGCACTGAACAGGGTACATGCTGGAGCCAATATATAACAAGCACTGAGCAGGGCACATGCTGGAGACAATATATAACAAGCACTGAGCAGGGCACATGCTGGAGCCAATATATAACAAGCACTGAGCAGGGTACATGCTGGAGACAATATATAACAAGCACTGAACAGGGTACATGCTGGAGCCAATATATAACAAGCACTGAGCAGGGTACATGCTGGAGCCAATATATAACAAGCACTGAACAGGGTACAGGCTGGAGACAATATATAACAAGCACTGAGCAGGGTACATGCTGGAGCCAATATATAACAAGCACTGAACAGGGTACAGGCTGGAGCCAATATATAACAAGCACTGAGCAGGGTACATGCTGGAGACAATATATAACAAGCACTGAACAGGGTACAGGCTGGAGCCAATATATAACAAGCACTGAACAGGGCACATGCTGGAGCCAATATATAACAAGCACTGAACAGGGTACAGGCTGGAGACAATATATAACAAGCACTGAGCAGGGTACATGCTGGAGACAATATATAACAAGCACTGAGCAGGGTACATGCTGGAGACAATATATAACAAGCACTGAACATGGTACATGCTGGAGACAATATATAACAAGCACTGAACAGGGCACATGCTTTAGCCAATATATAACAAGCACTGAACAGGGCACATGCTGGAGCCAATATATAACAAGCACTGAACAGGGCACATGCTGGAGCCATTATTTAACAAGCAATCGGATCTCCTGTAGCTTGGATGCTTGACTTGTCTTATCATGTCTTAATGCAGTTAAAAACAAATCTACTGAACTGTTAAAACTATTTAAGCCAGTCTTTGTGGAGTGTATTAATACAGTCGTCTCGGGGACAGGGGGGCAGGGAGGACAAACACCACAAATATTTACCAAACAATTGAGGAAGAATATTTTTATTTTTATTTTTTTGTTATGCTTGTGGAACACTGTCATAATTGTTATAAACATACTTTATATGCATGCTCATTAAGGGAACTGTTTAAACAAAACCTGCATCCCCGTCACTGAATCCCCAGGGGAAAGTCCTGTAGGATGGAGCAGTTTGTAAACATAGTGAAGACGATCTGTACCTTTTGAAACAACATGGCAGTGAGATGGTTCATTTCTACTGGACATATCACGGCAGCCATCTCAGGTCAGATGTCATGGTCAACAACACATTTAGCATGCACTATAACCCTGCAAATACAAAGCAACAGCCTCCAATGTATTCTGATGGGTCTTTGACACTGGGAGATTTACAAACTTCTCGAAGCTCCTCGCACAGGCATGCTTAATAATTGCACTGTTCTCCTTTTGGTTTTTTCCATGCTTATGCTTTTGCTCTTTCTATTTCAGCTGTGAGCTTTGCCACTGGTGCCTTGCTTGTGTGTGTTTCTATATACATGTATGGCTTACCGAAGCAAGACACAACAAAACTTAGAACAGACGAAAACTCCAGTACGTCCAAGGAGAAGCTGCTAGCTGTATGAGCTCATCCGGAGCGCTGGGGAAGCGGATACATGAGTCAGACGCTCGGGAGTCTCCAGCAGGAACGGGTTTCTCTTTACAAACTGCAGAGGACACAGTATTGTGGCAATGTAATGATCTTCAACAGAATCACTAGACTTTTGTTCCCCGGATAAAGGCTGAAAAAGTTTCCTACACAGGTGACATAACACTGATTACCATATGTTGAAAATTATTGATGTTGTTATGATTATTTTAATTATTTTAATATGAAGGTGAAGAGACCAAATATACAATTGTCCAGGAGTTTTAAATCACTTTTAAGCATGCCACTTAACACAGTTAAATACTTGTACTGGTTTTGCCATTTCTTATTTGAGGCTGAAAGTAATACCTGAAACTTGCCAGAAGTGAGAAGCATGGAAGAGCATTTTAAAAACGCATTGACACATCCATCCTGTTTCCTGTAGATTGGTACAATTAAAAACACAAATACTACAGAGAACGTTTTTCCAATATGGTTTCATGTATCAATTAACAGTGACATATTTTTTTATGAATGATCATGTGCGTTTAAAGGTATTAAGTATTTAAATATTTTTTGCTTTAAAACATTGCATAGAAGCAGTAAGACAGACCCAGGGGTGTGATTAACACAGTGTGAGTTATGCACTCTGCGTCTGTATGGAGTGCGCATAACGTCATTCCGTGGCTGTGATTAAGAGGCAGCCCCCAGTACCGCTGGAAAACATTTACAGCCCGATCCTCACCTCCATGGTGCAAGGCCAGGGCTTGTGTTTTTATTTCATGTTCTGTTTTGCACACATTTGAGAAACACTAGTTGAATAACAAGGTACTATTTACAAAGCTCCAACTTCATTCTTCTAAAACGTGCCTTTATCGCAGAAGCAACCTTGATGATGTGGTTTAAATAAATATTTCTGTTCCTCTCCAAACTGTCTGCTCCTAGATTTCATTGTGCAACATCTTTGCATGAAGACCTGTTAATTTGCTCTATGCAGGAAGAGCAGGCATACCGAATACTGAGCGTCAAGAGATTAAAGATGAATGGTGCTCTCTCACCTGAAATTGGATTCGCTCCCCTCGTTACCACCCAGTCCCCAAACAGGATCAGGAAAATGAAGGGCAATATGGCACAACTGTAGATGAACTTTGATTTATTATTATTCATAAAGGCAATGCGTTTCCTCCCATTTGTAAAACTGGGTTTAAATGACTGAACTGGAAGCTGGCATCTCTGGTTCTTCTCAATTGGTGTAATGCCGAGGAATCTCGTACCATTGGCCAGAACACCAAAGGTACCCTTGAACAGCTGCAGTTTTATGACATAGAATCACTAATATGGTAGTAAATACATAACTCTATGCATTTACTGACACTGATGCTTATGAACACAGATCCATGATTTCTAATATCCAAAACCTACAGAAACAGTAGGAGCTCGCTCTTTCAAATAGCCCTGGCCCTTAGGGGTTAAATATCATCCCCAATTCAAACTATATACATAAAGCTGTTGATAAATACAAGCATCACCAGCAATTAAAGAAACTAAACTTGCAGCATATATCAACAACAGTTCAGTTCAATTCCCAGTTTATCTGAAGACTTTATGACTGAATGCTGATTTTATGGTTCCATTTATTGAGGGGGTAAAAGACGGTTTGATAGTGATGTTGATTTTAAGAAACTTACTTCCTGCCTGCCCTTGTTGCTATAGAAACTAGTTTTAAAAACCATAAGCCACCATACTATTTAGGGGCTGTCAAAACTGTTTAACAAATACAGCAAGCCTAGTATTTTCATTTAATGGCAAGTGATACTGTAAACCATTTGTCATGTACATTATCAGCAATGATATACACAGAGAAAAATAACTGGAGCTTGTTGACTCTCCATTGCTGTTTAAATTCCTTACTCCCCTGTGCTCCGTGTGAATGAAACGTGTGCTAACAGGAACCCTTTTCTCAAACAAAAGTACATTATCATGGCGTGACCTCTCAGGTGGCTGTAGTACTATTTCAGGAAGGCATGTGAATATTTCAAGCTTTATAAACGTGGCCTCGTTTCTGATTAAAAAATAACTACCTACGACCCTCCCCCTCCTAGTGCACACTTTGTACGCTTCCAGAAAATGGATGGCCCCTCTATACTGTGACTTTATCATTATTTCTAGATTGTAATTACTGACCTGTGCTGCTTCAGAGGAGCTGCCCTTTGCAGGTAGAGTTTTATGAGCAACAGCTGCCAGTGTGAACTAGAGCATTTACACATTTAACAAATCGTTTACTTTTTACATTCAGTAAATACATTATGTAAATAATACTGTCAAATATTTCCAGTGCAGTAAAAAAAGCTGCACAAACAAAAAAGTTTCAAATGTTCCTACAGAAATAAGGTCTGTTGTGATCTGGGTGTACGCATACATTTCAGGTTTGATAATTATTGGGTTCCCAGGCCATGTGCTTGAGGAGGCAGCTTTCCTGGGGTATGTCGGGAGTTAACCAGGCCATGTGCTTGAGGAGGCAGCTTTCCTGGGGTATGTCGGGAGTTAACCAGGCCATGTGCTTGAGGAGGCAGCTTTCCTGGGGTATGTCGGGAGTTAACCAGGCCATGTGCTTGAGGAGGCAGCTTTCCTGGGGTATGTCGGGAGTTAACCAGGCCATGTGCTTGAGGAGGCAGCTTTCCTGGGGTATGTCGGGAGTTAACCAGGCCATGTGCTTGAGGAGGCAGCTTTCCTGGGGTATGTTGGGAGTCCAGTACTTTCTAAATCCCTGACAAACATCACAGCATGAACTCAACTTCTTGCTGCACCCTTTCTAAAAGCTTCAGCATGTTGCCAACAGGACTACAAACAGACCTTTCACGTACAAAACCTGTTACCCCAAGTGTACATTACATTTAATACAACATTATGATGCTGGCATTTCTAAAAGAACATTATTTAGAGCTCTAAAGTAGTATAGTCATGTTTTTTTTTTAAATCCTTTTGGGGTAATGCAATCGTGCAATTGTTATAGCTGAAAAAAGTTCTTTTTTTTCCCCCCCATTACTTTTTATGAGGGAAAATGGCATCTGCCATCGCACGTCTGCGCCCCGCTAACAATTGCTTCTTACTGGAGAAGGTACTGCAGTGTTGCTGTAGTCAGAGGGTCCTGCAAACAAGCTGCTCCCAGAAGCTTTTCATCCCCACCTCCAGCCCCGCACAGGCACTGCAAACTGAAGGAAACAAAACGCCATCATTCCTGTCCTTACAGAAAATAAAACACAACCCTTATCTACAGCTAAGGCCAAAAGCTTAGCATCACCCTATAGAATTAACTCATTTTGCTTCATAAAGTTGAATGAAACCTGCTGAATAATGTTAAGTTAACTTGCTGAATTACACACTGCTTTGTATTTTTCCATATACTTAATGTAAAACTGACAAAAATTGAAAAATGTGACTTTTCAAAATATAACATGAAATAACTACTGCTATTATGGCTTCCGGTAGACTTTTGCAATATTTTGCAATATTATTTTAGTTTCTTTGGATTACATGATGTTAAATAAAAGATGTAAAATTATGTTTCATTTTATTTATTTTTTTTAAGTATGTCTCAACCCTAAAATTCTAGGTGATACAAAACATTTGGCCATAGCTGTGGATAACACAGTTTCAAGAAGATGCACTCAGATTATTAAGATGTGATCAGCTGTACTCCATGTTTGGACAGTAATTACCAGTGCATCTGAACAGTAGAGCCGCTGTAAACGTGAACAGAGAGAACGATCCATGCAGATGCAGGGCTGAAGAATACAACTAGTTCAGTACACAGGCTGAGTGGCGAGTGTTCAACAGACACTGTGAAAGAAAGATGCCTCTGTTCTACACACTTGTGCTGTGACAACCTGAAGTTACTAAGCGCTGCTGCAATTGGGTTAAAATGAAGAAATAAATCCAATATTAATAAACCTACTGTTTATGTTGCATGTGTTCCGGTAACCAAACCCAAGTTGCCCTTTGCTATGCTTTGACCTTGATATATCACAGTAAACTATTGAAGACACTATAAGCACCTGCACAGTCTGGCTTTGCAGTATCCTGTCCCAGTCAAACTTGTAATCAGAGAGAAGAGGTTCTTTAAAATCCTGAAACAGCGTGAAAAAGAAAAGGAACAGGTTAGTAGTGATCCTCATTTTTTAGATTGTTTTCCAGGATGCTGTCAGTAACCAATCAAGTCGGAAGTCTCAGCCATCTCATTTTTGTATTACATACTGTATTACAACCCTATAAATGTTGCAAAATAAATACTTACTGTAATAGTGAAGGCATACTTATCTTGATCTGGACAGAAAGGGTTGTACAGTGCTCCCCCTTTATAAGGCAGCCCTTTATACAGCGGAACAGGTTATAAAGCTGTACGGTCATGGCTCCCATTTGCCCCATAATGCCATCACACTAACACTAGCATTCTCATTATAAGGCGGAACACGGTCTCTTAACTATAGTTCCAGACTACAGCGTTATGTGTTTATAATTTGGTATATGCTTATAATTAATTCTTACTGGATAATAAGGGTGCTGATTCCCACCTTTTCTGCAGTGTCTTCTGGGTCCTCCAAGTCTTCGGTTGCTGATCAAAATCATGAGAAAGAATGATTACAGTAGAAAAGCTCTAGTACAGATGGCTTGCATTTATCGTGCCTTCTATTTAAACCTTTACTTATGATTTACATTGTGTCAATTGCACCAATGTTCTTCTGAGGGATATTATTTCAAAGTGAATTTTTTAAAAACAGTAGGCTACTTATTTCAATATCGGTTTCATCCAATAACCATCACTGTAACTTTATAGCTATGGATGATTAGAGATTATGATTAGGGTTTTTTCAGCTGTCTTTGTTTATTCTAAACCAATTTTCTTTCTTTACAAATGAGCACAAGGAGGAGAAGGGACATGAAATATATTAATAAGACAGAAGGAATCCATCTTTAATTCTTTAAAACGCACCTGTGGTTTTTGGCAACACAGTTCAGAAAAGCAATGAGCATGGTGCAGTTGTACAATGAAAGTTACTCTGCATGGGAGTGAAACTAAAAGCACACACAGTATCACTCGCTAAACAAACCTTTACCAAGCCCCTACCTTTGCTACAGAGGAGGTTAATGTAAGTTATGAACATTTAAAACTTCTGCAGAAAAAAAACAATAGAATTACGAAGCACCTAAACATATTGGTCTTTCCCGCGGTAGTGACGTTTACGGGTCTGTAACGGGTGAGATCTGTGCTGACTATCTGGCACATGCGTGGTACTGCAGGTAGAGGGCAGCAGTCTCGTAAGATCCGCCTGTCAGTCATGGCAATGACACGGAGTGGTGGGGAAGAGGGTGTGTTGGCTTTCACTCTCTCTCTGAGTGGCTGAGAGGCGGGCCTTGGGAGATTGCTCGGCCCATAAGAACTGCGCTTGGTTGTGAGTTCGGGTGGCCGTGTTCGGAAATAACAGTGAGGCTGGCAGAAGACGCCAGTGTAAAACAAGGACCAGGCAAGCCCGACTGAGGAAGACAGCGTGCCTTAAAATAATTTACAAAGTAAAAGAAATAATTACGTACCCGAGGGGACCTGTGTAGGTATACAGGGAACTCTGGCCACCCTAGGGTATAGAAAATAGCTGAGCGAAGGTCCGAGGCGCGTACTGATCGGCTTAGTGGCAGTGGGGACACTGCGTAAGCAGCACCTTTATTTTGTAGTTTTATTACTGTGTTTTATTTTCCCTTTTCATTTTTATTTTGAGCACCTGTGAGTGCGCGAGTGTGTTTACTGTTTACCAGTATTGGTATTCCTGTGGTCCTGTGTACCGTTGTCGGTACTCAGGTCACGGACAACAGCGCCCTCTGCGGGCTAAAAGACCAAATAGAAAAAAAAATAAAACTGGGCACCAGTGCGGTGTTTTCAAATAAAACTTCTGTCTCCCGTGTGTGTCAGTGAATTGCCCACCACCCTTCCACAGGGTCAAACGAGGGTGATACAGAGGATGAGCATTCTCATTGGTTCAGTACGAGAAGAACACAGAAACAACGCGGAAACACGTGGGGTGAATGTTGTCATCAGAAACAGCACTGACAGAGGTCACGTGTTTGAAAAGTGAACCAGGCACTCATTGTACTATGAGCGTTATGCGATTGTACAAACAGCTGTACCGAGTCCTCAGCAGATATCCAGGTTCAAACAGCGGAGCTGGCTCACCAGGTACCTTATGAATTGTAACAGCAGTGCCAGGTCAGTGCTGAGGGGACTGTGAAACACACATCATCACCTGCGGGGCACATTTGAATTGTAACAGCAGTGCCAGATCAGTGCTGAGGGGACTGTGAAACACACATCATCACCTGCGGGGCACATTTGAATTGTAACAGCAGTGCCAGGTCAGTGCTGAGGGGACTGTGAAACACACATCATCACCTGCGGGGCACATTTGAATTGTAACAGCAGTGCCAGGTCAGTGCTGAGGGGACTGTGAAACACACATTATTGCCTGCGGGGCACATTTGAATTGTAACAGCAGTGCCAGGTCAGTGCTGAGGGGACTGTGAAACACACATCATCACCTGCGGGGCACATTTGAATTGTAACAGCAGTGCCAGGTCAGTGCTGAAGGAACTGTGAAACACACATCATCGCCTGCGGGGCACATTTGAATTGTAACAGCAGTGCCAGGTCAGTGCTGAGGGGACTGTGAAACACACATCATCACCTGCGGGGCACATTTGAATTGTAACAGCAGTGCCAGGTCAGTGCTGAGGGGACTGTGAAACACACATCATCACCTGCGGGACACATTTGAATTGTAACAGCAGTGCCAGGTCAGTGCTGAGGGACTGTGAAACACACATCATCACCTGCGGGCACATTTGAATTGTAACAGCAGTGCCAGGTCAGTGCTGAGGGACTGTGAAACACACATCATCACCTGCGGGGCACATTTGAATTGTAACAGCAGTGCCAGGTCAGTGCTGAGGGGACTGTGAAACACACATCATCACCTGCGGGGCACATTTGAATTGTAACAGCAGTGCCAGGTCAGTGCTGAGGGGACTGTGAAACACACATCATCACCTGCGGGGCACATTTGAATTGTAACAGCAGTGCCAGGTCAGTGCTGAGGGGACTGTGAAACACACATCATCACCTGCGGGGCACATTTGAATTGTAACAGCAGTGCCAGGTCAGTGCTGAGGGGACTGTGAAACACACATCATCACCTGCGGGGCACATTTGAATTGTAACAGCAGTGCCAGGTCAGTGCTGAGGGGACTGTGAAACACACATCATCGCCTGCGGGGCACATTTGAATTGTAACAGCAGTGCCAGGTCAGTGCTGAGGGGACTGTGAAACAGACATTTGAATTGTTGCTTATTTATGTCATATTCACAAAGAAGAGATGCACAGAGGACATTTTCTGAAGCTTCAACCAGCTATCATTTTTTCTTGACTTCTAGCTGGAAGGAGTAATGCTTTCTATGTTGTCAGTGTAAAAATATAATAACACCTGCTTTTCTTATTGGCTCAAGGCGTAGCAGCCTTTCACATGTATGAGAGCCCTTTTCAGTAGGGACAAGCGATCCATTTACTCTTTATAGTGAAGCTGGGGTTAGAAAGTAAGAAGGGGTGCAGAATGACCCACAGTGGCTTCAGTACTCTCATAGCTAATAATACTAAGCATAGCTCTCTCTGAATTGAGATCTGTCATGATTAGCTCGGGCCAGTGGCTTTGGTACTCTCATAGCTCTCTTAATACAAAGAAATATTGCCTTTTGGCTTTCTATAAAAGGATATCCCCACAACCACATCATATTTGCACTAATTTGCACAAAGAAGGTCTGTTCATCCATGAATTGAAGCACACCCTCTAACAGCACCAGCCTGCTGTTGCTTCCTTGTCCTCAGGAACAAGCGTTAACTGCTTGATTGGTTTTTCCCACAGTTTGTCCTGCCAGGAGCTTACATACAAGCAGTTTTAATCACAGGCCTTGAGTAGAGGTATTCATGGTGCACAAATACAGGTTGTGATCATTGACAGTCCTAATTAATCTAATTAATAATTAATCTTTGTATTTGTTTAAAGGGTTTTGTGTGTATGGTGTATCCTTTCTAACACAAAGAATCCTGCAATTAAATACATTTGCCAACTTTTTATTTGTTGAAGTAATGGGTGTACAACTGTTTATTTAACCCAAGACCATGAAAATTGTTCTTTACAAGCACACAATGAAAAAGTCTACAAATGTCAATGGAATGAACGTAAGCCATAAAATCAGAATTGTCATTGTTTTTTTGTTTGTTTTTTTGCTAAATTATTTTTTGAGACTGCTCCTGGTGAAACTGTGTCCCCAGTGCTTCACCCAGTCTGTGTTTTTGTTCAGCGCCTAGGTGTGCACTTTGGGCAGTGCTCTGGTGAATCTCTGTACCGGGGGAAATCTCAGGAGGTATTAAACTAGCTGGAAGCGCAGGGACTCCTGAAGAAAGAGAGCTCAAACACCCCAGTGCTGTAAAAGAGGGACGGCTCATTTCAATGAAACACGCTGCACACTCCGGCATTCACATAGTCCCCCAATACATAATGCAGTGTGTACGTTTTATTAGACATTAGAAATAGATGCACAAGCCTTCTTCCATTCATGCAGTGCTTTACATTGCCATGGTAAATACTAAATACCTTCCCAGTAGTTAGATGCAGTAAATGTGTCCCCAACATGTTTAAGACCTATGTATGTACTGTAACTAGCTTTGATTTATGTTGGCTGATTTATGTCAGGAGAGGTACTGGTATGGTTGATCTCTCCCCAGCCAGCAACATGACATTCTATGACACTGTGGTACAAAGTGATGGGACGTCTCTTTATATAACCAAGCAAGTAGAAAGAGGATGACAAGCTGTGCACATTTCCTTTGTTTGGTAATAAATGTATAACTCCCAAACAGTGTATTGGTCAGTGCCTTTATCAGAACAACCTCCTTAACTTCATCATGTATCTAAGTAGGTTATAAACAGGTAGTTACCTTTTCAAAGCTGTATGTCTAATGAGGTGCACATTTTACAGGGATATTGCAGCTGCTATCGATCGAATGAATGCATGGAATTTTGAGAAGATGATTTACGTGGTAAGTTTGCACTACAATACAGGTCTGTCTTTGAGACATAAAAGACCGAACATGCTTTTGCATGTGTTTCATTTGATTCATTTTGTTTTTAAGACAGATAAAAGTCAGCAAACCCATTTCCAGCAGCTGTTTCAAATCCTGTAGGTGATGGGATATCAGTGGGCTGAACGGGTAGTGCAAGGAACATACCAGGGGACTCATAAACAATCTTTTATTCATTTTGCTGCTGATTCATCAAGTCTACTTTATTTTACAGAATAATCGATGGCAGACAGTGTGTTACCGCTGTGTAACAGGCTCCCTAGCAGATCCCCAATATGCTTTGCACTGTTAAAAATCTTCTGTCATGTGGATTTTATAACATATGCCCTTTACCTTCTTCATAAACATGCCTTGTTTCCATGGTCAAATAAATCACCCAGTTTGGTTTCCACGGTATGATTTGAAACTGGTTTATTATTAAACTGGTTTATTTGGGTCCAGATCTGTACTATCTGGAGCCAGAACGAAATCGTCCGGTTTCGGGGGGGTGGGCGTTTCTGAATTGGCTATGTCATTATAAAGAAGCTGCAGTTAAGCCGACTCCACAGCTATACACACATATTCAAAACCTGCATTTCTTTAAAATGTCAGGAAAAGAAAACACCCACTGGAATTACGATGAAACAGATGCTTTGCTAAATATATGGGCAGAGCAAGGTATTCAGTCACAGCTTGACAACTGTGTATGAAACAACAAAGTGTTTGAAAAAATATCTTCACTTCTGAAAGTACTGGGCTTCACAAGAAGTCTAGATCAACGCCTAAAAAGACTGACTTCAAAAAACTTAAGGACCATAATCAACTCAACGGCAGAGAAAGAAAGAGTAATCTATATATATTGTAAAGGCGGGTCCCGAGGCAGCCTGGACAGAGGGGTGGGGCCAGCGCGCTGACTGATCGTCACCAACCAGGAAGTGGGCACCCTGCGGATCGGGGGCGTGGTCAGCGTGCTGGAGTGAATGGGAGAACCCAGCCTGTGCTTTTCCACCGAACGAGGTTACCTGCAGTCACCCCTCCCTTTTAGAAGGTTTTATGGATTCCTTGGCTGGGAATTTCCCCACAGATGCCAGCCTGGGACTTTCCAGCCAGGTGAGGTATCTAGCTCCAGATTGGCTGGAGCGGGCACTGTCTCTCTCCAGCTCGCCTATAAAAGGGAGTGGGAGCTGGATACCAGGGTCGAATTGAAAAGAAGAAGCTGTGGACACGACTGGAATGCGACTTGTTAGAGAAATAAAAATAAATTTAGCCCTTGAGAACTTATCTTCTGTTTTCCTTCTTGACATTGCTACAATATATAAGAAAAAATTAAAATTTCAAATCATAACAATTCCGAGAATAAGGAAAACACTGCTGAAAAACTATCGAATAGAATGCTTGAGCAATACGAGTATAAGAGTTATGACGACTACAACATAGTTCAAATAGAGAAGGACGGGAACTGTTTCTTTAGATGTTTAAGTGTAGTTTTATACGGTTCACAAAATGACCATCGAACAATTAGACATAATATAATAAAACTAATGGAAAGCAATATAAAACAATATGAAATGTACATCGACTCAGTGGCCCATATTGAAAAAATGAAATTAAGTGACGGGAGTATAGATTCTTGGGCTACAGAGGCAGAAGTTATGGCGGCTGCAGATCTCCTAAATAGGCCCATACATGTATACATAGACTTAAAGAATAAGGACTGTTTTAAATACGAAGGCACAATAGAAGCCATTAAAAATAAGAACGATCCAATTAATCTTTTATACAACAATAACCATTTCTCAGTTATTGTATTTAAAGACAATGAAACCGGAAGTAAATCTGAATACTGTGGCATAATTAAGAAAGATAATCAAAATAAATCTAAAACAGTAAAAATAAACCAAGTTAATAATAAAATGCGAAATAGGGAATTAAACATGACTAAGACAGAGAATTCAAAACATAAAGATAGGAGACCCAAAAATAGACATGGTACCAAATACACAAAAGATAAAACAGAAGACATAGTATTTAATTTATCAAGTAAAACTTTAACCACATCCCAAAAAGCAGTACTGAGTAAAGGACTTAAGTTTATACCGACTAAAAGATACATCGATAAAGATAAACTGGCCACTGAATTGAAGGAGTGGGAGAGGCGATGAGATTAGCAGAATATTTTTTCAATGAAAATATCTCAGATTCAGAGGGTAATTATGAGCATGGAATTAAAGTTAATAGTACAAGCACATGGACTCTCGGATGGAAGAGACAAATGGTTAGATATGTATATTGAAGTAGTTAAACAAGAAATAATAGTAGGACTAAAGAAAAGATGTAAACTTAATCTAACCAATATTGAAGAACAAGCTATGACTGAGTTGTTAAATGATGATGATATAATGATAAGACCAGCAGATAAAGGCTCAGGAATAGTGATAATGAACACAGGTGACTATATGAAATCTGTAGAATGTGAATGAAATAATACAGATACATATGAAGAAGTTAAAAGCAATAAGATCAATAAATCGGCAAAAGAGGTTAAGGAAATTGCGGAGAGACTATACAATAAAGGAATTATATCAAAAGAATTTAAAAATTACATGCAGCCACATAATGCAAGAACAGGCCTAGCAAGAGGAAATCCTAAAATGCACAAAGAAAATCACCCGATGCGAATGATAGTCAGTACAATTGATAATCCAACACACATAATAGCTGAAATAGCAGAAAAACAACTTAGGTCGCACGTTGAGAAATTACCAAGTTATGTTAAGGATACAACACAATTTTTAAAAAGACTTGAATCAATAAAACACAACCTTCCAGAGAATACAATTTTATTTTGCATGGATGTAAAATCCTTGTACCCAAGTGTCCCTCGTAAAGAAACTTTAGAAATACAATGACAAGTTCAAGCAAGTACAAGTGTGATAAAATACAATTCAATACAGCAGATAAGTGACAGTGATAGTTACATCAAGATATGATTAAATACCAAATACTACAGTTTAAACATATGGCAGATTACAGTACTCTGAAGTACAGGATTAAATGCAGTAAAATAGGGGGCAGGTAAGAGTAAGTAAAGCAAATTTAAGGAAGGGTGAAAGTGTCCCAGGGGGGAAACAGAGGAGTTCTACAGGTGCTGTCTGAAGAGGTGAGTCTTAAGGAGGCGCTGAATGTGGTCAGGGACTGGGCGGTCCTGACATCTGTAGGTAGGTCATTCCACCACTGCGGAGCGAGGGTGGAGAAGGAGCGGGCTCTGGAGGCAGGGGAGCGTAGAGGAGGTAGAGCCAGTCTTCTAGTGCAGGCAGAGCAGAGAGGTCGAGTGGAGGTGTAGGGAGAGATGAGGGTCTGGAGGTAGCTGGGTGCAGTCTGGTCAAGGCATCTGTAGGCTAGTACAAGAGTCTTGAACTGGATGCGGGCGGCGATCGGTAGCCAGTGGAGTGAGCGGAGTAGTGGAGTTGCGTGGGAGAAGCGAGGCAGAGAGAACACCAGGCGGGCAGCAGAGTTCTGGATGAGCTGGAGCGGACGGGTGGCGGCCGCAGGGAGGCCAGCCAGGAGGGAGTTGCAGTAGTCTAGGCGGGAGAGTACCAAGGCCTGGACCAGGAGCTGGATGGCGTAGTTGGTGAGGAAGGGTCGGATTCTTCGGATGTTGCTCAGGAAGAATCGGCAAGTGCGTGCCAGAGTGGAGATGTGCTGGGAATAAGAGAGGCAGGGGTCCAGGGTGACTCCGAGGTTCTGATATTTTTGGGGTTTGGACACATGGAGAAGAGTCTCTCTTCCAGTTTCATAAAATAGCAAATGAAATACACAGTAATATTAAGGTGGACCTTCGATGGACAAGGAAAGAAATAGAATTTTTAGATACTATAGTAAAACTTGAAGAAGGTTCAATTGAGACTGACCTCTTCTGTAAACCTACTGACATGCACCAGTATTTACACATGTCCTCTGCACATCCGATACACACTAAAAGGGCAATCCCAAAGGGTCTAGGAATAAGAATACGAAGAATATGCTCAAAAGAAAGTGACTATGTAAAACAAAGAAATGTATTAAAAAACAAATCTTAAAAGACGAGGATACAAAGAAAGAATTATAGAGACGGAGTTAAGAAAAGTGGATAAACTAAAAGAGATGATCTACTAGATTATAAAACTAGAGATAAAAAGGTCAAAAGAGTCCCACTAATAATGACTTACTCTAAACTTTTGCCCAATATTTCTAAGATAGTTTGGAAACACTTGCGGATTCTACATAATTCAGAAAAATTAAAAAAAGTATTTCTTAAGGCCCCAGTTGTAGCATTCAAAAGAGAAGCTAATTTAGGTGATATTTTAGTTCACAGTAAACATAAAAGAATAATTGACAAAATAGGTTCTACGAACATGTGCACCAGTAGATGTAAAGTGTGTAAATACATAGATAAAAGTAACAATATAATTAAACATAAGAACACCACATATCCACTAAAAACTAATACCTACTGTAAAATAGCAATGTTGTTTATGGAATAGCCTGTGAAAATGTGATGAAATCAAATATGTTGGAGAGACTGGAACTACTTTATATAAACGAATTCAGAACCACCTTTCATTAATTAGAAATAAAAAATGAATGAACCAATAGTACAGCACTTCACCAGTCAAGGACATGACATAAATGATGTAAAGTTTGTAGTATTAGAACAGCTAAAATTAGACAATGCACATATAGAAGAATAAAAGAAAGTAAATGGATAAATAGACTGAATAATGATTATGCTAAAGGGACTCAACAGAAATGAACTAATTAACTTCAATAGATATATAACATTTAAATAAATAAACAAAGTTTGTTCAAAAGTTGTGCATGCTGAATGCACTGGGGAGGCCAAATCTAGACTGATCCTCAGAGCCAGCATTGCATGATATAATAAAAATATTAATTTATATAAAGTAATGTTAATTAGAATTAATACAGATTCAAAGATAGAAGTAAAAATGATGTCACAATATATAGAACAGCATTACATCATTTAAGAATAAATCATAGATTTGAATGTAAACAATAACAAGTAGTTGTCATGCCGTCAAAAACCTATAAATACCTCCAATGTTTTGATTCAAACACAGGCTCCCTTGAGAAAGATATGTGCAACATATCGAAACGTTGGGCAGCTGGCTCTTTGAGCTAAATATATATATATATATATATATATATATATATATATATATATATATATATATATATATATATATATATATATCATCATCATCATCTTCTTCAGCCTTTTTCAATCCACTGCTAGGTGAAGGCCTCCCCAAGATTCTTACACTCCCATCCACGTTGCTCCAGCGTGTTTCCTAATTTCATCTTGCCATCTTCTTGGAGGTCTTCTTCTTGGTCGCTTTATATCTCTTGGGATCCAGTCTAGTATCTCCTTGGACCAGCGATGGTCTGTTCTTCTTGCTACATGTCCATCCTGCTGCCATTTCAGTTTTTTTGCTCTTATAATAACAACATTGCATACTTTTGTTTGTGCACTTATCCATTGCTTCCTTTTCCTGTCTTCCTTTTCCCTTTCAGAGCCATGCTTAATCTTCCAAAGGCACTCCAGCCCATTTATGTAACATGAAAAATGCCAATATAAAAAGCATGTATAATACAAAAAAGTTAGATGTTAATTCTGATTTTCCTTTATTTTTAAGGCTCCTTTGTTTTCAAGCCAAGTTTGAAAAAATGATTCCTTAAAAGCAGGTAAGTGAGTGTTGCCTCCCAGGAGCTCTCTCTTAAACTGACCTGCTAGTCCAATTCAGTGTTCACCCTGATGAGCCTGGGCCTGTACTTTCCAACCTTTTCAGCAATTTGGTGATAATTTGATATGAAAAGTATGAACATCAAAATCTACTGCCCTGTCACATTCCTGCTGTTGTCTTTCAGTTGCTAGAAGCAGGCAGGAAGCCCTAGGCTGTTTTACACTGGAACATTAACTGTGTGTCTCTGGTGCTTGGGTGTAGGTAAGTCATAAAGATCAGTGTTTGCAGTGAGCTGAAATCTCTGTAATTCTAACTGGTAAAAGACATCATAATAACAAGCCATTTTGCATTGCTTCATTTTATACCCAGACACAACTCTAACCCTAACCTTGTATTCCATTCAATTATTGTTTGGTTAATACAGGACATAAATCCCTCTGTCTCTCTTCGTGTGTGAGCATTGTTGTATATTTTGTTTTCAGATTAAAATGTTGCCTGCGTCTCAATCGCTCGTGGTTATATCGATTTACAGTAATAAAAATAGAATGACAAGGGTAAATCTAATGTCCAATTTGCAATTGTGGTTCTTTGAAATCTTTACTCTGCCTTTAACTACATGTTCATGTCATTCTGATTCGACGCTGTTGCCTTTGCTCAGTCTGACTGGTTCTGAAGTATAGTATCAATATTTATAATTGCATTTCTTAAATATTCAGATTACGGACCTCCTAGCCCTCCGTACGATGTTCTTCATCAAAAAATGAAATGCCCTGTTTCCTGCTGCGTGTTCATTAATGCAGATTGGTTAAGTGCATCTTCCATTTCATGTCTGTTGGCTGAAGCTGTGCTGGCCAATGGGAATCTAATGTGGAGGCATGCTGGGTCCCTGGACACTTGTGTAAAGGCTTGAATACTACATTAGACAGGAAACGACCTCCCGCTTGCCAGGGTGTAATGTTACAGTAAAAAATTAAGCTGGAGAAATGGGAGTTTGTGTGATGGATGGAAATGGTAATTTTCTGCGTAGGAGAAGCTCATTTTACAAGTGACCTGCTGCCTTGCCAGTAATGACATGTTATGAAAAATGTTAGCAACCTGCAGATGACAGTGTGGATACTATTCTGCAGCTCTGCACAGCTAGTATAGTGAAGGGTACTGTTACTGAATATACAGCACTGTCCTAAAGGCAGAATCCATTTCCTTACACCTCGATATCATACATTCCCCTTACTGTTCTACATTTTGTTTACTTTGACTCTTCTGCCATTAGAACACACAGGGTTTACTCCTGAACCCATGGAGAGTCCTGTGTGAAGCACAGCGGGTGACAAGGAGGTTCACCTGGGTCCTGGTGCATGTATCTGTGGCACAGGAAGGACACTTATACAGCTGCTTTCACAGGCCACAGGCAGCTCTAATCTACCAACATCAGGGTTGATCACCGAGTCAAAGTGAAGATCAAGTCTAGAACACTAAACAGGACAAGAGCCCAGTTATAAAGGATTTAAGAGGACATGGTTGTGCTGCTGAAAGATAAAAGATAGAGGGGCGATTCTCAAAGATAGAGGGGCGTTTCTCAAAGATAGAGGGGCGTTTCTGAACTATAGAGGGCGTTTCTGAAAGATAAAGGGGCGTTTCTCAAAGATAGAGGGGCGTTTCTGAACTATAGAGGGGCGTTTCTCAAAGATAGAGGGGCGTTTCTCAAAGATAGAGGGGCGTTTCTGAAAGATAAAGGGGCGTTTCTCAAAGATAGAGGGGCGTTTCTGAACTATAGAGGTGCGTTTCTAAAAGATAAAGGGGAGTTTCTCAAAGATAGAGGGGCGTTTCTGAAAGATAAAGGGGCGTTTCTCAAAGATAGAGGGGCGTTTCTGAAAGATAAAGTGGAGTTTCTCAAAGATAGAGGGGCGTTTCTGAACTATAGAGGGGCGTTTCTGAAAGATAAAGGGGCGTTTCTGAAAGATAGAGGGGCGTTTCTGAAAGATAAAGGGGCGTTTCTGAAAAATAAAGGGGTGTTTCTGAAAGATAGAGGGGTGTTTCTGAAAGATAAAGGGGAGTTTCTGAAAGATAAAAGGGGCGTTTCTGAAAGATAGTTTAGTTTCAACTTGCCAAAACCTTGTCTTTATCACAGTTTAAACTTTTAAAATCTTACCTTTGGAAATGTGTTTACAAAGGGCTGGTATTTCACTCCTAGGCGATTATTTTCATGATGGGAAAGAAGATTCCCAGAGCAGTGAGTCATGGTTTGAAACCTTAAATCCAGTTCATGCTCCCTTCTACAAGAGTGCTGGTGCTCTGATTGAAATGAGTGGCATATTGTGAAGGCAGAACTAGCACTGTTTAGGTGCATGATCTGAATACACTGAAATGTCTTTATCCTGGCAAATGCACCCAAGTAAGTTGAGAGCTGTGTCCCACAGATGGTACAGTATGTCCTGGTGAGGCATGTTTCATGATGGGTTGGATCTCTATAGTATAGATGTCAGTCTGGCAGTGATGGATGAAGCTCTATAGTATAGATGTCAGTCTGGCAGTGATGTCTGTCTGGCAGTGATGGATGAAGCTCTATAGTATAGATGTCAGTCTGGCAGTGATGGATGAAGCTCTATAGTATAGATGTCAGTCTGGCAGTGATGGGTGAAGCTCTGTAGTATAGATGTCAGTCTGGCAGTGATGGATGAAGCTCTATAGTATAGATGTCATTCTGGCAGTGATGGATGGATCTCTATAGTACAGATGTCTGTCTGGCAGTGATGGATGGATCTCTATAGTACAGATGTCTGTCTGGCAGTGATGGATGGATCTCTATAGTATAGATGTCAGTCTGGCAGTGATGGATGGATCTCTATAGTATAGATGTCAGTCTGGCAGTGATGGATGAAGCTCTATAGTATAGATGTCATTCTGGCAGTGATGGATGGATCTCTATAGTACAGATGTCTGTCTGGCAGTGATGGATGGATCTCTATAGTACAGATGTCTGTCTGGCAGTGATGGATGGATCTCTATAGTATAGATGTCAGTCTGGCAGTGATGGATGGATCTCTATAGTATAGATGTCAGTCTGGCAGTGATGGATGGATCTCTATAGTACAGATGTCTGTCTGGCAGTGATGGATGGATCTCTATAGTATAGATGTCTGTCTGGCAGTGATGGATGGATCTCTATAGTACAGATGTCTGTCTGGCAGTGATGGATGGATCTCTATAGTATAGATGTCTGTCTGGCAGTGATGGATGGATCTCTATAGTACAGATGTCTGTCTGGCAGTGATGGATGGATCTCTATAGTACAGATGTCTGTCTGGCAGTGATGGATGGATCTCTATAGTACAGATGTCTGTCTGGCAGTGATGGATGGATCTCTATAGTACAGATGTCTGTCTGGCAGTGATGGATGGATCTGTATAGTATAGATGTCTGTCTGGCAGTGATGGATGGATCTCTATAGTATAGATGTCTGTCTGGCAGTGATGGATGGATCTCTATAGTACAGATGTCTGTCTGGCAGTGATGGATGGATCTCTATAGTACAGATGTCTGTCTGGCAGTGATGGATGGATCTGTATAGTACAGATGTCTGTCTGGCAGTGATGGATGGATCTGTATAGTATAGGTGTCAGTCTGGCAGTGATGGATGGATCTCTATAGTATAGATGTCTGTCTGGCAGTGATGGATGGATCTCTATAGTATAGATGTCTGTCTGGCAGTGATGGATGGATCTGTATAGTACAGATGTCTGTCTGGCAGTGATGGATGGATCTCTATAGTACAGATGTCTGTCTGGCAGTGATGGATGGATCTCTATAGTACAGATGTCTGTCTGGCAGTGATGGATGGATCTGTATAGTATAGATGTCTGTCTGGCAGTGATGGATGGATCTGTATAGTACAGATGTCTGTCTGGCAGTGATGGATGGATCTGTATAGTACAGATGTCTGTCTGGCAGTGATGGATGGATCTCTATAGTATAGATGTCTGTCTGGCAGTGATGGATGGATCTGTATAGTATAGATGTCTGTCTGGCAGTGATGGATGGATCTCTATAGTACAGATGTCTGTCTGGCAGTGATGGATGGATCTCTATAGTACAGATGTCTGTCTGGCTGCTGTCACTGGGACTGTATTCATTGAGTTTGGCTGACGTACCTTGTCAGGGAAGAAGCGTCTCTCCTCCAGTAAAGGTTGTGGACAGCACCCTCCGGTGGTGGTGATTTTTAAAGACATGGCGAGCTTCGCCCCCCAAGTACTGCAGGAGTTCTTAGTGATCAGCAGGTGAATGGACACGTTTTAGACACACCATGTTAGATCAAAACTAGCCTTCAGCATTGCCTCTGAACTGTTTACAGACTACGCAGAAAGGACTATAGAGCTTCAGTCAAGGAGAGACACATGCATTGTGCATGTATATATATGGCCTCTCTATGTTCTACTGGATATTTCCTTGGCTGGAAGCTGCACTGTACAGTGTGTGACTGGCCAGAAGTTGGTCTTCATTGAGGATGTGGTCTTGACAAGGTACCAGAGCAGCTGGGTATGTCGCCCCCTCTCTGTCATCACATACTTCAGAGGTCAGGGGAGTTTCTGTGAGGGGAGCAGCTGGGAGCCTCCGTTGATGGTATAAGTATCCCAGCAGTCTGCAAGTAATCACTGAGTCTCAAAACATCCAGAGGTTCCTTATATTGTGATGTATCCAATCGCAAATCTAAACCTGACTTTCAGATTCCAATGAAGTGTCACATCTCAAAAAGCTAAAACTTTGCTAAAACTCTTGCATTACAAATAGACGAAAATAGGAAAAATGGTATGTGCTGTAACCGCTATATGTTGTAACAAATATGATGGTGATGGTCACAGTCACAGCCAGGGGAGAGGTGTGTGTGTGTGTATGTGTCTGTCTGTCTGTCTGTGTGCGTGGGTGTCAGTTTGTGACTGTGTGTGTGTGTGTGTGTCTGTCTGTATCTGTGTTTGTCTGTGTGTGTGTGTGTGTCTGTCTCTGTCTGTCTGTCTGTGTGGGTGTCAGTTTGTGAATGTGTGTGTGTGTGTCTGTCTGTGTGTGTGTGTGTGTGTGTCAGTGTGTGACTGTGTGTGTATGTGTCTGTCTGTCTGTCTGTCTCTGTGTGTATGTGTGTCTGTCTGTGTGTGGGTGTCAGTTTGTGACTGTGTGTGTGTGTGTGTCTGTCTGTATGTGTGTGTGTGTGTGTGTGTGTGTGTCAGTGTGTGACTGTGTGTGTATGTGTCTATCTGTCTGGCTGTCTCTGTGTGTGTGTGTGTGTCTGTGTCTCTTTGTGTATGTTGGTTTAGCTGCAGTGCCAATCAGGGCTTTTATTAAGAACTGTGAGGTGAGCGTGACACATTTGACTTGCAACAGATGTCTTGAGGAGAGGTATTTTTTTGAAATATCAAATTTGTTATGTGTAAAAAAAAATGTAAAAAAAATGTAGTAAGTCCTTTGTGGACTGATGTCTGTGGTGCATACATGGCTTCACTTTGATCTATTAACAACCTGCCTTCCATTACCCTCCTCACTTTTATCAAGCAGGAAAGCCACACCAGATTTGCCTTCCTCTGTTTCCACAGCCTTGTTGACCTTCTCTGTTAAATCTCAAGTAGCAGAGCAAAATTCTTCTATTGCAATACATCCTGGTGTGTGCTGTGAAGAGTCGGCTCAGCCCCAGACTGTGTGTGCTGTGAAGGGAAGGACCCTGACTGTGTGTGTGTGTGTGTGTGTGTGTGTGTGTCTGCGGTGTGTGCTGTGAAGGGAAGGACCCTGACTGTGTGTGTGTGTGTGTGTGTGTGTGTGTGTGTGTGTCTGCGGTGTGTGCTGTGAAGGGAAGGACCCTGACTGTGTGTGTGTGTGTGTGATTGTCTGCGGTGTGTGCTGTGAAGGGAAGGACCCTGACTGTGTGTGTGTGTGTGTGTCTGCGGTGTGTGCTGTGAAGGGAAGGACCCTGACTGTGTGTGTGTGTGTGTGTGTGTGTGTGTGTGTGTGTGTGTCTGCGGTGTGTGTTGTGAAGGGAAGGACCCTGACTGTGTGTGTGCGTGTGTGTCTGCGGTGTGTGCTGTGAAGGGAAGGACCCTGACTGTGTGTGTGTGTGTGTGTGTCTGCGGTGTGTGCTGTGAAGGGAAGGACCCTGACTGTGCGTGTGTGTGTGTGTGTGTGTGTGTGTGTGTCTGCGGTGTGTGTTGTGAAGGGAAGGACCCTGACTGTGTGTGTGTGTGTGATTGTCTGCGGTGTGTGTTGTGAAGGGAAGGACCCTGACTGTGTGTGTGCGTGTGTGTCTGCGGTGTGTGCTGTGAAGGGAAGGACCCTGACTGTGTGTGTGTGTGTGTGTGTCTGCAGTGCGTGCTGTGAAGGGAAGGACCCTGACTCTGCGGTGGGTTTGCAGTGAAGGGAAGGACCCTGACTGTGCGGTGGGTTTGCAGTGAAGGGAAGGCCCCTGACTGTGCGGTGGGTTTGCAGTGAAGGGAAGGCCCCTGACTGTGCGATGGGTTTGCAGTGAAAGGAAGGCCCCTGACTGTGCGGTAGGTTTGCAGTGAAGGGAAGGACCCTGACTGTGCGGTGGGTTTGCAGTGAAGGGAAGGACCCTGACTGTGCGGTGGGTTTGCAGTGAAGGGAAGGACCCTGACTGCGGTGGGTTTGCAGTGAAGGGAAGGACCCTGACTGTGCGGTGGGTTTGCAGTGAAGGGAAGGCCCTTGACTGTGCGGTGGGTTTGCAGTGAAGGGAAGGCCCCTGACTGTGCGGTGGGTTTGCAGTGAAGGGAGGGCCCTGACTGTGCGGTGTGTGCTGTGAAGGGAAGCCCCCTGACTGTGTGGTGGGTTTGCTCTTTCTGCAGCTGTCTCTGCTGGATCACTTCTATAGCCAGCCTCTCAACGTGTTGTGCTGTGACAAACGAGAGGCCAGGTCCCATGTGGAGAAGCTGAGCCATGAGGACTGAGAAAACATCTGGCAGCTTCCGTCCTTCATGAGGTACGCAAGAGCACACACCCTGCCCCACCCAAAACCCAGAGGCTTTTCCCCTTGCTAAATAGAGATGTTAAATCCAATGTAAATGGCCTTACTTCATTTGTATTCACCTCATGCATGTTTACCTGATTCTCTAACCAGTCCACATCGTGAAAGATGTACAGTATCGGGCACTTTGCTGAGGTCTTTCTCTAAGCTGCAGTAACACGGCCTGTTCTTAGATCAGGGAGCTGCACGGGACTTGCCTGGCGAAGAACATGTGGGAAACTGAAGAGTATGAATCTGCATTTCAGTTACTGAGGTAATTGTGTGCATCACTAGCAGGGTTAGGGTCAATTCTGTTTTTTCAATTTTTCAAGCCGATTCCTAATTCCAGTTCCTATTCCCTTTTAATCAGTTCCAATTTCCATTTCAAGTCATTTTAAAGGAATTCATTTGAAGGACTTGGAATTGGAATTAGGATTGACCAGTAGGCACTTAGCAGAGTACCTCCACTTCTTAAACTCTTTAACACGTGTGAAGCAAAAGGACTCGCTTTACCAGGCAGGAGACAGATCTAAATATACTGGAGGCATTCTCTGACATTAACACCTCCACTGACTGGACAGACAAGTGTGAAGCACTGTGTCTTGTGCAGTGTTGAAGGTGTCTGTTATTGCGGCTGCAGTACAGTAGCTCCTCCTGATGCTCCTCACTGTATGTTGTTCACATCAACGGAGTTGTGATTCCCAGGGATGGGTTTCTACCAATGTTGTTGTTCCAGGAACTCCACGGAGGCATCTTGATGGACCAGCTGGTCAAGGCAGCCATTGTGATGAGTGTAGAGTCGATGACAGTCCTGCACTCTTACTGTATACCCTGGTGCTGAAGAGGTGCTCACAACTCACACCGCTTATAGCAGATTGACAAGACTTCTCACCACATACATTTGCATGCATTGCATACTTCAAAACAAATCTTGCAACAATACAATTACAAATGTTGCAATGTGAAAATGCCACATTGTGAAAGTGATGTCTTTCCTTCAGCAGATACAGAAACCTTAATTTTACATGATTCTGTCTTACAGGATGCTGACCAATCATGAGCTGGTGGCAGCCTTGCACACATGTACCGAGATTTCAAAATGTACCAAGAAGATGGGCGATGCTGTAGAAAAACTGGATGTTCATTGAAAGATTTGAGCTGATGGACAGTAAGTTATTTACAAAGAGGTCAAACTATTGAAAGAACAAAGTAGACGGTCGCATGTATTCACACTGAAGACATTTTTAGCCATTGGTCTTCTAGACTTGGTTTTTTATAGTTTTCACAGAAAATTTATGATCAAATGTTATGGATAAGTTACTGATGAAGCATAACATAAAACAGATAGACTTGACATTTGCTTGCTTTCACATGCTGAGCTTCTAATAATATATATTTCAATATGATAATGAAATGATCATACTGAGGTTAGAGGTTAAGGCTCCAGCTGTGGATTGTGCATTTGACAATAACTGAAGTACTGTGTGTCTTATCTTTCAATGTTTAATATCAATGGTGTGTCAGTCATCCCTAACTATATCAAATAATCAATTATTAGATATATGTAACGAGACTAAAAGAAACTAGTAACATCTTTTGACAAACCTTTGGACTGCTAAGTATTTTTACGAATGAAGACATGAAGTATCAGAGGTCACTGTTTCTGTCTGTTTATGAACACATCACATTAGATGGCACTTTTTTCTAGTGTCAAAAGCCTCTTGACCACTTCAGAGGGACAAAATATATTGAACAGCAGATCAAGTAGATGAGATATGCAGGGAAGATATTAGGCTCAGCAGCTGTCTGTGGGGAGTGAGAGACAGAGAAGCTAAGCATTGCCTTGGAGACAAGGAATGCAGGACAAGATTGCGATTGAAAACAGTTACAAATCTCTTGGTTACAGGTTAAAGACGTCTACAAAATAGAAGCCAGAAAGTAAATGATACACAAGCACCCTGTGTGACACAAACAAGACGGCTGTGCCATGCAGGGCTAGGTTGTCAAGGATACAGCAGTGTGTGGAAACGGCTGAGGGAAGAGGAGGTGAGGTGTGCTGGCATTGCAGAGAACACAAAGGGTCAGTTGTTTCCTGGCTCCCCTACACCTTATCAAATGTTTCCATGCTCTGCATCTGTCCGCTGTTTTTGCAGGCGATCTTGAAGTGTCATTGCTTTCACGTGCAGTGGTTTATTGTGAGAGTTGCATACAGAACTGAAGCACAGTGCACTTTGTGCTGGCTCCAGTACATTAACAACAGGACCCCTATTTGGGCCATGATAAAAAAAATAATTGTAACATTACAAACAAACTTATTTGCTTTTAGACTTCGTTGGAGATTAATGAGTCCAGAAGCAAGTTTGAGCTGCTGAGGCTTGCTGTCCTCGAATGTATTGACAGCATTGTATAAGCCTGGGTGAGATCCCTGTTTGTAGCTAATCAAGCAATGCAATAGGATTCTCATTTTCATCCCTGAGACCATATTGAATACATGTAGCACAATTGGCATTGTATTACTGATTGAGGAGCGATCAGAGCTGCAAGCTGGGGCCCCTTCCATGGTGTCTGTGAGCGTCCTGTTCCAAGGTGTCTCTCATTTCACGCGCAAGCCATAACAATGAAATGAAATTTATAAATCTGTTTGTGAATTATTTCATTTCTTTGGATTTCCCAGCATGCATTTGATTTGTGGCCAGTGATCTGGACAGTCTTTCTGTATTAATGAAAGATCCTGTGTGATTGTGAGGGCTCATGGCTTCCTTGTATTTCCTGTTCTCTAAGGAAGCATCTCCTGCTTCCTGAGTCACAGCCCCTGCGTGAAGTGTTCTATTACAGTTCAGCCGGGACCCTGCGCAGACACTTATACGCTGCGCCCATCCAGACCACCCTCAACAACCCCTACTGCTACCTGCAGGTAATACATTACAAATCAGACATGAAGTGAGACCGATTTACTTCATCAGTTCATCTTGGTGGACCTCCAAGGACTTCTTCAGGCAGTGCTCGTGGTCTTGTAAATAAAGAACACTGCACTGACTAACACGGGCCACAATGGAAAGAAATGTCTGCTTCCAGAATCTTGTTTTGATGGCGGATACTGGTTTTTAAATGGAAACCAGTTGAAGGATGCCGTTATGTAGTTAGTAACTGCTGGAATTAGTAAGTGTGCTGTTTTAGGCATGTCTGAGCTGCTTCACTCACAAAACAATTTACTGAGGGGCAGAGCAGACTTTCAGAGTTAAAAACACATACTGCTTGCGCAAGTAAATCTACAAACCCAAATTGATGTGACATAATTTGCTGTCAGTTTTTACATCTACCAGAAAAAACACCTGTTTGGAATTTGGAGGCTGTAATGCAAGCATTTTTAGACACAAAAATGGTATCTGTGTGCTCAGCAAGTTAACAGTAATGGATTAGGTTGTGTAGGCACCATTTCAATATAAAACAATCTTAAGGGTTGTGTGTTTAATAATTCTGATTGTGTGTTTAATAGTTCTGATTGTGTGTCTATTTTTTTTTTTTAATCTTGCTTGTGCCACCAGCCAAGTTAGCCTTTTTAAGTTAGTTCCAGTTGTGTCTTGATAATCAGCCATTGATATATATTTAGTTATTAAAACAGAAACTATTTCTTAATGTTTTGTGATTGAGGTTTCTGATAAACAGCAACATTGGGTGCAAATTCTCTCAGTGTGCATTGGAATGTAAACAATGTGCCGTGTTCCTCTGGGGTACACAGGTGCGCACATTGAGTAGTTAATAGTTTTACCAAGCCCAAAGAATCCTGTTACAGCATGCTTGATAACAGATGGAAGGCCTGTTTCAGCACAATAGAATTTGTGAGACAGGACAGTGTACAGGGATGTAAAACGGTGGGAAGCGATTTTAAAAACAACACACAATTGGAATAGTTAATCAGTAACTACTGGTAAAAAAATAAATAATGTTTTAGCTTCTTTCAATTTGATTTTTTCAGAGTGAAGCACTGAAGAGTGAAGGAGGGGCCATTTCAAATGCAGCTTCAGATACCTGCATTGTCTATAAGCTGCACCTGGAGTGAGGGGAGTGATCAACCTGTATAAACCACTGTTTCTTCCAGTGCAGTTTTCAGCACATGAACCTCAAACAGGCTCATCTATTGAAAATCGGTTGCTTTTTTTTCTTTTTTTTTTTTAAAACAGGAAACTATTCAAACCTTGGTCAGGGAAAACCAAATGAGGATGCAAATCTCAGCATTGCTCAATATGTCCCAAGTTAGACATGAATGTTAGCACTGTTACCTAGTCATGTTGATCCTCATGTGATTTGTTTGCAATTAATGGACCATCTTTCCTTGGATTTGGAGTGGTAATGGGTTCAGTTTTCTGGATATACTGTAGGTATGGCTGCACTAATACATTTGGAGTGGTAATGGGTTCAGTTTTCTGGATATACTGTAGGTATGGCTGCACTAATACATTTGGAGTGGTAATGGGTTCAGTTTTCTGGATATACTGTAGGTATTGCTGCACTAATTCATTTGGAGTTGTAATGAGTTCAGTTTTCTGGATATACTGTAGGTGTGGCTGCACTGGAATACAGGGCTGTATTACGCTTTCTGTTTAAACCTGTCATTCCTCTGAGCTCATTACTTGGAGGCTGTGTGCTGGAAAGGCTTGATATTCCACAAGTTCACAGGCAGATAACTGTTTTAGATGGCAATATGAAGTACAATTTTCTGGATTTCTTTCTTTTTAATTATGTGGCTAAAACCACCCACAAAAAAACCCCCAAAAAACAGTTCTGTTGGTAAGGAAAACCTTCTTTAGAAAACCTATTCAGGACACACCTCATAATCCATACACCGCAATTCTTGCTGGCCAACTGGACCTACCCATCAGCATGCAAGAGAACCCTAACCCTACCCCCTACCTATCCACATGCAAGAGAACATTTTTTGTGATTTATTTTGTGTCAAATGGAGGCTTAATGGAGTTAAGTGGGGCTGATTTTGAGTACGTGACAGGAGCCTCATTATCATTACCTTCCACACTCCCGCTTGTCTGTTACAGGTCAGGGTTCTGTTTAGAGGCTGCTTGCTTGCATGGACTACTCTGTACTTGGCAGTTATTAATGTGCTTTTCACAAGCACTTCCCATTCTGAACATACTGTTGAAAAGACGCCTTCATATTCATGAGGCAGACATGCCTTCTCTTCCCAGAACAGTATGTGCTGTGTGAGGATGATGGACTTCGTGCTCATCTTGACAGCAATGAAAAAAAAAAAAAATCTGTCATCTCTGTTAAACTAGCGGGGAAAACAGCACAACGTTAAATTAGGAGACTGCAAAAATCAGTGCAATGTAGGATCGGGGATGAACAAATCATTTAATTTGTCAGCACTGTTTGAAATAAATTTAAGAGGACCAGAGCTAGGATCAGGCATGCTATCAAGGTAAAAACAAAGATTGTTTTGTAATTAACAGCTTTTTTTCCCATTTTAATTATGAAACAGAATCAGCTCAATTTTTTTCATGCAGTAACATTTTTTCAATTTTGAAGAAAGATACTGATGCATTTTTTTTGCAGTGTGGAGTAAAGAACTCAAAAATAATACTAGAATAAGGGAAATCAACCAACATCCAAATACATTTTATCGCTGTTGGTACACCTTGTAGAGACGTCTTGGTTGCACACGTCAGATAGACAATACCCCCCTACCCCCCACCCAATCATCAAATTTCAATTGACAAATCAGGGCACCATACGTTCACATAGATCCTGTGAAAAAGTTAAACAAAAAAAAAAAAAGAGGAACACAAGGAAGTGTATGGGGTATAGTTATACAGAAATGGAAACACTGGTTAATCAGTACATTAGAATATTATTGGACAGATTAATAGACTACTCTTTTGCAAGGAATTCCATGTGTAAGGTGAAATGGCAATTATGATGAAGTGGATGGACACCTCTGCCTATCTTTTAGTTATTTAATTGTATACACATTGACTTGCACACACATACATAATGAAATTAATAAATACAAGTGGCATATGTCTTAGTTTAAAACCTGTCACGATCGTGTATAATAGTACGATATCCTGTGTCAATCCAAGGATTCACCTCATCATTTAACAAAACAAATCGATTGTAGATCAGACGATGAATCAATGAATAGAAGACGTCAAGATTAAAACCCCTATAGTAATTAAACATGTATATGCATGTGTGTAGATATACTATGCTTGAAATATGTACGCATAGCTCAGAAATTATTTGTAATGTAGTATTAAAAAAACAATCTAGAATACATTTTGATTCAATGTATCTGTTTTTACACACAACCAACAGTGTCGTTGTTTTAACGTGTATTAATAACGTTTATATACATTTACAGAGGAGTGTGGAGCGGAACATGACACCGGCAGTGCTGTTGCTTTACCTGGTCAGAGTTATAACTGTACTCAAGGAAGTGGGAGAAGTATTTAACATAACAGACAATATACATCCAATTTGCTCTCGAAGCTACTGCAATAGAAGCATTATACAGATGAATTTCTGTAAAGTCTTCCATAAGCTCATGAAGAAACATCGCTTGCGCGATCTTGATTGCCATTTTGAAACTGCTCGCTCCGAACAGTTCAATAACTGCTAACATGTTACAGGGCCACAAGAGAGCGATCTGCTATTGAACGCACTCCAGGTCTACATACAGTCCCTTACCTTCGCACAGACAGCTACTGTCTTTGAAATCTGTCCTTTTATACCTGTCTGGCTGGTTAAATTAGTCGATCTCTGTTCTTGGGCAGGTATGGCATTCTGGGAGATGTAGTTCTTCATTTCTCATTTAAATAGCAATAACTAAAATAAAAATTTTAAGGAACAAAAGCAATGTCATCATTACTTTGTAACCCTCCATGAACTAAAGAGGCGTTAGATTTAAACTCCCCTTTTGTTCCTGGCTTTAACCACTGTTCTGAACATGGCTCAGGAGATCCGAAGATTCAGTGGGTGACCTCCGATCCCATGACCAAGCCAGCTTCCTTTTTCACCCAGGAACTCAACAGCGGATGTCAGCGAGTTACCGACCTATGGAGGCCAAAAGCCAACCCTGCAGGTGTCCTCTCTGAGTTCACTGGGCACCTGGCCAGCAGGGATCGCTGTAAAGCAATAAGGAGAAACAGCCCCTACCCATAGTGAATTATTTTACTGATTCAAGATTTATCGTTGTTTGTCCTGTAAATAGCAAATACCAGACATACCCTTGCTGATTCTATCTGGTGTGAATATTTAAGTTTTTAACAAAACCCAGCTGCTTAAGATTTAAAATCAGTATTAGTTTAGAGTTTAATCCTGCTATTTGTTGAAGACACAAAAACTCTTCAACTGGCATAAGGATTGCTGGCAGGGACTCTACTGCCCTTATTTCTGAGGGATGCTAAAATAATATTAAAAGCAACAACTGATGAGTGCCTAAGACCTGGCTTTCGCCCTCACAATATTGTTGAAAAATAAAATCTGAATATTTCTACAATCTGTACTCAAAGATATCAAATGTAACCTATTTGAATATATGCCTGCTGTTTGGAAAAAAGAACATTTGACAGAATTACATCACACTAGTAAATGTAATGGTAGTTCCTAAAACATCACTTTGTACACTACTCTGGAATACAGTTTATGCCAGGGGAATGTCCAGACTATTTCACTTTTTTGAGGAAATCCAGTCCTTGCTGGCATTCACTTGCACACAGTTCCCGGGGGTCAGTGTTGAACAGAAGGTAGCATTGCTAAAAGTATGGCTACTGTAACACCATGAATTGCGTTTTGTCACTATCATATGGAACAATTTTAATTTTATACAAATACCTCTACTTTTAAATTAACAAATCATCAACTAGCAATCCCTCTGAAAAGAGGTGCTTTCTGAGAAACTGAAGTAGAATTTCTAATGCAGCTGGGCCGAGTTCCACAAGGAAGGGACAATGCAACTAAAGTTGTCGAAATTCTCTTCAGGTGGAAGAACCCTGCCTTCACCCCTGTAAAACTGCGTGTCAAACATTAACCCAGAGTCTAACTGAACACCTAAACTTCAGACCACCGTGGAAGGATTAAGGGAACAATCACTAAAAGAACAAGAAAACCCAGGGAGTGTGTAAAGCTGGGGTTTAGAACCAACCACCAGCAACTAAGTTTTGTTAGCATTTAATTTCAAGAAATTACTTGACATCCATGCTATTGCATCAGCCAGACATGCAGATAGAACTGCTCTAATACTAGAATTAATTTTTAAATAAATGTGGATGTCATTTGCAATGGAGTGAAAATGTAACTCATGCTGCCGTGTAACATCTCCCAATGACACCATATAAATATTAAAAAGAAGCGGGCCAAGACTCCCATGAAATACCTGAGTGGTAGAATTAGAACCAGCATAGGACATGTACTGATGTGGACCTGACAGGTATGAGCAGAACCACTCACCAGATAGTCCAGGCTTCCAAAAAAAATCTGATGGTCAATAGTGGCAAACGCAGCCACACTGTCTAGACGAACAAGAACTGACAGAGCACTGTCCTCTGCATCGAGAAGATCGCTGACAACCCTAACCAGCGCAGTTTCACTACTATGAAAGGTTCTAAAGCCAGATTGGAATTTTTCCATGACATGCTTTGTGAGAGATGGAAAAGTAGCTGAATGGCAATCACTCGCTCAAGTACCTTCCCTAAAAAAGGGAGATTGGAAATAGGATGAAAATAGTTATTGTAGGATCAAGTCGTTTTTTTTTATTTATTTATTTAAGAATGGGTATAACAATGGCTTGCTTAAGTGAAGTAAGAACAAAACCTGCGAGAAGTGATACTGTTTATATTAGTGATAGCAGGAGACAGAATTCCATTCTCAGTTATTAATACAATGGAACTTCAGTTTCGAACTGACCGGTCAACCAAACGCCACTTTTAAATGAGTGGACGCAATCACTCAACCATGTATGCAATGCAACCAGATAGCCACTCCAATAAGCAGCATGCTGGTGATAGAGAAGGAAATTACTGAACCAACAAATGTATTCAGACAAAGGTGAAGCAGATTTCAAAAGAAATGCAGGCAATTTTATTAGGAAAATTTTAGTTTTAAACAAATCTAAGGCTCCCCCCCCACCCCAAAAAAAGCTCTATTCATAACACTAATATTACTGCAGTTTAATTACTTGCGGATATACTAATTGAGGCACTACTGACAAAATCTAAATACATGTATATGTGACAAGGCACATCCACATACCCCAGATTATGACGCTAAAGAAGGTCTTCAGCAGCAGGTTTCAAGTTGGAAGATTGAATTTCATTTGCAAATGACGCAACAGGCCAATATTGCACATTTTAGGAAACATCTTTGAACAGTGCATCACAAGATCATGCCATTTTACAGACAGCACTACAGCTGAACTGTACTGATGTATCAAATCTGCATAGGAAGCCTCCGACAGTGGCTATTCTTCCAGCAAACTGCAGGACTGGCTCATTTCAGTGACATCTTCTCCTACCCCAATGGCTTTACTTTACACCCCCACCCCTCCCCATGCAGCAACACGTCTTTATCTATGCATTTATTTTTTGTAGGTGAAAAAAGACTTGAGCCCAATTATTTTAGAACACAATCAGATGTAAACATTTTATTTCAACTAAAGTCCATTACGCTACATGGGTAGTAAAACAATTGCTGGGTAGTGAAAAAAATGCAGTATGCTACAATAAATTAAAAAAAAATACTACTACTAATAATAATAATAATAATAATCAGTTAAATCGATCATGAACCCCACAAAAGTCCTGGGACACATAAATGTCGTCCTTAATCCTTCAAGTCCAAAAAAAAAAGATCAGGCACCTGCAACAAAGAATTTAATATTTGTCTTCCAACCCCCATACCTTCCCTGGTCTAAATATATAGGATTGATTTGCAAAATGACTTGGCATTCTATACTGCTTTTATCATACACAAGATCAATGAAGGGCATAGTCTGGAATGCCAGCTGTTTTTATAAAAGGAAAATCGGAAAAAAGCCTAATCAATCTTTATACAGCAAACGAAACATAGGAGGCCACTGGTAGAGTAATAGGTAGCAGAGGTCCATGTACACATTAACATCAGGGAGCACTCCAAAACCAGTTGCTGAAGGAAAAGTGGTTACCACTGACAAAAGCTTGAAAACAGCCCGTGTGTGCCCACAGGGGAAAAATGGCACTGCTGAGAGTCAAACAATGCCCAGCTTGCAGCAATCAAGAGAACTGGCAGAACAATACAAGCAGGGTCTCTTTCAGGAGACATCTGTGAGGGAGAAAAGACATGAAAAACTGTAAAATCGGAGTTTAAAACTTACACAAACCAAACATTACATTCAAAACATTAAAGAGGCAGCTACAATTACTACAGAACACTGTAGCTAGACAGTTTAAAATTATATTGCAATACAAAACTAGATCATGAGTCACTGCAACATAACAAAGACTAAACTGCTGAAAAATAAAACCAAATAGATTTAAAATCTCAGTAGTGAATCACGGTGCCTTAGACAGGAAAGCAATTCCATTTGAAAAATGAGCACTCAATGTTGGGGACAATAAAAATAAAGAATAATTATTGGAACATTTTAAAAAGACAACAGCATTTATTTCCAGTGTGCAAGGAGATTTACAAAATTATGGATGAAAGTCAAGGTAACAAGGTAAAACACACAAACATAAGAAAGTAGGGCAGCAGTGTGGAGTAGTGGTTAGGGCTCTGGACTCTTGACCGGAGGGTCGTGGGTTCAATCCCTGGTGGGGGGACACTGCTGCTGTACCCTTGAGCAAGGTACTTTACCTAGATTGCTCCAGTAAAAACCCAACTGTATAAATGGGTAAAAAAAAAATAATGTGTAAAAATAATGTAATTGTATGTAAAAATAATGTGATATCTTGTAGCAATTGTAAGTCGCCCTGGATAAGGGTGTCTGCTAAGAAATAAAAAAAAAATAATAATGTTGTAACAAATACTTACAACTAGCAGGTTGTTCACCAAATCGCCGCATTAGCTGGTCATGTGTAAATTTCACAAATGCATCATATTGTTCTAAAAAGATATAGCAATTGAATAAGACTCTGCATAGAAATCTGGCAAGTATTAAAAGCTAAAAAATAAATCACTGGGGTAGCAATGTTAAACAGTACTTTTAAACATGCACTTTGTCTGTAGTTTTCAGATTTGATTAAATCAAGTCAACTGGTTATTTCTATATAGTAGTACTGTACTCCAAAATCACACCTAGGATTCTGACCAATTCTGAACAGGCGGCTCGGTCCATGCCCTGTATATGTATATATAACTGGTTAAAACAAACAGTACAGTTGTATTGTTGGCCAATATATAGAATGCTAGATTTATCAATCCAAAACACACATGTTGTATTGCTTTAAAAATGAAGCTACTTTCACTTGAATGATAAACAGCAGTGTTTGTTTGGTGCTAACAGTATTCTGATTTCTGTTTTTCAGTTTCATTTTAATGCAGTTAAGCACACAGGACAATGTGTTATACATACAGATCCACTCTGCTTACATACATTTCGAGCAGTTATGTCTTCTCAGAGTCCCAAACGTACAGTTCTGGCACAGGTTTGCTCTGAAACTTGTCTTATTGTTACCAAAATGAAACACAGCAAAAAGCTTGCATACCTGACAGTTTTGTTGTCAAAATCTCATCATACTCCTCTCGAATTTTGTCTTCACGCTCTTTTAATAATCGTTCACAAATCATTCCAACTTGTCTTAGAGTAAACAAAGGCTGTTCTTTTTTAGCTGGCGATAATGGCCCCGATGATGTGCCTAAAGGTAAAAAGATAAAACATGCACATTGGTGACATTCATCCCCCACCACAGATCATTCAACATCAGACAAATCTGCAACTACGAAAAAGTAGATCACCATGACCACTGTATAACCAAGGTGAAAATGGCATTTTTACAAGGACAAATGCCTTCATTTACCCTCTAGATCAGCGTTTTTCAAACTGGGGTACGCAAGCTCTCGTCAGGGGGTCAGTGAGAAATCCTCTAATGGCAGACAACGCTTTTTTTTTTACCAGGTTGTAGTACTTTAAAAACACAGCCGTACTGGTGAACGTTTCCTTTCTGTTGGGCAAGATTAACTCTATAAACACCCAGCCGGCAGCTGACAGTGAGTGAGCGTTGAGCTCACACATGGCTAATTTACATATTTAAATAGCATGGGCTAAAAAAAAAAAAAATGTCATTGTACAATGTTGCTTCTTTTAAAAAAATGTGTAGTATTTACTAGGTAAGTTTACTTTCTGGAGTTTAATTGTTCAGTGTTAGTAGTTTAATCAGTTCAGTGTTTTATCTACGTTTACATTTTTAAATAACAGTATTACTGAGGAGCAGGCGGCTTGGCTGCCCTACTTTAGACAGTGAAATCAGTCACTTGTTCTGCGCTGGAGCGACACAACTGTTTAATAATATGCTAGACCTATAACCGTTCACATGACAAATTTCACCAAATGAATATTTAATGTATTCATTTTAGTAATTTATCAGTCAGTCCATCATGTATCCAACTGCTCTGGTGCCACACAGTAAGGGCTGTTATTATAAAAAGGAAGGGGTTTGGCAATTGCCTCCAAGTAGTTTTTCTAATTGGTGCAACAAAGATTGACCCTGGGGTGGGTTTTATTCTCAGTCGATCTGGCGCTTCATTGGTGCGTTCTGTGTTCATGCTGTAGTGGGCGTGGTATGGTATCCCCTCCAAGTGGTAAGATAGTTACATGACACGCGTTTTCTTCGGACGTTTATTATATTTAATAAAATAGCATCTCTAAATAAAGGAACGAGGTGAAGCAATGTTTGGGAGTATTGTGTGGAACCGGACGAGAAAACCGTGGTATGTAAAATATGCCAAACAAAATTAGCGTACAACAAAACCACAAGTTGTATGCTTCACAATTTGAAATGGAAAAATTCCTGAAATGACTGTGGATGGAGCGACTGATGGCTGTAAAAAGCAAACATCCATAACATTTGCTTCTGAGTGGGCCAAACAGGGCGTGATCACCTTATCCCCTATGAGAAGGACAGTGCATGTGAATCGTGAATGCAGCAGTTTTGAAATCGATGTAAGATTATCCCAGTAACCATCAACTGCAAAATAAATTTAATACTACATGTCTGTCTTACCTATGCAAGTATGTTTTAATTTCTTAAAATATTATATAAATCTCACAAAATATCATTCTTTGTACAACTCGCCTAGATAACATTCGGCACAAAAATATTTTTCTAAGTGGAATTTAATGTATAACAGTTTAAGCGGCCACTGAATTTCCAGACTTAGCTTTGTAGAAGGTGATGGATTTCAAGATGTGATTAAATTTATTAAGCCATACTGTACTGTAGGAGAAAGTTGCAATGACCACAGACTCATGGGCCCCATTCCCCAAATCTTCCCATAGGCGGAAGGCTTTTTTCACTTGAAATTGTTCTGTATGATTTTGGACTGAATGGCCTTTTATGTTTAGTACAATTTTTGTTTGTATATTGCAACTGCTGCACTAAAGTAAATGACCTCTGAGACACACTTTAAAAACAGGTAGGCCAGGCAACAGTTTAATGTAAAGTTGTGTGAATACATTATGTTATTTAGTAATACTTGAACGTATACAATGAACTGCACAAGAAGACAAGCATTGTATTCATTACTTTATATATTACTTGATTGTGTGTTAGACTGGCATTTAAAAATAGGACTTGTGCCAATGTTTGGGAGGTTTATGTAGAGGACTGCAAACTTTAATTTCCAAGGCAAACCTTTTAATATCAGATTAAATCAGTCACAGTGCTCTTTCCAGTTCCAAAATATTGTGCTATTTTATCCCTGGTAACTCCGTTTTACAGAAGTAAAATTATTTAAGTTCCTGTGTTTTTTTTGTTTTTTTTTAAATGAAACAAACTATTCTAAAAACATACTATCTAAATGTGTTGAGTACATATATAGTTCTATCACCACTGCCAACTTTAATTACAAGCATTGTTTGCTTGAAGAGGGTATTTAAATATGAACATTTCAATATATATTTTGGTGAGTTTTTTTTGGTGCTTTTTTCTTTGTAGTTAAGTCTTTGCGATGTTAATGTTTGCTTATTTAGGGTTTGTTTGCTTAAATACTAAGCAGGGCTGTCACTATACATCAGAGTGTCATATAGAATGCATGCGTATGCAGATATAGTTTAAATATTCATAAAAAAAAAAATACCAAAATGCACATTCCTAGTCCAGACCAAAATGTCAGCCTCCATTTGCAATATTCTGAGAATCAACAACCATGTCCTTTAAAGTTTACATTTCTTTGACAGGTGTTAATGCAAGTGTGACAGACAGCCTATATTGAGATAGTAGGATTCTTATCCCATTCCAAACTGCAAGCAACCCACTAGTTCGCCATTTATAGTTCAAGGTTTAAAAAAAAAAAAAAAAGTATAGGGTCAATAGTTTTTCAATCCAGTTTTACTATAGGCCAACATTTTAAAGACTCCCTGGCATACATTCTGAAATGGATACAATGACAAAGCAGACAATAATTCACTTAGTTTAGTGACACAGAGCAACACAGTAGCATGCAGTGCTTAAAATAAGTGATTTATCACAACCCATTAGCAGAACAGGGTCACAGTGGATATTACAACTAAACAAATTGACATTTCTTCACAAAAGGTTATGTGAAGATCTCGCAGCAGTACGAAAGACATCCTCTTACCTTTCGTTTCCTTTTGTCAAAGTGCATAAAGAAACCACCATCTGCCACTAATACATTATGACTAGAAGCCAAAATACAAATTGCATCTCATGTAGAAATGCCAGGCGTTTTGTTGGATTTACCTGGCAGAGTGGATCCACCGAGAATGGAGGCAGGAGGCTGTGCATCAGTGGAACAGCAAGCTTCTGTCTGCTGGAAGCTGCTCTCCAAGTGTCTCCTCTTCTGCATGCGCTTATACTCCTGCTTTATGTTGTAGAGGATTTGTTCTGAAAGAGAAGGATGGGAGTTAGATAAAGCACGACTACTCAATGGTGCACTTGTATTTTAAGTAACAATAAATTGGTTAATTGCAACTGTTTACTAGAAAAAGCAGGGGGGTACAAGTTACCTTTGACACACTGGACTGCAACAAAAAACAAATCATGTGTAAATATGAATGTGCATGTGGTATAAAAGGAAGCATTTACACAGACATCGTGGGCTGACATTCAAAAAGTCCTCATTCCCCTAAAGATTAACTCTTATTTTTCCTCCTTCTGCAAGCCCTCGCAATCTGGTTAAGCAGCCACATAACAGTAGTTTTAAGATCACTAAAAGATGCAACCTACAAAAAGGCAGAATGAACATGGTCCTATTTTTAAAGTGCTTTCTTAAAATAACTCCCCATGTGTTTATATTCACACACACACACACACTGTACCCTTAACACCTGTGCCCTTAATAGAATGGTGCATTGTTCATGGAAAAAGGATTAAAAATAGACAAAAGTGTTGGCAAGTCTTCAGCTTTCTCAGAAAGCAGATACACTCGTTGGTAGGTAAGTGTAAGACTATCACCTTTTACCAAATTACACACTGAATTACATGTTCAACACTCCAGTAAACAGTGAAATAAGCAAGGTTGGCCAGTCACTGCAGAGATCGAGTTACTACAAGGCCAATAACTCAGTAGTTCACTTGTGACCAAAACATGGCACTTCTACAGAAAGACAATGCCAAGAAGTTATAAAAACAAAATCAAACAAAATAGCAAGAAACAAATTGAATGGAAATCTGAATCAAAGCAGCGATTAAACACTTATACTGTGTGGATAACACGTAACTTACCAAGTGACAAACTTAAATGAGGGCCAGCAGCGGGATCCACATTCGAGCTGGTATTACAAGGATATTATATTTACAGTCTGCAAACTGAGTGTAATGACTGAATCAAATCACACACCATGGATGTGAGCAGCCAACTGGCGATTTAGATACATGATCCGAGCTAATTTCGACACCCAACTCACAAATACAACAATGCAAACCTCCATTTTAAATGCTACAAACACCATTTTAGTCGCTTGAAAATATCAGTGTCCCAAATTGCTTAAGTTGTTTGTTTTGAAACAGCCTATCAAACTGAACCGGTATGTATTTATTTTTTAAATCGTTTGCTGCAACAATCGCCGAAGGCAACCGATTACACATAGATCAGGAAGTTTCAAATCAAGCTTAACACAAGAGATTGTCAACTTTAAAATATATATTTAAAATACATATTTCACATACAATGTTAATTCAAAAACTGAACTAATATACTGGCAAGTCGTGAAAGATTAAGTTGGACGTTAGCAAGCAGAATACATTTTAAAAACTAAATAAACAGCTACGCAGAGGGCCGATTCAAATTGGATCTACCCCTAAACCCCTCCCCCAATCAAAGCCCATCTCTGCAAGGTCCTCTTCAGCCATATTTACAATACATTAACCGAAGCGTCAACTTTCTACTGGGTGGCCATATTGAGACATTATGAACACACTACCGTACTTTCAACAGAGATACGAACCCATTTACTGGTACTTGAGTTTATAGCCAATATTCTAATATATATATATATATATATATAATGTGTGTGTGTGTGTGTGTGTGTGTGTGTTTTGTTTAAACAAAACACATATGCCCAAAGTGTTTATTATTCCTACTTTGAACGAACGCATTTATTTATCATTATTCTTTAATATCCATTTGCAATACTCTAAGCATAGCGTAGACCAAAACTGAAAAAAAAGAAGAAAAAACGTGTCCAATTTCAGGCCACAGTAGGCCTTTGGCTGGATACCTCTGCCCAGTGTTAAATACTGACTGTTCTCTTTCAAAGAGGCATTTTTTAAATAATGAACCCTCCGTATATCGTGATTGTTCAACTGCATGTATTGGAACGGAAAACGCCCCGACTGCACCCAAGACGAAAAGGAAAAATACCGTCGAAACGACCTTTTGTTGTTTATCTTAAGACTTTCACTTGCATTTATTTTATTTAAAATGATTTTTTTTTTTTTTTTTACAAAACTTAGTGATACACACCTGTTGTGAGTCTGGTCGACACCTCTCCGAACGGAGACGGCTCCATACGCAGATATTTTTGCGGGGATGAAGTGGAAGCTGACGGGGTCGACATTGGGGCGCATCTCCTCCTTTTCGGGGACGCTTGGCTCATGAGCGGGTCGAAATCCATAGTCCTTTTTAAAGTGGCGCCACAAGCCATGATGTAAAGATATTAACAACCAGAACCAAGGCGAAAAAAAGGAGAACGACGTGATGTCAGTGTCGTAGCTGGAAAAAAATGAGCCTCCTGTGGCTTTCTTCAAACTTCTCTCCAGGAAGAGTTCTGTTTTGAAGAAAGATTTCTGGTTTTAATTTATTTTCGCCTTTATATAGGCCTCCTTCTCCTACTACTGAAATCTTGTTGATAGCCAAACGCCGTAGATTTGCTAGCTGTGGTTCTTTGGGCTGTAGGATGTGAAACAAAGACAGATGAGGACGGATTTAAACTGAAACCTGCCTTCAACACTCCCGTTTATTTCTCCTCTTACAGTCAACATGGCGTCAACAACAACGTCACACTTCAACAACGCATTACTGAGCAGGCGTAAGAACCCGCTGGCGCGGAGGGACTTGTAGTTTTTCTAGTAGTCATTTGTATAGAAATGCATGGGAGGAAAGACTACATTTCCCCTAATCTTAGATGAAAGCTTTTTCCGGGATTCGATTTAAATGCCTGCATTGGTACATTTAAAATAAGAGCGATTAGATATAGTTGAGTTAAGCAGCTGAGAAGTCTAATACTATCGATAGGAAGTCTGCGCCTCACACAAAATACATTATGTGCGTGTCACAGAAAGCGTTGGATTCGTGTCAGATTTGTTTTTCTCCATAAGGCTCGGACGTTATTTGGTGGCAGAGCGTTTAGAGCTCCAAAGCTAAGATGTGGAATTTTGTTAAAATTTGATTTGGCATGTGTATTTTGAAATGAAGCGTTTATCATCCTATTTTATACTACATGTTCTTATGACCACTGCTTTTTAAAGTAATCTAAATTAATGTTTTAAAACTATTTTATTCTGTGTAAATCTGTTTCTCCAAATTGTTTTGTATGTCACGATTATATATATATATATATATATATATATATATATATATATATATATATATATATATATATATATATATATGATTATATGGTTGATATATAATAGTCGAGACGTCCAGTTGATGTACATTTAAAGATTTGTACTACTTACAAACTTTCATTTTAATTAAGTTTTGTTGTGATGGCACAAAGTTGCTAAAAAATAAATAAAATAAAAAAGATTACGATTTGGGGGGTGAGGGTATTCTAGTTACATGCTACTACATTCTTATACCAACATGTAGGCTTATCACCTGCGTGTAAGGCATTGCCATTTGTTTCCAATTGTGATGTCATACTGAACAACCAACCTCGCAGAGTCCAATGTGATTCCTTTTCATAAATTGTAAGCAAATACAAATTAAAAAATTGTGTATAGCTTTGATAAAAGTTCTTATCACACACTGAATATATAGCTATCTGCTATTTTAGAATATTTCTGAAATGCAAATCATATCAGAAGACATCATATGCCAACATTCCTGAACATGTATGGATTCAGCACACTGAAAAATAATTTCCTTAGTCCTTTCACCTCTTAAGTAAACGTGGCATTAATTATGTAAACGTAATTGATTTAAAATCTAGAATCGTTTTTACGACTAATGGGGTACAAGTGACCCATTTACCATACTGTCATAATTGTAAAATACCACGTGGTATAACATTGAATGGATTTGCAAGCAGTCTAGCAAACTGAAGGCTGGCATCGCCGCTTAATTTCAACGAGACGCCCGTAGGTAGCACTGATAAAATTAAATACATACATATAAATGAATAAATAAATACATAAATAAGTTATATTGTTAGAACAAATAACATCCCCTCTTCATTATTGTGTGCATATGACCAAACTCCCAGTTACCAAGATCATTACATCCGTTTAATTAAAATGCAGTATTTGCCTGAACTCCATGATAAAATAATCATCAGCGTTTGGCCGGCATCATGTCATCTTCTGTGACGTTGGGGCAGTCTCTTTTCCTGACGGGTTGCCTAGCTGCAACTTGACAGCGACCAGCTGTAGTAAACGCTGGTTGCTATTTGGATGGGTCATATTTCTCATAGAACTGATAGTAACAAATAATGTTATTTATTTCAAAATCGACAACAATAAGCTACGCGCTTCTATTTTTTATTTTCAAAAATGCCAACTCAGATGATGCCTTTCAATCAACTGACATAAAACCAGGTGAGTTGTATTTTTGATTTTGTTTCTGTTTTAGTGGAGGAGTGTGTTCATGGGATAGGTTGTGTCCAGACGTATTTTAGAGCGTACCTCGTGTTAGATAGTTACCCGTTGGGTTACGCGTAATGTGAAGCTCACAAATAGTGCGCACCACCAATTTGAACGTTTACAGAAGCAATACAAAATGTGCACGGTGTTTTAGCACTTCACCAAGTAATATCACTGTTATTTACGTTGCTTGACTGTGTTCCATTAAAAAATAGCTGCATCCTTTTCCTGGCCATATTTATTATTGTTTGTTTTACATATTCTTGTCTTCCAATGGTACTATTCATGTAATGAATATACTTTGTACTTTGATGTAATATCGTTTATTGCACACAACAATCTTTACTGAGGAAAACCCCTTGATCATGCGAGTTTACTTTAGAAATGGAACAGGATGCAGCTGTTATAGAAAGAGAATGACTGCAGTATTTTGCACATGTTCGTTTCTCCAGTCGATGCCAAAATCTCAGTTTCCACATGTCAGTTTGTGGCTCATGAGCAATGTTTTGACCCGAGTCTTTTGTATGCCAATATTTTAAAATCCGACCGAGTTAGGTTCTGTAGTGTTGAACTGGGCTAGTGTGTGACGTCAGAGGGCAGTAATTCTTTAACTATTATATTAGCTGCTAGAGCAGTGGTCCTCAAAGTAATTTGGGCATGGGCATAAATTGAACTTACTTGGTTGTCTGCGGGCACGCTGACTATTGCATAGGTTATTATCTTAAACACTGCCTTCCCACGACATATACAGTATTTTAATATATATATATATATATATATATATATATATATATATATATATATATATATATATATATATACACACACAGTATATATATATAGTCAAGCAATGTGGGGAAGCTATAAAAAAGGGCCAACAAGATGCTCAGATATATTGTGAAAAGTGTTGAATTTAAATCAAGGGAAGTAATGTTCAAACTTTACAATGCATTAGTAAGACCACATCTAGAATATTGCGTTCAGTTCTGGTCACCTCGTTACAAAAACGATATTGCTGCTCCAGAAAGAGTGCAAAGAAGAGCGACCAGAATTATCCCGGGTTTAAAAGGCATGTCGTACGTAGACAGGTTAAAAGAATTGATTCTATTCAGTCTTGAACAAAGAAGACTACGCGGTGATCTGATTCTAAAAGGTATTGACAGTATCGACCTGAATGTCGACCTGAAAAATGAAACAAGGACCAGGGGTCACAAATGGAGATTAGATAAAGGGCATTCAGAACAGAAAATAGGAGGCACTTTTTTACACAGAGAATTGTGAGGGTCTGGAACCAACTCCCCAGTAATGTTGTTAAAGCTGACACCCTGGGATCCTTCAAGAAGCTGCTTGATGAGATTCTGGGATCAATAAGCTACTAACAACCAAACAAGCAAGATGGGCCGAATGGCCTCCTCTCGTTTGTAAACTTTCTTTTGTTATTATGTTCTTAATGTAGTCTAACACGTTTGCCTAGAGACGTCTAGAGATATATGTTGCATGATTTATTGGTATAGAACTTCTGACAGACATATCTATAACATTGGCCAGTATTATATACATAACCAACCTGTTGGTTCATCAATAATACTTGGTTTCAGACTCCCAAAGAGAATTGTGGGAGTCTGGAACCAACTCCCCAGTAATGTTGTTGAAGCTGACACCTTGGGATCCTTAAAGAAGCTGCTTGATGAGATTCTGGGATCAATAAGCTACTAACAACCAAACTTGCGTTGTGGTTTACGTACCCCATGTTGCATAATTAGGTCAGCCTGAGCTTGGGGGAAGTCTATGCCAGGCTGCCCTACCCACTTAAAGGTCAATGAGTGGCTAAAGAGGTGTCTCTATTACAGGACTGGATTCCACGTGAGTATCCCCAGGAAGGACTCAATTCTTAAGAACATGTTATCTTATACTCTGAATATATAGTATCGTCATTTTGAAATAGTTTTAGTTTTGTTATGACATTTGCTAAGGGCCTTTAGCACAAATGGCCGAGATCCTGCCTGCCTGTCTGCCTGCATGTCACACTTACATTATATATCTAAAACCACTTTCCCAGTTCTGTTGAGACGTTGCTAAGAACCTCCTTTAGTTCAAGTTATTGAGTGTAACATCGGGGGGTTCCCTGTCTGTCTGTCTGACTGCCTGTTTGTCTCTCCTTGTAGTTGTAATAGTGAGTTCTCATAGCATGCCAGTTGGGTAGGCAAATTAGAAGAATACTAGCACAATGCCTTTATAACGACAATGCAATGTAGTGTAGATTGCAATGAACTGCTAGTCACAATGCAATGTAGTGTAGATTGCAATGAACTGCTAGTTAACAATGCAATGTACTGTAGATTGCAATGGACTGCTAGTCACACTCAGATTCCATTCCAGTATGAGGGCTCGATTCACTCTTAACACGTCCATGCAGAAGAAGTGGATGTCACTGTAAGCAAATGAACAACAGTTCCACCTGAAGTGAGAGTACCCCTATGCAGATACATTGATTCTGCCCAGAATTATTTTAAAGTTAACATACGCCTATTCACAAAAGTAAAAAAAAAACAAAAAACAATGTGTCTTTTATTTAAATAAAGAAATACATAAATAAATAAATAAAGTTACTCTGACTCAGGACCAGGTGTAACCAGAGAGCACATTTGCACACACTCAGCACAACAAGGCTGTACACAGCAGCTGAAGTTATTAATGTAACAACGAATACACAGGGAAGGGACAATTCTCTATTTTATTAACAAAGCTGGAAACGTTAAAAAAACTGAAATTACATTTCAGGCTGCTGGGTGAATACTTTGTGTAGTTAATATATTTAAAACATGTATATTAACTATATATTTCTTTTTCACCAGAGTCTGTAGCTGCTCCCAATGATGATCTAATTACCAAAGTGCCAGGTGAGTCTGTCTGTTTGTCTGCCTAACTGACTGCCTGTTTGTCTCTCCTTGTAGTTGTAATAATGAGTTCTCATAGCATGCCAGTTGGGTAGGCAAATTAGAATAATACTAGCACAATGCCTTTATAATGACAATGCAATGTACTGTAGATTGCAATGTAATGCTAGTCACAATGCAATGTACTGTAGATTGGAATGAACTGCTAGTCACAATGCAATGTAATGTAGATTGCAATGGACTGCTAGTCACAATGCAATGTGCTGTAGATTGCAATGAACTGCTAGTTAACAATGCAATGTACTGTAGATTGCAATGGACTGCCAGTCACAATGCAATGTACTGTAGATTGCAATGGACCGCTAGTCACACTCAGATTTCATTCCAGTATGAGTGCTCGATTCACTCCTAACACGTCCATGCAGAAGAAGTGGATGTCACTGTAAGCAAATGAACAGTTCCACCTGAAGTGAGAGTACCCCTATGTAGATACATTGATTCTGCCCAGAATTATTTTTAAATTAACATACGCCTATTCACAAAAGTTAAAAAAAATACCAATGTGTCTTTTATTTAAATAAAGAAATACATAAATAAATAAATAAAGTTACTCTGACTCAGGACCAGGTGTAACCAGAGAGCACATTTGCACACACTCAGCACAACAAGGCTGTACACAGCAGCTGAAGTTATTAATGTAACAACTGAATACTCAGTGAAGGGACAATTCTCTATTTTATTATCAAAGCTGGAAGCGTTAAAAAAACTGAAATTACATTTCAGGCTGTTGGGTGAATACTTTGTGTAGTTATTATATATAAAACATGTATATTGACTATATATGTATTTTTCACCAGAGTCTGTAGCTGCTCCCAATGATGATCTAATTACCAAAGTGCCAGGTCGTCTGTCTGTCTGTCTGTCTGTCTGTCTGTCTGTCTGTCTGTCTGTCTGACTGCCTTTTTATCTCTCCTTGTAGTTGTAATAGTGAGTTCTCATAGCATGCCAGTTGGGTAGGGAAATTAGAAGAATCTGAGCACAATGCCTTTATGGCGACAATGCAATGTAGTGTAGATTGCAATGAACTGCTAGTCACACTGCAAGTCACAGTGCAATGTACTGTAGATTGCAATGAACTGCTAGTTAACAATGCAATGTACTGTAGATTGCAATCAACTGCTAGTCACAATGCAATGTACTGTAGATTGTAATGAACTGCTAGTCACAATGCAATGTACCAATTGTGATAAAACTTTCCTAAGAACCCTTTTATCTTAAATCTAAGACACATGATTGAGAGGCTGTCTGTCTGTCAATCTGACTGTCTGTCTGTGTATTTTAGAGCTATCAGCGATCACAAAGTTACAAACTCACAGACACTTTACATTTCAGGCTGCTGGGTGAATACTTTGTGTAGTTATTATATATAAAATATGTATATTAGCTATATATGAATTTTTCACCAGAGTCTGTAGCCGCTCCCAATGATGATCTAATTACCAAAGTGCCAGGTGAGTCTGTCTCTCTGTCTGTCTGTCTGTCTGTCTGTCTGTCTGTCTGTCTGTCTGTCTGTCTGTCTGTCTCTCTGACTGTCTGTCTGACTGCCTGTTTGTCTCTCTTTGTAGTTGTAATAGTGAGTTCTCATAGCATGCCAGTTGGGTAGGCAAATTAGAAGAATATTAGCAGAATGCCTTTGTACTGTAGATTGCAATGAACTGCTAGTTAACAATGCAATGTGCTGTAGATTGCAATGAACTGCTAATCACAATGCAATGTACTGTAGATTGCAATGAACTGCTAGTCACAATGCAATGTGCTGTAGATTGCAATGAACTGCTAGTCACAATGCAATGTACCAATTGTAATAAAACTTTCCCAAGAACCTTCTTTAGCTAAAATCTAAGACACATGATTGAGAGGCTATCTGCCTGTCAATCTGACTGTCTATCTGTGTATTTTACAGCTATCAGCGATGACAAAGTTAGAAACTGATAGACTCTTTACATTTCAGGCTGCTGGGTGAATACTTTGTTTTGTTAATATATATAAAACATGTCTATTAACTATATATGTATTTTTCACCAGAGTCTGTAGCTGCTCCCAATGATGATCTAATTACCAAAGTGACAGGTGAGCCTGTCTGTCTGTATGTCTGTCTGTCTATCTGACTGTCTATCTGACTGCCTGTTTGTCTCTCCTTGTAGTTGTAATAGTGAGTTCTCATAGCATGCCAGTTGGGTAGGGAAATTATAAGGATATGAGCACAATACCTTTATAATGACAATGCAATGTTCTTTAGATTGCAATGTACTGCTAGTCACAGTGCAATGTACTGTAGATTGCAATGAACTGCTAGTCACAATGCAATGTACTGTAGATTGCAACAAACTGCTAGTCACAATGCAAGTCACCGTGCAATGTTCTGTAGTTTGCAATGAACTGCTAGTTAACAATGCAATGTACTGTAGATTGCAATGTACTGCTAGTCACAATGCAATGTCTTGTAGATTGCAACGAACTGCTAGTCACAATGCAAGTCACCGTGCAATGTTCTGTAGTTTGCAATGAACTGCTAGTTAACAATGCAATGTACTGTAGATTGCAATGAACTGCTAGTCACAATGCAATGTGCTGAAGATTGCAATGAACTGCTAATCACAATGCAATATACTGTAGATTGCAATGAATTGCTAGTCACAATGCAATGTACCAATTGCGATAAAACTTTCCTAAGAACCTTCTTTATCTTAAATCTAAGACACAGGATTGAGAGGCTGCCTGTCTGTAAATCTGACTGCCTGTCTGTGTATTTTAGAGCAATCAGCGATCACAGTTACAAACTGACAGACACTTTACATTTCCGGCTATTGGGTGAATACTTTGTGTAGTTAATATATTTAAAACATGTATATTAACTATATATTTCTTTTTCACCAGAGCCTGTAGCAGCTACCAATGATGATCTAATTACCAAAGTGCCAGGTGAGTCTGTCTGTCTGTCTGTCTGTCTGCTGACTCCTTATTTGTCTCTCCTTGTAGTTGTAATAGTGAGTTCTCATAGCATGCCAGTTGGGTTGGCAAATTAGAAGAATATTAGCAGAATGCCTTTATACTGACAGTGCAATGTACTGTAGATTGCAACGAACTGCTAGTCACAATGCAAGTCACAGTGCAATGTACTGTAGATTCCAATGAACTGCTAGTCACAGTGCAATGTACTGTACATTGCAATGAACTGCTAGTCACAATGCAATGTACCAATTGTGATAAAACTTTCCTAAGAACCTTCTTTAGCTTAAATCTATGACACATGATTGAGAGGCTATCTGCCTGTCAATCTGACTGCCGGTCTGTGTATTTTAGAGCTAACAGCGATGACAAAGTTAGAAACTTACAGACACTTTACGTTTCAGGCTGCTGGGTGAATACTTTGTGTAGTTAATATATTTAAAACATGTATATTAACTAAATATTTCTTTTTCACCAGAGTCTGTAGCTGCTCCCAATGATGATCTAATTACCAAAGTGCCAGGTGAGTCTGTCTGTCTGTCTGTCTGCTGTCTGTGTGTCTGTCTGTCTGTCTGTCTGTCTGTCTTTCCATCTGACTCCCTATTTGTTTCTCCTTGTAGTTGTAGCAGTGAGTTCTCATAGCATGCCAGTTGGGTTGGCAAATTAGAAGAATATTAGCAGAATGCCTTTATATTGACAATACAATGTACTGTAGATTGCAATGAACTGCTAGTTAACAATATAATGTACTGTAGATTGCAATGTACTGCCTGTCACAATGCAATGTACTGTAGATTGCAATGGACCGCTAGTCACACTCAGATTTCATTCCAGTATGAGTGCTCGATTCACTCCTAACACGTCCATGCAGAAGAAGTGGATGTCACTGTAAGCAAATGAACAGTTCCACCTGAAGTGAGAGTACCCCTATGTAGATACATTGATTCTGCCCAGAATTATTTTTAAATTAACATACGCCTATTCACAAAAGTTAAAAAAAATACCAATGTGTCTTTTATTTAAATAAAGAAATACATAAATAAATAAATAAAGTTACTCTGACTCAGGACCAGGTGTAACCAGAGAGCACATTTGCACACACTCAGCACAACAAGGCTGTACACAGCAGCTGAAGTTATTAATGTAACAACGAATACTCAGTGAAGGGACAATTCTCTATTTTATTATCAAAGCTGGAAACGTTAAAAAAAACTGAAATTACATTTCAGGCTGTTGGGTGAATACTTTGTGTAGTTATTATATATAAAACATGTATATTGACTATATATGTATTTTTCACCAGAGTCTGTAGCTGCTCCCAATGATGATCTAATTACCAAAGTGCCAGGTGCGTCTGTCTGTCTGTCTGTCTGTCTGTCTGTCTGTCTGTCTGTCTGTCTGTCTGACTGCCTTTTTATCTCTCCTTGTAGTTGTAATAGTGAGTTCTCATAGCATGCCAGTTGGGTAGGGAAATTAGAAGAATACGAGCACAATGCCTTTATGGCGACAATGCAATGTAGTGTAGATTGCAATGAACTGCTAGTCACACTGCAAGTCACAGTGCAATGTACTGTAGATTGCAATGAACTGCTAGTTAACAATGCAATGTACTGTAGATTGCAATCAACTGCTAGTCACAATGCAATGTACTGTAGATTGTAATGAACTGCTAGTCACAATGCAATGTACCAATTGTGATAAAACTTTCCTAAGAACCCTTTTTATCTTAAATCTAAGACACATGATTGAGAGGCTGTCTGTCTGTCAATCTGACTGTCTGTCTGTGTATTTTAGAGCTATCAGCGATCACAAAGTTACAAACTCACAGACACTTTACATTTCAGGCTGCTGGGTGAATACTTTGTGTAGTTATTATATATAAAATATGTATATTAGCTATATATGAATTTTTCACCAGAGTCTGTAGCCGCTCCCAATGATGATCTAATTACCAAAGTGCCAGGTGAGTCTGTCTCTCTGTCTGTCTGTCTGTCTGTCTGTCTGTCTGTCTGTCTGTCTGTCTGTCTGTCTGTCTCTGACTGTCTGTCTGACTGCCTGTTTGTCTCTCTTTGTAGTTGTAATAGTGAGTTCTCATAGCATGCCAGTTGGGTAGGCAAATTAGAAGAATATTAGCAGAATGCCTTTGTACTGTAGATTGCAATGAACTGCTAGTTAACAATGCAATGTACTGTAGATTGCAATGAACTGCTAATCACAATGCAATGTACTTTAGATTGCAATGAACTTCTAGTCACAATGCAATGTGCTGTAGATTGCAATGAACTGCTAGTCACAATGCAATGTACCAATTGTAATAAAACTTTCCCAAGAACCTTCTTTAGCTTAAATCTAAGACACATGATTGAGAGGCTATCTGCCTGTCAATCTGACTGTCTGTCTGTGTATTTTACAGCTATCAGCGATGACAAAGTTAGAAACTGACAGACTCTTTACATTTCAGGCTGCTGGGTGAATACTTTGTTTAGTTAATATATATAAAACATGTCTATTAACTATATATGTATTTTTCACCAGAGTCTGTAGCTGCTCCCAATGATGATCTAATTACCAAAGTGCCAGGTGAGCCTGTCTGTCTGTCTGTCTGTCTGTCTGTCTGTCTGTCTGTCTGTCTATCTGACTATCTATCTGACTGCCTGTTTGTCTCTCCTTGTAGTTGTAATAGTGAGTTCTCATAGCATGCCAGTTGGGTAGGCAAATTAGAAGAATACTAGCACAATGCCTTTATAACGACAATGCAATGTAGTGTAGATTGCAATGAACTGCTAGTCACAATGCAATGTAGTGTAGATTGCAATGAACTGCTAGTTAACAATGCAATGTACTGTAGATTGCAATGGACTGCTAGTCACACTCAGATTCCATTCCAGTATGAGGGCTCGATTCACTCTTAACACGTCCATGCAGAAGAAGTGGATGTCACTGTAAGCAAATGAACAGTTCCACCTGAAGTGAGAGTACCCCTATGTAGATACATTGATTCTGCCCAGAATTATTTTAAAGTTAACATACGCCTATTCACAAAAGTAAAAAAAAAACAAAAAACAATGTGTCTTTTATTTAAATAAAGAAATACATAAATAAATAAATAAAGTTACTCTGACTCAGGACCAGGTGTAACCAGAGAGCACATTTGCACACACTCAGCACAACAAGGCTGTACACAGCAGCTGAAGTTATTAATGTAACAACGAATACACAGGGAAGGGACAATTCTCTATTTTATTAACAAAGCTGGAAACGTTAAAAAAACTGAAATTACATTTCAGGCTGTTGGGTGAATACTTTGTGTAGTTAATATATTTAAAACATGTATATTAACTATATATTTCTTTTTCACCAGAGTCTGTAGCTGCTCCCAATGATGATCTAATTACCAAAGTGCCAGGTGAGTCTGTCTGTCTGTCTGTCTGCCTAACTGACTGCCTGTTTGTCTCTCCTTGTAGTTGTAATAATGAGTTCTCATAGCATGCCAGTTGGGTAGGCAAATTAGAATAATACTAGCACAATGCCTTTATAATGACAATGCAATGTACTGTAGATTGCAATGTAATGCTAGTCACAATGCAATGTACTGTAGATTGGAATGAACTGCTAGTCACAATGCAATGTAATGTAGATTGCAATGGACTGCTAGTCACAATGCAATGTGCTGTAGATTGCAATGAACTGCTAGTTAACAATGCAATGTACTGTAGATTGCAATGGACTGCCAGTCACAATGCAATGTACTGTAGATTGCAATGGACCGCTAGTCACACTCAGATTTCATTCCAGTATGAGTGCTCGATTCACTCCTAACACGTCCATGCAGAAGAAGTGGATGTCACTGTAAGCAAATGAACAGTTCCACCTGAAGTGAGAGTACCCTATGTAGATACATTGATTCTGCCCAGAATTATTTTTAAATTAACATCGCCTATTCACAAAAGTTAAAAAAATACCAATGTGTCTTTTATTTAAATAAAGAAATACATAAATAAATAAATAAAGTTACTCTGACTCAGGACCAGGTGTAACCAGAGAGCACATTTGCACACACTCAGCACAACAAGGCTGTACACAGCAGCTGAAGTTATTAATGTAACAACGAATACTCAGTGAAGGGACAATTCTCTATTTTATTATCAAAGCTGGAAACGTTAAAAAAAACTGAAATTACATTTCAGGCTGTTGGGTGAATACTTTGTGTAGTTATTATATATAAAACATGTATATTGACTATATATGTATTTTTCACCAGAGTCTGTAGCTGCTCCCAATGATGATCTAATTACCAAAGTGCCAGGTGCGTCTGTCTGTCTGTCTGTCTGTCTGTCTGTCTGTCTGTCTGTCTGTCTGACTGCCTTTTTATCTCTCCTTGTAGTTGTAATAGTGAGTTCTCATAGCATGCCAGTTGGGTAGGGAAATTAGAAGAATACGAGCACAATGCCTTTATGGCGACAATGCAATGTAGTGTAGATTGCAATGAACTGCTAGTCACACTGCAAGTCACAGTGCAATGTACTGTAGATTGCAATGAACTGCTAGTTAACAATGCAATGTACTGTAGATTGCAATCAACTGCTAGTCACAATGCAATGTACTGTAGATTGTAATGAACTGCTAGTCACAATGCAATGTACCAATTGTGATAAAACTTTCCTAAGAACCCTTTTATCTTAAATCTAAGACACATGATTGAGAGGCTGTCTGTCTGTCAATCTGACTGTCTGTCTGTGTATTTTAGAGCTATCAGCGATCACAAAGTTACAAACTCACAGACACTTTACATTTCAGGCTGCTGGGTGAATACTTTGTGTAGTTATTATATATAAAATATGTATATTAGCTATATATGAATTTTTCACCAGAGTCTGTAGCAGCTCCCAATGATGATCTAATTACCAAAGTGCCAGGTGAGTCTGTCTCTCTGTCTGTCTGTCTGTCTGTCTGTCTGTCTGTCTGTCTGTCTGTCTGTCTGTCTGTCTCTGACTGTCTGTCTGACTGCCTGTTTGTCTCTCTTTGTAGTTGTAATAGTGAGTTCTCATAGCATGCCAGTTGGGTAGGCAAATTAGAAGAATATTAGCAGAATGCCTTTGTACTGTAGATTGCAATGAACTGCTAGTTAACAATGCAATGTGCTGTAGATTGCAATGAACTGCTAATCACAATGCAATGTACTGTAGATTGCAATGAACTGCTAGTCACAATGCAATGTGCTGTAGATTGCAATGAACTGCTAGTCACAATGCAATGTACCAATTGTAATAAAACTTTCCCAAGAACCTTCTTTAGCTTAAATATAAGACACATGATTGAGAGGCTATCTGCCTGTCAATCTGACTGTCTGTCTGTGTATTTTACAGCTATCAGCGATGACAAAGTTAGAAACTGACAGACTCTTTACATTTCAGGCTGCTGGGTGAATACTTTGTTTAGTTAATATATATAAAACATGTCTATTAACTATATATGTATTTTTCACCAGAGTCTGTAGCTGCTCCCAATGATGATCTAATTACCAAAGTGCCAGGTGAGCCTGTCTGTCTGTCTGTCTGTCTGTCTGTCTGTCTATCTGACTATCTATCTGACTGCCTGTTTGTCTCTCCTTGTAGTTGTAATAGTGAGTTCTCATAGCATTCCAGTTGGGTAGGCAAATTAGAAGAATACTAGCACAATGCCTTTATAACGACAATGCAATGTAGTGTAGATTGCAATGAACTGCTAGTCACAATGCAATGTAGTGTAGATTGCAATGAACTGCTAGTTAACAATGCAATGTACTGTAGATTGCAATGGACTGCTAGTCACAGTGCAATGTACTGTTGATTGCAATGAACTACTAGTCACAATACAATGTTCTGTAGATTGCAATGTACTGCTACTCACAGTGCAATGTACTGTAGATTGCAATGAACTGCTAGTCACAGTGCAATGTACTGTAGATTGCAATGAACTGCTAGTTAACAATGCAATGTACTGTAGATTGCAATGAACTGCTAGTCACAATGCAATGTACTGTAGATTGCAATGAACTGCTAGTCACAATGCAATGTTCTGTAGATTGCAATGCACTGCTACTCACAGTGCAATGTACTGTACATTGCAATGAACTGCTAGTCACAATGCAATTTACCAATTGTGATAAAACTTTCCTAAGAACCTTCTTTAGCTTAAATCTATGACACATGATTGAGAGGCTGTCTGTCTGTCAATCTGACTGTCTGTCTGTGTATTTTAGGGCTATCAGCGATCACAAAGTTACAAACTGACAGTCACTTTACATTTCAGGCTGCTGGGTGAATACTTTGTGTAGTTAATATATTTAAAACATGTATATTAACTATATATTTCTTTTTCACCAGAGTCTGTAGCTGCTCCCAATGATGATCTAATTACCAAAGTGCCAGGTGAGTCTGTCTGTCTGTCTGTCTGTCTGTCTGTCTATCTCACTGCCTTTTTATCTCTCCTTGTAGTTGTAATAGTGAGTTCTCATAGCATGCCATTTGGATTGGGAAATTAGAAGAATACAAGCACAATTCCTTTATAATGACAATGCAATGTACTGTAGATTGCAATGAACTGCTAGTCACTATGCAATGTACTGTAGATTGCAATGAACTGCTAGTCACAATGCAATGTACTGTAGATTGCAATGAACTGCTAGTCACAATACAATGTACTGTAGATTGCAATGAACTACTAGTTAACAATGTAATGTACTATAGAGTTCAATGGACTGCTAGTCACAATGCAATGTACTGTAGATTGCAATGAACTCCTAGTCACAATGCAATGTACTGTAGATTGCAATGAACTGCTAGTTAACAATGCAATGTACTGTAGATTGCAATGGACTGCTAGTCACACTCAGATTCTATTCCAGTATGAGGGTTCGATTCACTCCTAACACATCCATGCAGAAGAAGTGGATGTCACTGTAAGCAAATGAACAGTTCCACCTAAAGTGAGAGTACCCCTATGTAGATACATTGATTCTGCCCAGAATTATTTTTAAATTAACATACGCCTATTCACAAAAGTTAAAAAAATACCAGTGTGTCTTTTATTTAAATAAAGAAATACATAAATAAATAAATAAAGTTACTCTGACTCAGGACCAGGTGTAACCAGAGAGCACATTTGCACACACTCAGCACAACAAGGCTGTACACAGCAGCTGAAGTTATTAATATAACAACGAATACTCAGTGAAGGGACAATTCTCTATTTTATTATCAAAACTGGAAACGTTAAAAAAACTGAAATTACATTTCAGGCTGTTGGGTGAATACTTTGTGTAGTTATTATATATAAAACATGTATATTAACTATATGTGTATTTTTCACCAGAGTATGTAGCTGCTCCCAATGATGATCTAATTACCAAAGTGCCAGGTGCGTCTGTCTGTCTGTCTGTCTGTCTGTCTGTCTGTCTGTCTGCCTGTCTGTCTGTCTGTCTGACTGCCTTTTTATCTCTCCCTGTAGTTGTAATAGTGAGTTTTCATAGCATGCCAGTTGGGTAGGGAAATTAGAAGAATACGAGCACAATGCCTTTATGACGACAATGCAATGTAGTGTAGATTGCAATGAACTGCTAGTCACACTGCAAGTCACAGTGCAATGTACTGTAGATTGCAGTGAACTGCTAGTTAACAATGCAATGAACTGTAGATTGCAATGAACTGCTAGTCACAATGCAATGTACTGTAGATTGCAACGAACTGCTAGTCACAATGCAAGTCACCATGCAATGTACTGTAGTTTGCAATGAACTGCTAGTTAACAATACAGTGTGCTGTAGATTGCAATGAACTGCTCGTCATAATGCAATGTACTGTAGATTGCAATGAACTTCTAGTCACAATGCAATGTGCTGTAGATTGCAATGAACCGCTAGTCACAATGCAATGTACCAATTGTAATAAAACTTTCCCAAGAACCTTCTTTAGCTAAAATCTAAGACACATGATTGAGAGGCTATCTGCCTGTCAATCTGACTGTCTATCTGTGTATTTTACAGCTATCAGCGATGACAAAGTTAGAAACTGATAGACTCTTTACATTTCAGGCTGCTGGGTGAATACTTTGTTTTGTTAATATATATAAAACATGTCTATTAACTATATATGTATTTTTCACCAGAGTCTGTAGCTGCTCCCAATGATGATCTAATTACCAAAGTGACAGGTGAGCCTGTCTGTCTGTATGTCTGTCTGTCTATCTGACTGTCTATCTGACTGCCTGTTTGTCTCTCCTTGTAGTTGTAATAGTGAGTTCTCATAGCATGCCAGTTGGGTAGGGAAATTATAAGGATACGAGCACAATACCTTTATAATGACAATGCAATGTTCTTTAGATTGCAATGTACTGCTAGTCACAGTGCAATGTACTGTAGATTGCAATGAACTGCTAGTCACAATGCAATGTACTGTAGATTGCAACAAACTGCTAGTCACAATGCAAGTCACCGTGCAATGTTCTGTAGTTTGCAATGAACTGCTAGTTAACAATGCAATGTACTGTAGATTGCAATGTACTGCTAGTCACAATGCAATGTCTTGTAGATTGCAACGAACTGCTAGTCACAATGCAAGTCACCGTGCAATGTTCTGTAGTTTGCAATGAACTGCTAGTTAACAATGCAATGTACTGTAGATTGCAATGAACTGCTAGTCACAATGCAATGTGCTGAAGATTGCAATGAACTGCTAATCACAATGCAATATACTGTAGATTGCAATGAATTGCTAGTCACAATGCAATGTACCAATTGCGATAAAACTTTCCTAAGAACCTTCTTTATCTTAAATCTAAGACACAGGATTGAGAGGCTGCCTGTCTGTAAATCTGACTGCCTGTCTGTGTATTTTAGAGCAATCAGCGATCACAGTTACAAACTGACAGACACTTTACATTTCCGGCTATTGGGTGAATACTTTGTGTAGTTAATATATTTAAAACATGTATATTAACTATATATTTCTTTTTCACCAGAGCCTGTAGCAGCTACCAATGATGATCTAATTACCAAAGTGCCAGGTGAGTCTGTCTGTCTGTCTGTCTGTCGGACTCCTTATTTGTCTCTCCTTGTAGTTGTAATAGTGAGTTCTCATAGCATGCCAGTTGGGTTGGCAAATTAGAAGAATATTAGCAGAATGCCTTTATACTGACAGTGCAATGTACTGTAGATTGCAACGAACTGCTAGTCACAATGCAAGTCACAGTGCAATGTACTGTAGATTCCAATGAACTGCTAGTCACAGTGCAATGTACTGTACATTGCAATGAACTGCTAGTCACAATGCAATGTACCAATTGTGATAAAACTTTCCTAAGAACCTTCTTTAGCTTAAATCTATGACACATGATTGAGAGGCTATCTGCCTGTCAATCTGACTGCCGGTCTGTGTATTTTAGAGCTAACAGCGATGACAAAGTTAGAAACTTACAGACACTTTACGTTTCAGGCTGCTGGGTGAATACTTTGTGTAGTTAATATATTTAAAACATGTATATTAACTAAATATTTCTTTTCACCAGAGTCTGTAGCTGCTCCCAATGATGATCTAATTACCAAAGTGCCAGGTGAGTCTGTCTGTCTGTCTGTCTGCTGTCTGTGTGTCTGTCTGTCTGTCTGTCTGTCTGTCTTTCCATCTGACTCCCTATTTGTTTCTCCTTGTAGTTGTAGCAGTGAGTTCTCATAGCATGCCAGTTGGGTTGGCAAATTAGAAGAATATTAGCAGAATGCCTTTATATTGACAATACAATGTACTGTAGATTGCAATGAACTGCTAGTTAACAATATAATGTACTGTAGATTGCAATGTACTGCCTGTCACAATGCAATGTACTGTAGATTGCAACGAACTGCTAGTCCCAATGCAAGTCACAGTGCAATGTACTGTAGATTGCAATGAACTGCTAGTTAACAATGCAATGTACTGTAGATTGCAATGAACTGCTAATCACAATGCAATGTACTGTAGATTGCAATGAACTTCTAGTCACAATGCAATGTGCTGTAGATTGCAATGAACTGCTAGTCACAATGCAATGTTGTGTAGATTGCAATGTACCTCTACTCACAGTGCAATGTACTGTAGATTGCAATGAACTGCTAGTCACAGTGCAATGTACTATAGATTGCAATGAACTGCTAGTTAACAATGCAATGTACTGTAGATTGCAATTAACTGCTAGTCACAATGCAATGTACTGTAGATTGCAATGAACTGCTAGTCACAATGCAATGTTCTGTAGATTGCAATGAACTGCTACTCACAGTGCAATGTACTATAGAATGCAATGAACTGCTAGTCACAGTGCAATGTACTATAGAATGCAATGAACTGCTAGTTAACAATGCAATGTACTGTAGATTGCAATGAACTGCTAGTCACAATACAATGTACTGTAGATTGCAATGAACTGCTAGTCACAATGCAATGTACTGTACATTGCAATGAACTGCTAGTCACAATACAATGTACCAATTGTGATAAAACTTTCCTAAGAACCTTCTTTAGCTTAAATCTGTGACACATGATTGAGAGGCTATCTGCCTGTCAATCTGACTGTCTGTCTGTGTATTTTAGAGCTATCAGCGATCACAAAGTTACAAACTGACAGACACTTTACATTTCAGGCTGCTGGGTGAATACTTTGTGTAGTTAATATATTTAAAACATGTATATTAACTATATATTTCTTTTTCACCAGACTCTGTAGCTGCTCCCAATGATGATCTAATTACCAAAGTGCCAGGTGAGTCTGTCTGTCTGTCTGTCTGTCTGTCTGTCTGTCTGTCTGTCTATCTATCTGACTGCCTGTTCTCTCCTTCTAGTTGTAATAGTGAGTTCTCATAGCATGCCAGTTGGGCTGGGAAATTAGAAGAATACGAGCAAAATGCCTTTATAATGACAATGCAATGTACTGTAGATTGCAATGAATGTACTGTAGATTGCAATGAACTGCTAGTCACAATACAATGTACTGTAGATTGCAATGAACTGCTAGTCACAATGCAATGTACTGTAGATTGCAATGTACTGCTAGTCACAATGCAATGTACTGTAGATTGCAATGTACTGCTAGTCACAATGCAATGTACTGTAGATTGCAATGAACTGCTAGTCACAATGCAATGTACCAGTTGTGATACAACTTTGCTAAGAACCTTCTTTAGCTTAAATCTAAGACACATGATTGAGAGGCTGTTTGTCTGTCAATCTGACTGTCTGTCTGTGTATTTTAGAGCTATCAGCGATGACAAAGTTAGAAACTTACAGACACTTTACATTTCAGGCTGCTGGGTGAATACTTTGTGTAGTTATTATATATAAAACACGTATATTAACTATATATGTATTTTTCACCAGAGTCTGTAGCTGCTTCCAATGATGATCTGATTACCGAAGTGCCAGGTGAGTCTGTCTGTCTGTCTATCTGACTGCATGTTTGGCTCTCCTTGTAGTTGTAATAGTGAGTTCTCATAAAATGCCAGTTGGGTTGGGAAATTAGAAGAATACGAGCACAATGCCTTTATAATGACAATGCAATGTTCTGTAGATTGCAATGTACTGCTAGTCACAGTGCAATGTACTGTAGATTGCAATGAACTGCTAGTCACAATGCAATGTTCTGTAGATTGCAATGTACTACTACTCACAGTGCAATGTACTGTAGATTGCAATGAACTGCTAGTCACAGTGCAATGTACTATAGATTGCAATGAACTGCTAGTTAACAATGCAATGTACTGTAGATTGCAATGAACTGCTAGTCACAATGCAATGTACTGTAGATTGCAATGAACTGCTAGTCACAATGCAATGTTCTGTAGATTGCAATGAACTGCTACTCACAGTGCAATGTACTGTAGATTGCAATGAACTGCTAGTCACAGTGCAATGTACTATAGATTGCAATGAACTGCTAGTTAACAATGCAATGTACTGTAGATTGCAATGAACTGCTAGTTAACAATGCAATGTACTATATATTCCAATGAACTGCTAGTCACAATGCAATGTTCTGTAGAGTGCAATGAACTGCTACTCACAGTGCAATGTACTGTAGATTGCAATGAACTGCTAGTTAACAATGCAATGTACTGTAGATTCCAATGAACTGCTAGTCACAATGCAATGTACTGTACATTGCAATGAACTGCTAGTCACAATGCAATGTACCAATTGTGATAAAACTTTCCTAAGAACCTTCTTTAGCTTAAATCTGTGACACATGATTGAGAGGCTATCTGCCTGTCAATCTGACTGTCTGTCTGTGTATTTTAGAGCTATCAGCGATCACAAAGTTACAAACTGACAGACACTTTACATTTCAGGCTGCTGGGTGAATACTTTGTGTAGTTAATATATTTAAAACATGTATATTAACTATGTATTTCTTTTTCACCAGACTCTGTAGCTGCTCCCAATGATGATCTAATTACCAAAGTGCCAGGTGAGTCTGTCTGTCTGTCTGTCTGTCTGTCTGTCTGTCTGTCTGTCTGTCTGTCTGTCTGTCTGTCTGTCTGTCTGTCTGTCTGTCTATCTATCTGACTGCCTGTTCTCTCCTTCTAGTTGTAATAGTGAGTTCTCATAGCATGCCAGTTGGGCTGGGAAATTAGAAGAATACGAGCAAAATGCCTTTATAATGACAATGCAATGTACTGTAGATTGCAATGAATGTACTGTAGATTGCAATGAACTGCTAGTCACAATACAATGTACTGTAGATTGCAATGAACTGCTAGTCACAATGCAATGTACTGTAGATTGCAGTGAACTGCTAGTCACAATGCAATGTACTGTAGATTGCAATGAACTGCTAGTCACAATGCAATGTACCAATTGTGATAAAACTTTGCTAAGAACCTTCTTTAGCTTAAATCTAAGACACATGATTGAGAGGTTGTCTGCTTGTCAATCTGACTGTCTGTCTGTGTATTTTAGAGCTATCAGCGATGACAAAGTTAGAAACTTACAGACACTTTACATTTCAGGCTGCTGGGTGAATACTTTGTGTAGTTATTATATATAAAACATGTATATTAACTATATATGAATTTTTCACCAGAGTCTGTAGCTGCTCCCAATGATGATCTAATTACCGAAGTGCCAGGTCAGTCTGTCTGTCTGTCTATCTGACTGCCTGTTTGGCTCTCCTTGTAGTTGTAATAGTGAGTTCTCATAAAATGCCAGTTGGGTAGGGAAATTAGAAGAATACGAGCACAATGCCTTTATAATGACAATGCAATGTTCTGTACATTGCAATGTACTGCTAGTCATAGTGCAATGTACTGTAGATTGCAATGAACTGCTAGTCACAATGCAATGTTCTGTAGATTGCAATGTACTGCTACTCACAGTGCAATGTACTGTAGATTGCAATGAACTGCTAGTCACAGTGCAATGTACTATAGATTGCAATGAACTGCTAGTTAACAATGCAATGTACTGTAGATTGCAATGAACTGCTAGTCACAATGCAATGTACTGTAGATTGCAATGAACTGCTAGTCACAATGCAATGTTCTGTAGATTGCAATGAACTGCTACTCACAGTGCAATGTACTGTAGATTGCAATGAACTGCTAGTCACAGTGCAATGTACTATAGATTGCAATGAACTGCTAGTTAACAATGCAATGTACTGTAGATTGCAATGAACTGCTAGTTAACAATGCAATGTACTGTATATTCCAATGAACTGCTAGTCACAATGCAATGTTCTGTAGAGTGCAATGAACTGCTACTCACAGTGCAATGTACTGTAGATTGCAATGAACTGCTAGTTAACAATGCAATGTACTGTAGATTCCAATGAACTGCTAGTCACAGTGCAATGTACTGTAGATTGCAATGAACTGCTAGTCACAATGCAATGTACCAATTGTGATAAAACTTTCCTAAGAACCTTCTTTAGCTTAAATCTATGACACATGATTGAGAGGCTATCTGCCTGTCAATCTGACTGTCTGTCTGTGTATTTTAGAGCTATCAGCGATCACAAAGTTACAAACTGACAGACACTTTACATTTCAGGCTGCTGGGTGAATACTTTGTGTAGTTAATATATTTAAAACATGTATATTAACTATATATTTCTTTTCACCAGAGTCTGTAGCTGCTCCCAATGATGATCTAATTACCAAAGTGCCAGGTGAGTCTGTCTCGTCTGTCTGTCTGTCTGTCTGTCTGTCTGTCTATCTATCTGACTGCCTGTTCTCTCCTTCTAGTTGTAATAGTGAGTTCTCATAGCATGCCAGTTGGGCTGGGAAATTAGAAGAATACGAGCACAATGCCTTTATAATGACAATGCAATGTTCTGTAGATTGCAATGAATGTACTGTAGATTGCAATGAACTGCTAGTCACAATACAATGTACTGTAGATTGCAATGAACTGCTAGTCACAATGCAATTTACTGTACATTGCAATGAACTGCTAGTCACAGTGCAATGTACCAATTGTGATAAAACTTTCCTAAGAACCTTCTTTAGCTTAAATCTGTGACACATGATTGAGAGGCTATCTGCCTGTCAATCTGACTGTCTGTCTGTGTATTTTAGAGCTATCAGCGATCACAAAGTTACAAACTGACAGACACTTTACATTTCAGGCTGCTGGGTGAATACTTTGTGTAGTTAATATATTTAAAACATGTATATTAACTATATATTTCTTTTTCACCAGACTCTGTAGCTGCTCCCAATGATGATCTAATTACCAAAGTGCCAGGTGAGTCTGTCTGTCTGTCTGTCTGTCTGTCTGTCTGTCTGTCTATCTATCTGACTGCCTGTTCTCTCCTTCTAGTTGTAATAGTGAGTTCTCATAGCATGCCAGTTGGGCTGGGAAATTAGAAGAATACGAGCAAAATGCCTTTATAATGACAATGCAATGTACTGTAGATTGCAATGAATGTACTGTAGATTGCAATGAACTGCTAGTCACAATACAATGTACTGTAGATTGCAATGAACTGCTAGTCACAATGCAATGTACTGTAGATTGCAATGTACTGCTAGTCACAATGCAATGTACTGTAGATTGCAATGTACTGCTAGTCACAATGCAATGTACTGTAGATTGCAATGAACTGCTAGTCACAATGCAATGTACCAGTTGTGATACAACTTTGCTAAGAACCTTCTTTAGCTTAAATCTAAGACACATGATTGAGAGGCTGTTTGTCTGTCAATCGGACTGTCTGTCTGTGTATTTTAGAGCTATCAGCGATGACAAAGTTAGAAACTTACAGACACTTTACATTTCAGGCTGCTGGGTGAATACTTTGTGTAGTTATTATATATAAAACACGTATATTAACTATATATGTATTTTTCACCAGAGTCTGTAGCTGCTTCCAATGATGATCTGATTACCGAAGTGCCAGGTGAGTCTGTCTGTCTGTCTATCTGACTGCATGTTTGGCTCTCCTTGTAGTTGTAATAGTGAGTTCTCATAAAATGCCAGTTGGGTTGGGAAATTAGAAGAATACGAGCACAATGCCTTTATAATGACAATGCAATGTTCTGTAGATTGCAATGTACTGCTAGTCACAGTGCAATGTACTGTAGATTGCAATGAACTGCTAGTCACAATGCAATGTTCTGTAGATTGCAATGTACTACTACTCACAGTGCAATGTACTGTAGATTGCAATGAACTGCTAGTCACAGTGCAATGTACTATAGATTGCAATGAACTGCTAGTTAACAATGCAATGTACTGTAGATTGCAATGAACTGCTAGTCACAATGCAATGTACTGTAGATTGCAATGAACTGCTAGTCACAATGCAATGTTCTGTAGATTGCAATGAACTGCTACTCACAGTGCAATGTACTGTAGATTGCAATGAACTGCTAGTTAACAATGCAATGTACTGTAGATTGCAATGAACTGGTAGTTAACAATGCAATGTACTGTAGATTGCAATGAACTGCTAGTTAACAATGCAATGTACTGTATATTCCAATGAACTGCTAGTCACAATGCAATGTTCTGTAGAGTGCAATGAACTGCTACTCACAGTGCAATGTACTGTAGATTGCAATGAACTGCTAGTTAACAATGCAATGTACTGTAGATTCCAATGAACTGCTAGTCACAGTGCAATGTACTGTACATTGCAATGAACTGCTAGTCACAATGCAATGTACCAATTGTGATAAAACTTTCCTAAGAACCTTCTTTAGCTTAAATCTGTGACACATGATTGAGAGGCTATCTGCCTGTCAATCTGACTGTCTGTCTGTGTATTTTAGAGCTATCAGCGATCACAAAGTTACAAACTGACAGACACTTTACATTTCAGGCTGCTGGGTGAATACTTTGTGTAGTTAATATATTTAAAACATGTATATTAACTATGTATTTCTTTTTCACCAGACTCTGTAGCTGCTCCCAATGATGATCTAATTACCAAAGTGCCAGGTGAGTCTGTCTGTCTGTCTGTCTGTCTGTCTGTCTGTCTGTCTGTCTGTCTGTCTGTCTGTCTGTCTGTCTGTCTGTCTATCTATCTGACTGCCTGTTCTCTCCTTCTAGTTGTAATAGTGAGTTCTCATAGCATGCCAGTTGGGCTGGGAAATTAGAAGAATACGAGCAAAATGCCTTTATAATGACAATGCAATGTACTGTAGATTGCAATGAATGTACTGTAGATTGCAATGAACTGCTAGTCACAATACAATGTACTGTAGATTGCAATGAACTGCTAGTCACAATGCAATGTACTGTAGATTGCAATGTACTGCTAGTCACAATGCAATGTACTGTAGATTGCAATGAACTGCTAGTCACAATGCAATGTACCAGTTGTGATACAACTTTGCTAAGAACCTTCTTTAGCTTAAATCTAAGACACATGATTGAGAGGCTGTTTGTCTGTCAATCGGACTGTCTGTCTGTGTATTTTAGAGCTATCAGCGATGACAAAGTTAGAAACTTACAGACACTTTACATTTCAGGCTGCTGGGTGAATACTTTGTGTAGTTATTATATATAAAACACGTATATTAACTATATATGTATTTTTCACCAGAGTCTGTAGCTGCTTCCAATGATGATCTGATTACCGAAGTGCCAGGTGAGTCTGTCTGTCTGTCTATCTATCTGACTGCATGTTTGGCTCTCCTTGTAGTTGTAATAGTGAGTTCTCATAAAATGCCAGTTGGGTTGGGAAATTAGAAGAATACGAGCACAATGCCTTTATAATGACAATGCAATGTTCTGTAGATTGCAATGTACTGCTAGTCACAGTGCAATGTACTGTAGATTGCAGTGAACTGCTAGTCACAATGCAATGTTCTGTAGATTGCAATGAACTGCTACTCACAGTGCAATGTACTGTAGATTGCAATGAACTGCTAGTTAACAATGCAATGTACTGTAGATTCCAATGAACTGCTAGTCACAGTGCAATGTACTGTAGATTGCAATGAACTGCTAGTCACAATGCAATGTACCAATTGTGATAAAACTTTCCTAAGAACCTTCTTTAGCTTAAATCTATGACACATGATTGAGAGGCTATCTGCCTGTCAATCTGACTGCCGGTCTGTGTATTTTAGAGCTAACAGCGATGACAAAGTTAGAAACTTACAGACACTTTACGTTTCAGGCTGCTGGGTGAATACTTTGTGTAGTTAATATATTTAAAACATGTATATTAACTATATATTTCTTTTTCACCAGAGTCTGTAGCTGCTCCTAATGATGATCTAATTACCAAAGTGCCAGGTGAGTCTGTCTGTCTGTCTGTCTGTCTGTCTGTCTGTCTGTCTATCTATCTGACTGCCTGTTCTCTCCTTCTAGTTGTAATAGTGAGTTCTCATAGCATGCCAGTTGGGCTGGGAAATTAGAAGAATACGAGCACAATGCCTTTATAATGACAATGCAATGTTCTGTAGATTGCAATGAATGTACTGTAGATTGCAATGAACTGCTAGTCACAATACAATGTACTGTAGATTGCAATGAACTGCTAGTCACAATGCAATTTACTGTACATTGCAATGAACTGCTAGTCACAATGCAATGTACCAATTGTGATAAAACTTTCCTAAGAGCCTTCTTTAGCTTTAATCTATGACACATGATTGAGAGGCTATCTGCCTGTCAATCTGACTGTCTGTCTGTGTATTTTAGAGCTATCAGCGATCACAAAGTTACAAACTGACAGACACTTTACGTTTCAGGCTGCTGGGTGAATACTTTGTGTAGTTAATATATTTAAAACATGTATATTAACTATATATTTCTTTTTCACCAGAGTCTGTAGCCGCTCCCAATGATGATCTAATTACCAAAGTGCCAGGTGAGTCTGTCTGTCTGTCTGTCTGTCTGTCTGTCTGTCTGTCTATCTATCTGACTGCCTGTTCTCTCCTTCTAGTTGTAATAGTGAGTTCTCATAGCATGCCAGTTGGGTTGGGAAATTAGAAGAATACGAGCACAATGCCTTTATAATGACAATGCAATGTACTGTAGATTGCAATGAATGTACTGTAGATTGCAATGAACTGCTAGTCACAATACAATGTACTGTAGATTGCAATGAACTGCTAGTCACAATGCAATGTACTGTAGATTGCAATGTACTGCTAGTCACAATGCAATGTACTGTAGATTGCAATGAACTGCTAGTCACAATGCAATGTACCAATTGTGATAAAACTTTCCTAAGAGCCTTCTTTAGCTTTAATCTATGACACATGATTGAGAGGCTATCTGCCTGTCAATCTGACTGTCTGTCTGTGTATTTTAGAGCTATCAGCGATCACAAAGTTACAAACTGACAGACACTTTACATTTCAGGCTGCTGGGTGAATACTTTGTGTAGTTAATATATTTAAAACATGTATATTAACTATATATTTCTTTTTCACCAGAGTCTGTAGCTGCTCCCAATGATGATCTAATTACCAAAGTGCCAGGTGAGTCTGTCTGTCTGTCTGTCTGTCTATCTGTCTGTCTGTCTGTCTGTCTATCTATCTGACTGCCTGTTCTCTCCTTCTAGTTGTAATAGTGAGTTCTCATAGCATGCCAGTTGGGCTGGGAAATTAGAAGAATACGAGCACAATGCCTTTATAATGACAATGCAATTTACTGTAGATTGCAATGAATGTACTGCAGATTGCAATGAACTGCTAGTCACAATACAATGTACTGTAGATTGCAATGAACTGCTAGTCACAATGCAATGTACTGTAGATTGCAATGTACTGCTAGTCACAATGCAATGTACTGTAGATTGCAATGAACTGCTAGTCACAATGCAATGTACCAATTGTGATAAAACTTTGCTAAGAACCTTCTTTAGCTTAAATCTAAGACACATGATTGAGAGGCTGTTTGTCTGTCAATCTGACTGTCTGTCTGTGTATTTTAGAGCTATCAGCGATGACAAAGTTAGAAACTTACAGACACTTTACATTTCAGGCTGCTGGGTGAATACTTTGTGTAGTTATTATATATAAAACATGTCTATTAACTATATATGTATTTTTCACCAGAGTCTGTAGCTGCTTCCAATGATGATCTAATTACCAAAGTGCCAGGTGAGTCTGTCTGTCTGTCTGTCTGTCTGTCTATCTAACTGCCTGTTTGTCTCTCCTTGTAGTTGTAATAGTGAGTTCTCATAAAATGTCAGTTGGGTAGGGAAATTAGAAGAATACGAGCACAATGCCTTTATAATGACAATGCAATGTTCTGTAGATTGCAATGTACTGGTAGTCACAGTGCAATGTAGTGTAGATTGCAATGAACTGCTAGTCACTGTGCAATGTATTGTAGATTGCAATGAACTGCTAGTCACAATGCAATGTACTGTATATTGCAATGGACTGCTTGTCACAATGGAATGTGCTGTAGATTGCAATGAACTGCTTGTAACAATGCAATGTACCAATTGTGATAAAACTTTGCTAAGAACCTTCTTTAGCTTAAATCTAAGACACATGATTGACAGGCTGTCTGCTTGTCAATCTGACTGTCTGTCTGTGTATTTTACAGCTATCAGCGATGTCAAAGTTACAAACTCACAGACACTTTACATTTCAGGCTGCTGGGTGAATACTTTGTGTAGTTATTATATATAAAATATGTATATTAGCTATATATGAATTTTTCACCAGAGTCTGTAGCTGCTCCCAATGATGATCTAATTACCGAAGTGCCAGGTGAGTCTGTCTGTCTGTCTATCTGACTGCCTGTTTGGCTCTCCTTGTAGTTGTAATAGTGAGTTCGCATAGCATGCCAGTTGGGTGTGCAAGTTAGAAGAATATTAGCAGAATGCCTTTATAACGACAATGCAATGTACTGTAGATCGCAATGAACTGCTAGTCACAATGCAATGTACTGTAGATTGAAATGAACTGCTCGTCACAATGCAATGTACTTTATATTGCAACGGACTGCTAGTCACAATGCAATGTACTGTAGATTGCAATGAACTGCTAGTCACAATCCAGTGTACTGTAGATTGCAATGGACTGCTAGTCATAATGCAATGTACTGTAGATTGAAATGAACTGCTCGTCATAATGCAATGTACTGTATATTGCAATGGACTGCTAGTCACAATGCAATGTACTGTAGATTGCAATGAACTGCTAGTCACACTCAGATTCCATTCCAGTATGAGGGCTCGATTCACTCCTAACACGTCCATGCAGAAGAAGTGGATGTCACTGTAAGCAAATGAACAGTTCCACCTGAAGTGAGAGTACCCCTATGTAGATACATTGATTCTGCCCATAATTATTTTTATATTAACATACGCCTATTCACAAAAGTTAAAAAAAATACCAATGTGTCTTTTATTTAAATAAAGAAATACATAAATAAATAAATAAATAAAGTTACTCTGACTCAGGACCAGGTGTAACCAGAGAGCACATTTGCACACACTCAGCACAACAAGGCTGTACACAGCAGCTGAAGTTATTAATGTAACAACGAATACACAGTGAAGGGACAATTCTCTATTTTATTATCAAAACTGGAAACTTTAAAAAAACTGAAATTACATTTCCGGCTCTTGGGTGAATACTTTGTGTAGTTAATATATTTAAAACATGTATATTTACTATATATTTCTTTTTCACCAGAGTCTGTAGCTGCTCCCAATGATGATCTAATTACCAAAGTGCCAGGTGAGTCTTGTCTGTCTGTCTGTGGTTTACATGAATATTGTAACATTGTAAACTTGTGTAATATTGATGACATTTTGCTAAGAACCTTCTTTAGCTGAAGTTATCAGAATCTGACTCTGGTGTCCAGGTTTACTGATCAATGCGCTGTCCTCCACACCAAAGCTCCATAGCTTTATTTTTGAAGCAGATCTATGTGACTTTATCTCTCTTAGCTCAGTCAGGTACCAGACATTAAGACTGCAGAATAATACATTTACATTTAAAGAATGGAAGAGTATTGGACTCTTTCAAACTATAAGGATAATAATGTTGAAGGCCTTGTATAAATAATAAAATGGTATGTTATTGCTGGCTGGTGACACGGGTATCCAGCTCTTTAAAACTGTAAATAACTAAACTGTCCAGGCAACACCCTTGCTCATCCCACCCTCCCACCCTTGTCTGTAGATACACCACACCTGCCATACCCCGCATCTATTCTGAACACATTCTCACCTCGTTCAATGTCTCAAGGGTTCAGGACATTCTCCTGTAAAATTATACTTTTAGCATTGGAGGGCAGAATAACAACAACAAGGAGCAATACAGCCGTTATTTAGCATGAGATATGTGAGAGATTATCAATTGTATTGATGTATTTCATTCATTATTTAGCATGAGATATGTGAGAGATTATCAATTGTATTGATGTATTTCATTCATTATTTAGCATGAGATATGTGAGAGATTATCAATTGTATTGATGTATTTCATTCATTATTTAGCATGAGATATGTGAGAGATTATCAATTGTATTGAGGATATCCTGTGAGGTTATATATGCCTCTTTATACAAAGTAGATTTCTGCATCAACATGCTTAAAATGTCTATATAGAGAGTGCTTCTATATTCATTCTTCATGTATTTCTCTTTTTAAGTCATGGATTTTTATAATAATAAAGAATGTTTTTAATATTGGTGCTGCAGGTGTGTATGTAGGGATTGACAGCCTGAGGCAAGCTAATGCACAGACAGAGACTGTGCTTGACCTCTGTACTGTTGGTCTTTTTTGATATGCTTTTAAAAAAATAGAACACATTATTTCTTTTCAAAAAGGGTCTGCAGCTGATAATTATTACTCAACTGCTGTAACACCAGGTGAGTTTTCTTTTCAATTCTTATACCAGAACTATGGAAACATTAGTGCTGTACAGTACACAGTTATGGTGTACTGTGCTTTTAAAAGTTGTTAGCAGTTTCTTATTGTATCTTTTTTGCATGTGATGTTTATATATATGAAATAGACATACTGAGCCTGTATATAAACTATATATTTCAGCGTATTGAAGAATATTTTAAACATGTTCTTGCAATCCATTTTAAAAATTATATCCACGTATATGTATTCTCTCTTCCATAAGGCTCAGTGGCTAATGACAATGAATATAGAAATGACATGAGGGCAGGTGAGGATTTATTTCCTTTTGTTTTGTGCTCGCTTGGGTTAGATATACTAATCCTGTGGATAGATGGCAAATTCGCTATGCAAAGGCCTGTATATTATGGATATATAAGGCATTACCATATGTATTACACTTTAAGACTAAAATTTGGTTATTTTGAATATCTTAACTTATATATATATATATACCGTAGGTTTGAATGCAGGTGTGACTGTAGAGAGAGAGTGAGAGAGAGAGATAATTGTATTTACATGGTTTAGGGACTCCTGCGATGTCTACTCATTTTAAAGGGCAATTGAATCCAGCAGGCACCGTGTTTGGACCGTGTAGTGTTACCTGTGGTAAGTACAAAGAGCAGGGACCATATACAATTGGTGTAACCTCAGATTAAATACAGATTCAATCACTACCTTGAATGTGAATTAAACACAGATTCAATCACTATCTTGAATGCGAGTATTGTTGTCTGTGAAACATTCCCAGAGGACGGGACCCTATTTTAATTGATTTCAACCAGCCATTTATATTTATTGCCTGCTAAAAGATAAAAAACAAAATCCCCTCCTTCATCTTTTACTGGCAGTGATTGCGTTTTGAAAGACTGTCAAATATATTTCCTGTTTCTAAGATAAAACATCAAGATTTAGATTGATTTCTATGTTTACACGTTTGGTCACACAGTTTAATGGGTTCTCCCAAGCAGCTGTGCGTACTGATATCTGGTCAGCCAGTAAGTAGCAAGCCGTATCCGTGGGCTAGTGCTGGCGTGTTCAAGCTGACAGCCCTCCGTGTCACTGGGGTGTAGAGTTAACCACCTGACTGTGAAGCTTGCTCCTTGGATCATTGGTTCAGTGTGAAGACCCTGCCTGTTAATGATAGTAAAGCTAATGATACTGAAATCCTATCAAGCCTTTTGTAAACTATTGTTTTATAGGAATTGGAGTTCAACAAACTCTAAGAACTAAGGGCTGCCCTGGAAATCAAAAACAATGTGTTTTAAGCGTAAATGAGTGTAAAAGGGACCCAGATTGCGGTTGTAAGTATTGAAAGCATGTTTTCAAGTAACTGGCATAACAGTCAGTGATGACAGAATGTCCAACATATTGTTTTATTGTGAATAAAAGGTATACCCTAATTTAAGATCTAGTACCTTTTAGATCTATATGAACTCTGTGATTTTGTGCGCCTTGTTTTTTGTGTGAGACAGAAGTTAAATAGTCAAGACTTTAAGTCCCTTCTCAGGTCTCTTGGTAGCTTGTTTTTATAACTCTATACACCAAACTTTAAAGAAGGTTATTTTTTAGATTTGAACATTTGAATAAACAGTGCTTTGAAAAAATGAGAATGCATTAATAAACGTCTCTTAAACAGATGAAAAGCTTGATTGAATTATTCAAAATGAGAATGCATTAATAAACGTCTCTTAAACAGATGAAAAGCTTGATTGAATTATTCAAAATGAGAATGCATTAATAAATGTCTCTTAAACAGATGAAAAGCTTGATTGAATTATTCAAAATGCTTTTTTTTTTTTTTTTATATAAAGTCCTTAACAAAGCATTCCTTAACATCAGTTGTATGATGTCTTGTGAATAGGGCCCTTGACTTCATTGATATGCATGCAAATCTTTCAAAATTAATACCTTATATGCAGAAAGTTTCCTTGTTTCCTTCCTCTCAGTATCACTCCATCCCATCCAGTATCACTCCCTCCCATCCAGTATCACTCCCTCTCAGTATCACTCCCTCCCTCCCAGTATCACTATCTCCCTCCCTCCATCCCAGTATGACTATCTCCCTCCCAGTATCACTACTTCCCACCCAGTATCTCCCAGTATCTCTCCCATCCAGTATCACTCCCTCTCAGTATCAATCCCTCCCATCCAGTATCACTCCCTCTCAGTATCACTCCCGCCCATCCAGTATCACTCCCTCTCTGTGTCATTCCCTCCCATCTAGTATCACTCCCTCTCAGTATCAATCCCTCCCATCTAGTATCACTCCCTCTCAGTATCACTCCCTCCCATCTAGTATCACTCCCTCTCAGTATCACTCCCTCCCATCCAGTATCACTCCCTCTCAGTATCACTCCCTCCCATCCAGTATCACTCCCTCTCAGTATCACTCCCTCCCATCTAGTATCACTCCCTCTCAGTATCACTCCCTCCCATCCAGTATCACTCCCTCTCAGTATCACTCCCTCCCATCTAGTATCACTCCCTCTCAGTACCACTCCCTCCCATCCAGTATCACTCCCTCTCAGTATCACTCCCTCCCATCCAGTATCACTCCCTCTCAGTATCATTCCCTCTCAGTACCACTCTCTCCCTTAGTAACTGTATTTTTCCATTATCCAGACGGTTCGGTTGTACCACGTGGCCGTACCAAAGCTTTGCTTTATTGTGCCACCATCAAATCAGCATTCAGGTTTACATACAGGTGGCAACGAATTGAGGATAATAACGTGAGTTGTTTTTTCTTTTTTTTCTTCTTGTAGGATGCGTCTTGAAAGTACTTGAATTTGACATAATGTTTCCAGATTCTATCCTGTACAGCTGCTCTCTGCATGCATTTGATTATGATTGCGTAGTTTGGATTAAAAGTCATTTTGGCGGTTCGAATTTGCAAAAGTCAATTGAATGTTTTAAAATGAACGTACAGTTCGCAAATGCATGACTGTCATTGGCTTTGTTTACAACGAAAACAGAGGTAGCACACTATGGTAGACTGAGACCCATGACATGGGTTTGCAGCAAACTTCTAAATGTTAATAAGGTGGGGCTATGCTACGTTTTGGATGTAAATGCATCATAGTAACCTTACTATAAATGAAACTGCATTGCTTTGAAAAGGTATCCATTCTGGGTCTAAGAATGTGTTGTAAACAATAGCCTGTAAGAACCAGCTCAAACATTCTTCCCTTCTCAACCTCTCTCTCTCTCTTTTCCTGGGTTATTGGGATGCAGTCTTTTTCCATATTTTAGTTTTCTCCACTAGTTTTATTCTTGATTGTGAAACTTATTTTGTTTAATGTTCTTCCTGTAATAATAATAACATTGAATCAAATTAATTTAACTTTCTGTTGCCTTAACAGGAGCCGTTAACTCTAAAAAATACTCGTTCTGTCATTGAAGTGAGACGAAAGAATTATCCCGTGGATTACCAGTGTGACACTTATGAAAACGATTTGCTCACTAGCACAGTACGATTTACTGTGCATGAATCTCTTGGTATGTATACTTGGTATGTGTATACTCAATGTTGAGTAACAGCACAATTTCAATGCCATTGCGTACATGTGGTGCTTAATAGGGTTTGTGGTATTAAGCTACTGGTCCTAATACTGCAGTGTACTGCATTAATAAAAGGTCTTTCATCTATAACTAATGTACATGGTGGAAGACGTAGTTATACTAGAAAACAGTGCATTGGAAAAAGGGGCTGATACTGAATTGTTTTTTGGTATAGTCCTTCTATTTTTGGCCACAGCTCCTTCTGTACAGTGATTATTGTTTACAACATCAGTCTGCTACCTGAAGAGCTTTGATTTGTTAAAACACCATCACATGACCGGTTATAGTTGGCTCTAGCCCCTGAAAAAGAACTTTGATTTGTTAAAACACCATCACATGTCCGGTTATAGTTGGCACTAGCCCCTGAAGAAGAGCTATTTGTTAAAACACCATGACATGTCTGGTTATAGTTGGCACTACCCCCTGAAGAAGAGCTTTGATTTGTTAAAACACCATCACATGACCGGTTATAGTTGGCACTAGCTCCTGAAGAAGAGCTTTGATTTGTTAAAACACCATCACATGACCGGTTATAGTTGGCAGTAGCCCCTGAAGTCCCAAACAGCGGTCTGTATGCCCAGCAACAGTACATATACATTTGTCAGTGCTTTTCCTCTCAGAGGCTTTGCGATAGGGCTCAAGGTCTCAATAGCCCTCTCACAGTCATTGGTTCTATGTGGCATTGCTGATTTATTTCTCATTACCACTCTAAGAGTGATGCACAGGGGCAGGTTTGTGGTTTCTACTGTGAGATCTGCTTTCCATAACCTTTTAATTAAAATATAATGTGTTATTTTGCTCTAATAATGTAACAAACTACAGGTGACTGTTACCTATTACTTTATATAAATTGTCATGTTATGCACGAATGTAAGAATTGGCTTTCTGTGATGTTCTACTTTTTTCTATCAAATAGCATATATCTATAATCGTTTGCGCGATTTATTTTAATTGCAAATATATATCCTGCCCACTATTACAGTTTTGTTACAGGATTCTTTCCTTTACCTGTAATGTGATCACATTTATACATATAGACTGCTCATTCTCAGGGATCTGGCCTGCTTTGCTTTTATAATGTCCCACATTCTGGGCTGATTTGGTTTTCAGATAAAGTCCCAAATTCTGGGTAGCTTTGCTTTTCCGAATTCAGCCCCGTTTTTGGGATATTCTGCTCAGCTGACAGCCGAGTTTCTAAGTTATACATGCACAGTTTACCACAAAAAAGTACACAAGATCTGGATCGTGAATTCATTTAAGAGTAACCCTTAGAACATGAATCAAAGCTAATGTATTTTTTATGAAGAAAGTGAAATAAAATGTAAATGTAAAAAAACCCCAATGTATTGCTTTATTACAATGAAGAAACTACATTGCACTTAAATAGATACATGAAAATTCATTAAAGCAGTCATTTTCCTTACTATTAAACACATTTTTGAGAAGGAACATGGTATTCCAAAAAAAAAGGACCTCTCATTTTCTTATGTAATGTGCCATCAATATATATATATATATATATATATATATATATATATATATATATATAATCAACGTAGCGTTTCAAAAATGAAAATAAATGATTGTAGTAGTTTTTCTTTTACCCTACCCTTTCTCACTCTATCTCTCTTTCTCCCCCGATCACATCCTTCTCTCAAACTCTTGTCTTCCCCAATCATCCCGGTCTTTTCCCTGCACCCCTTATATGCCCTCGCTTCCCCGCCCTTTCCCCTGTCTTTCGCGCTAAATCTACACTCCAGTTCCCCTCCACACACATCCACACACAACACGCAACCCCTGCACGCACATACCAACATGCAACCCCTGCACACACACACCGCCGTGCAACCCCTGCACACACACACCACCGTGCAACCCCTGCACGCATACTCCACCGTGCAACCCCTGCACGCACACACCACCATGCAACCCCTGCACGCACACACCACCATGCAACCCCTGCATGCACACACCACCATGCAACCCCTGCACGCACACATCACCATGCAACCCCTGCACACACACACCACCGTGCAACCCCTGCACGCACACACCACCGTGCAACCCCTGCACGCACACACCACCATGCAACCCCTGCACGCACACACCACCGTGCAACCCCTACACACACACCACCATGCAACCCCTGCACACACACACCACTGTGCAACCCCTGCATGCACACACCACCGTGCAACCCCTGCACGCACACACCACCATGCAACCCCTGCAGTAGAAATCTAGCGAGGTTTTAGCTGCACAGGTTGGATTCCACTCGGTTCAATTCATTGAAAGGGTTCTGTTGGATTTTAGAGCCTCACTTTCCCCTGGGGTTTTACATTCTTGAACCCTTTTTTTAGTGAAGCAGCAATTGCCTGAGGGGCAGCCAATGTTCCCTTCTCTGGTAGTGACTCCCTCAGTCTGCGAGGAGAGGGAAGAGACAAGGAAGCTGCTGACTTGTAAGGATTTTAGAAATGTACTGTATGTTTTAAAACTTTAGAGAAAAAACAACTGTACAATGTGTGTGTGTGTGTGAAGGTGTACATTTTTAAACAGCTGACAGATCGGGCTGACACTAGCTGGAGAGCACTCTTGTCTGTGTCTGAGTCTGTCTCCCCTGCCTGGAGATCACTGTATAAGCTACCTATCCCAAAACGCTTGGGAGATCTGCAGTGGAGGATCCTGCATAGGATTATTGCTATGCATGTGCTCCATGTATTTTGCGACTGTTCAAGGCTTATTCACATTTTTGATTTATTAGGAACATACTCGCTGCTTTGGGTTTTGTTTTTACAAAAGAGGATTTTATTTTTGGGATAAAATATTCGGCCAAAAAAAGAGCCGTATATTGTTTGGCTAATTTTAGTGTAGGCCAACGCGTGTATTTTAAGGGTACCGGTCGTCACTAGATTAAAAATTGAATAAGCATTTTATAAAATGACTGGTGACTTAGAAAGTGCATTAACAATGTCCTTTGTGAACTCAGTGTAGAAAATGAATTATATATTACTTTTTTTTAAAGGTTTTTTCTCTGTATTTTTGATATTTATTAAATTATTTTTTGTTTATAGGATTTATTTATTTAATAAAGAGCTTTAACAACTCTCTCTCTCTCTCTCTCTCTCTCTCTCTCTCTCTCTCTCTCTCTCTCTCTCTCTCTCTCTCTCTCTCTCTCATTACACAATTACCCCAAAGCTTCCAACCGCACGTGAACAATGAAACAATAAACAGAACTGTAATGACACTAAATTAATCTAATCAACAAGAACTATAAGTTCCAATAATTGAAATTTCACCAAGTTGTGTGCCTGTTATGCAATGTGTTAAATGTCCATGCAACGTTTAATCAAATTCCTGTGAGCCATTTCTAAGATTTAGCTTTCATTAGCCCTCCTAATACCAGAGTCCAGAATCTAGGTCATCATAATGCCCTTAACACCTTGTGTAGGAATGTCCTTACCAAGTTAGTCTCAAGATGTAGCTCACATGTTTGAAATTAACTGCACAGTAATGTTTATCTTGATCACTAGGTGATTAGAAATCATGCAATCAACTTTGTTTGGAATTTTCAAATACTGACATGTTTTCTTCTCCCTAAACAAGCAATTTATGTTGTTTTCAGGGTTAGATGAACATGCTTATTCAAAAAAAGGCTCACAACCCCTTTTCATCAGTGTAGGAGTTCTGACCATTTTGTGTTGCATTTTCCTTGTGTATGAATTGTACAGGTATGTAAAATTAATGTTATCTTAATTAATGTAATTCTTAAGTGAAAAACACATTTTCAAACTGAGCTGCTATGTCCTCAGTGGACTGTAGGGCTGTAAATGTTGTTGTTTTGTGAATCAATTATTGGTGGCAGCCACGGAAATGTAATTATACATCCTTAGCCACTGAAATATTTCCCCAGTCTAGATAAAGTTGATATTTTCATTTTTTGGTGGTAGCAGACTGTAGTCTATTTAAGAATCCCACAGTATTTATCACAGCCTATAAAATCTTTATACTATGGAACCTGTCATCTAACAAAAGCACTGGTTATCAATTCCAGTCCTTGATTCCCTGATCATTCCAGGTCATTTGTATAAACCAGTTAAATTGCAATCAAAACCTTCTCCATGATTTCCTTTTGTCTTCCACTTTGAATTTAGTAAAATTATATCGAAACGCTGCAAGGAAATAGATGCGGAGAGCTGCCAAGGCCCATCTGCAGATCCTTCTCCAACCCTGGCACCACAGCCTCAACCTGAGCCAGAACCAGAACCAGAAACTGAGCCTATACCTGAACCAGAACCTGAGCCGGAACCAGAGAATGAGCCAGAACCGGAACCAGAGAATGAGCCAGAACCGGAACCGGAACCAGAGAATGAGCTGGAACCGGAACCAGAGAATGAGCCAGAACCGAACCAGGACCAGAGAATGAGCCGGAACCGGAACCAGAGAATGAGCCGGAACTGGAACCAGAGAACGATTGTGAGCAGGAGCAAGAAGCCTGAGCCTGCTCAAGCAAAAGTGACTGACATATATTAAAGTGGCTGACACATAGAAAAGTGACTGCAATACTGATTATGGGCTTCCATATACTCTCTACATAGAAAAAAAAAACTCAACAGCTTTCAAGCCAAATATATATGTAACCAAAAAAAGCGTACTGTAGTAACTGCTTGATCTGCTTCTCCAGCTATCATATTGAAAGCACTTTAGACAAACATTTTGAAGAACTGATAAAGAATTTAAGAGTTCTGTATATACAGTGCCTATAGTAAGTATTCGTCTTGGCACAATTGTTCGAGCTCTGTCAAGTTAGATGGGGATCGTTGGTGGACAGCAATCTTCAAGTCTTGCCACATATTCTCAATCAGATTTAAGTCCAGGCTTTGACTGGGCCACTCTAGGACATTCACTTTCTTGTTTTTAAGCCACGGCAGTGTCTCTTTGGCTGTGTGCTTGGGGTCGTTGTCCTGCTAAAAGGTGAATCTCCGTCCCAGTCTTAGGTCTTTTGCAGACTGAAGCAGGTTTTCCTCAAGGATTTGCCTGTATTTAGCTCCATCCATTTTGCCCTCTACCCTGACAAGCTTCCCAGTCCCTGCCGATGAAAAGCATCCCCATAGCACGATGCTGCCACCACCATGCTTCACAGTAGGGATGGTGTTACCTGGGTGATGTGCTATGTTGGGTTTGCACCAGACAAGATGCTTTGCATTTAGGCCAAATAGTTCAATTTTGTTTCATCGGACCAATCTTTTGCCACATCTTGTCAGAGTCTCCCACATGCCTTTTTGCAAATTCCAAGCGGGATTTTACATGGGCTTTTTTCAGAAATGGCTTCCTTCTTGCCACTCTTCCATACAGGCCAGATTTGTAACTCATTTAAATGCATCAAGATTTCAGGTTGTAACACAACAAACTGTGAAAACGCCCAAGGGGGGTGAATACTTACTATAGGCACTGTATATTGAGTGTTTAAATATATGCACAGTTCTTACTGATGACTTTGCTTAGTCTTTAACAGATATCACATGTATATGTACCTCATTTAAATATATAAGTCCTATTACTAACCATTGTTTGACATTGCAATGAGATTAGGTTGAGTTTTACAAGCTGATTTCATGGTGCAGATGGAAACATTGAAATAGGTGCATTTTGCATTCTGCATATGCCTCGTACGTTTTCTGCATGTGACAGCGTTTCACACTGTGTGGAAAAGAAATACCATGATAAGAAACAATAGGAAAAATAAGTGAAAAACATGTATCGTGCATGGGCCATACCTGGACATATGTGTAGAGAACAAAAAAAACATGTATCATGCATAGGCCATACCTGGACATATGTGTAGAGAACAAAAAAAACATGTATCATGCATGGGCCATACCTGGACATATGTGTAGAGAGCAAAAAAAAACATGTATCATGCATGGGCCATACCTGGACATATGTGTAGAGAACAAAACAGTTCATTCAGGTTGTTGTTTTCTAAACAATAACCTTTTTCTCTAGTTTGCCATGGATTGTCCCTGGAAGTTGCAAAAATGGAACACCCAATAGAATACCAGGGCGGGACGTTGAGGGTTACTGCTTCTGCTTTAGAACGCCCAATAGAATACCAGGATGAGACAGTGAGGGTTACTGCTTCTGCTTTAGAACGCCCAATAGAATACCAGGACGAGACAGTGAGGGTTACTGCTTCTGCTTTAGAACGCCCAATAGAATACCAGGACGAGATAGTGAGGGTTACTGCTTCTGCTTTAGAACGCCCAATAGAATACCAGGACGAGACGTTGAGGGTTATTGCTTCTGCTTTAGAACGCCCAATAGAATACCAGGATGAGACAGTGAGGGTTACTGCTTCTGCTTTAGAACGCCCAATAGAATACCAGGGCGAGACATTGAGGGTTACTGCTTCTGCTTTAGAACGCCCAATAGAATACCAGGGCGAGACATTGAGGGTTACTGCTTCTGCTTTAGAACGCCCAATAGAATACCAGGACGAGACAGTGAGGGTTACTGCTTCTGCTTTAGAACGCCCAATAGAATACCAGGGCGAGACGTTGAGGGTTATTGCTTTTGCTTTTATTTGAAATTGTAAAATAATAACATAGTATACTCACAAATTAAATGCTCTTTTGTTTTAAATGTATAAACTAGCTGCTCTAATCTAATCACTGTGGGCATGTCATTCACAACAAACAGAGGACTGGAATCTATCACACTTTCTACATGATGCACTAGGGTAGCCACCGGGTAATGCTGTGGTGAGCTACAGTATATACTTGTACTGTCAAACTAAATAAAGAACACTTCAGTACCGATGTAGGGCCAGAAGGTGGTATATAAAGAACTTTAAGGGCCAAACTCACTGCATCGTACCCTGTTCAGATGGGCATTTCCTTGTTTTCTGAGATAAAATCATTTGGGCGTGCCGGGGCAAGCAGGTACCACAAAATAACACCACACCTGGTAGAGGTAATGTTGCTAATGGATTTTGGCTGCTCTTTCTCAGAGGTGACTGTACACCTGCAGTCAGGTCCAATTTTTTCCCCATCGATTAAAATAATAATAATAATAATAATAATAATAATAATAATAATAATAATAATAATAATAATTCTCTCTTCCGAGTACACCTACACAGAAGGCCAATGGCTCTGGTGCAAGTACGCAAACAAGCTCATTAGCATAACGACAATGGAAAGCGCAGACTATTGTGACGTAAATGGCTTTGGCCACTGTTTATTTTTGTTTGAAAGCGCCGTCCAGTAGGAGACGCTTTGCGAGAATCTTCGAGCTATGTTCTGTTACAGTGTTATAAAATTGAAAGTAATACGTTTTGTGGTTACACTTTTAATTTTCATAAATGTTTACGGTGAGACTATTTCAATCAGAGACGCTGTGGGTAAGTACTTTGTATAATTAATAGGAGGGAAAAATGTTAATATAAGGTCACAAGGCTTTGAACTATGATTTTCATTAAGCTGATACTTTTAAATACATAGCGATATAAATCAATTAATTGTAATTATTTATTTCTGCAACAATTGTGTTCAACTTAATTTGGGAAAATGAGGCCCGACCCCCGCCCCCTCCGCAGTCGTAAACCAGTCACGTGTCGATTTTGTTTCCCCAGTCAGTGAACAGAGTAACAATAACGGTATATTTGGGAGTTTTTGTATATATAATGATACTTTTCTTGCTTTTGTTTTTATGAAATATGGTTTGCTTACTATCTATCTGAATTGTATATTATTATAGTTAAACCATAGATATGCGTGTATGTTTACGTATTTATGCGAAAGTACTGATAAGAGGAGAAACCTCAAAATGGAGTGAGGTAACCAGTGCAGTACCACAGGGATCAGTGTTAGGTCCTCCACTATTCCTAATCTACATTAATGATTTGGATTCTGGTATAGTCAGCAAAAGACAATAGAACTGGGCAGACACATGGCAAATTACATTTAATATAGAAAAGTGCACCAGGCAATAACAGATGTCCATTATAAATACCATATGGGAGATACTGAAATTGAAGAAGGAATCTATGAAAAAAACATAGGAGTTTATGTTGATTCAGAAATGTCTTCATCTAGACAATGTGGGGAAGCTATAAAAAAAAAAAAGGCCAACTAGATGCTCGGATATATTGTGAAGTGTTGAATTTAAATCGAGGGAAGTAATGTTAAAACTTTACAATGCATTAGTAAGACCTCACCTAGAATATTGTGTTCAGTTCTGGTCACCTTGCTACAAAAAGGATATTGCTGCTGTAGAAAGAGTGCAAAGAAGAGTGACCCCAATTTTTACTGGTTTGAAAGGCATGTCATATGCAGACAGGCTAAAAGAATTGAATCTATTCAGTCTTGAACAAAGAAGACTAAGCAGCGATCTGATTGAAACATTCAAAATTCTAAAAGGTATTGACAATGTCAACCCAAGGGACTTTTTCGACCTGAAAAAAGAAACAAGGACCAGGGGTCACAAAAGGAGATTAGATAAAGGGGCATTCAGAACAGAAAATAGGAGGCCCTTTTTACACAGAGACTTGTGAGGGTTTGGAACCAACTCCCCAGTAATGTTGTTGAAGCTGACACCCTGGGATCCTTCAAGAAGCTGCTTGATGAGATTCTGGGATCAATAAGTTACTAACAACCAAACGGGCAAGATGGGACTGAATGGCCTCTCGTTTGTAACCTTTCTTATGTTCTTATGATCAGTCTTTTATTAGGTCTATATAAATTATCTGCTGGTTCCTGAAAATAATAAAGCAAATTTATTTCATTGTTAATTTTTTTTTTTGGTCGTAATTGTGACTTTTATTTAAGGTCTTATTTTTTCCTGTTCTTAGTCTTTGAACTTGGGATTGATTTAGATTCAGGGACAACTTAAATTTAAATAAACACACCTTTCATTTTCCAAGTACATTATGTGTGTTTAATATATTTGTCTTATTTCAACATATCACTTTTTATAGTATTATGTTTTTAATGTATGAAAAGCAAACGATGAAATGCTTTAGCCATGTTATCAATTGAAAAAGACATGATGCCCCCTGGACTCCACCCCTTACCTGCATCTGAGGTGTGAACACCCAAATATTTTGGCCACCAGTTACCACTGGCATAAAATATTATTAAACCGAGGTGAGGAAAAGTTTTCATTGAAAGAAAATTGTCATTGTTTTTAGAATACCTTATATATTAAAAAATAACTTGAGGTTATTTTTTTCTTACTATATTGAGTTCAGGCCTCGTTACTGCAGACTGGATGAGCGTGGAAACTCTTACTGAGTTACAGTCTTTGCAAATGATGACGTCCCGGATTTAGGCTTTGGAAAGTTGGTAACTTTAAGTAGTCGTAGTGCATCAAAATCAGTTTTGGTCTGGGATAAATACATATGAGTGACATAGAGGGGTTCCCCCTCTGTGAGAATCAACTTTGAAATAATCAAAATGATTTTACGCTTGAAATACCCCAGTTACTTATTCAATTTGAGTTAATTGGATAACATGCTAACTTGCTATCTCTGCACGCTGTTTTTGTACCAAAATCTGAAAAACGGGTATTATCAATGAACTTCTCCTTCATGGGGAGAGTGATAAAGTGGATGTGCAATCAGCTAACAAAACTGATGTATGCTTAAAAGTGTATGTCTAAACTGGTTTATTCTGTATTTTTTTTGCTAATTTTACAATACAAATTTCTTTGCAACACATGCAGCATGCTAAATATACGAATATGTAATCACTGAACTGCACTATGCATCAATAGTATGTAGATACTTCTGGTGAAATTATTCAATTCTTGTTCCAGTTCAAAATGCGCATTTCTTACTTCATGACACTAATAAGAAACAAGGTGTGCATGTTAATTCTTCTAGGTAAAGCATTTTTGCATTGTTTAATCTATGCTAACAGGAATTGGTATATTGGTTCATAGCGTGAGTAAATCTCTATCACTGTTATGGGGGCCCACACAATAACTCTACTGGCCCCCCCATCGGAGAGGAGCTGGAGCCGAAGCTGGAAATAACTGTAGTATGTATGTATAATGTGTATGTATTCATCATGTATTTAGATAAATAGTGATGCGTGGGTGGAAATACAGTATGATATTACACAAAGGGATTAATTGGCGCCCTCAGCCGTACACACGTTACGCATTGTGCATACCATTGGTTTGCAAAATTTCAGCTTCATAACTGTGGACTTGCATATAATCTTGTGCGATCGGTTGACACGAATCAGACATTTTAGTCTTATAGAATCGTGCTGTTTACTTAGTGGTAGTAATGAGCAAACAGAAGCAGATAAGTCTGGTTGAAGCCTTTAAAAATAGCAAAAATCTTTCTTCTGATGAGCCAGATGTCAGCAGGAAAAAATCAGTAAAAAGATAGAACTGTCTGTTTCTGGCATTAAAGGTGGTGGAGTTTTAAGCGTCGAAAATAGGCAGTAGTGTGGAGTAGTGGTTAGGGCTCTGGACTCTTGACCGGAGGGTTGTGGGTTTAATCCCAGGTGGGGGACACTGTTGCTGTACCCTTGAGCAAGGTACTTTACCTAGATTGCTCCAGTAAAAACCCAACTGTATAAATGGGTAATTGTATGCATAAATAATCCTGTAACAATTGTAAGTCACCCTGGATATTGTGTCTGCTAAGAAATAAATAATAATAATAAAATATGCTGTTGGCATTGAATGTTAGTACTGCATTATCTGCTCTTCCAGGACTGGGCATGGTAATTGCGCATTTATACAAGTTTAATTTGCATTTTAATTTTATCAGTGTCTTATATTAAAATGAATAATACATGTCCTAATCATTAACACATAATTGCCAAGTTTATTATTATTATTATTATTATTATTATTATTAATAATAAACTTACTGTTTTGTCACAATGTGTAAGATAAAAATAAGTTTTTACACCATGCTTCGGGGGCGAGTAATGATTACATTAGTTGTAGTGATTGTGAGAGTAATGATTAGAAATAGAACCAGCACAACAGATTTGTGAGCTCGTATCCCCTAATTTAAGTCTGTATTTCAAATAGGTTTATTTGAAATTGGACTATTTGGCTGTCACTGTAGTTGCTGTTCTGTCGTGATGGCAGCACACTGTGTTTATTCATTTTTAGAAAGGAAACCGGTGATGCAATGTGGTTGCAGTTTTCTAATGTGACAATGAAAGTGCTGTGGAACAAAAATGCAGCATTCTGATTGGCTGAAACACTTTACAACAATGGTGATCCAGAGTCGTTATCGACATGAGATGGGATTTCGGTGTGGTTCAGTTTTGCGTACCATGTGAAAGACTTCTGGGGGCGCTCCTGAGAGGAATAATACTGTACTGTAAATATTTCTGCACAGTGCGGGATTCAGGCCATCTCAGCTCATTTAAAACTAATAGAATACCTGTAACTAATAGAATACCTGTAACTAATAGAATACCTTTGTTGATGTTGTTTAGAGACACCTGTGATGGACACTAGATCCTCAGAAAAAGATCCGATGTCCGATATCAGTTACCTGGAGGAGGTACCCTGCAGTGTTACCTGTGGTAAGTATCAAGAAGGCTTGACACATTTTAATTACTGGAAAATGTGAATTATTGATCAATCACATACTGAATTACATAATGCCATCAAGTGCTGCTGTAGAACATGCAGTCTTATAAACAAGTCACACTATAGTAAGGGGGTCTTTGTCTGCCTATCAGTCTGTCTTTCTATTATTATTATTATTATTATTATTATTATTATTATTATTATTATTATTATTATTATTATTATTATTATTCTTACTGAAATACTTGCCTTTTTTTTTCCAGGTATTGGACATCAAGAAATTCTGAAAACTAAAGGCTGTCCGGGAAATAAAAAAACCTGTGTTTTACGCACAGCTGAATGCAGAGGGGCCGTAGATTGTGGAGGTAAACGTCTAGTATGTGTTTTAATCAGGGTAAATCAGAATGCCTTAATGACATGCCAGGATTAAACTTGTCTATTCTGGAAACCACTATAAAAAAAGCCTAGAAGTAGCAGTCCACAGCCTTTTTAAAGATTTTCATATGGACCAAAAACATATATACTTACCTGTACTACAAACTACAAAAGCACTTGATATCACACTCAGTCTTAATTACAGGTTAAGTCTGTTGAGCAAAGCAAAGGCAAGACAGGCTCAGCTCTTGATATTTCAGTCCAAAATGATTGTATTACGACTCTTTATCTCAGTCAATATGTACTTGTCATTATACAGTTAGTCCCACAATACCCCTCGGCCCGACCAGAGCTTTACTGTATTGTGTTGCCATAGTACCGTTCCAGCGGTTTACCTTCGTCTGGACAGTAACAAGGAACAATGTGGTGAGTTAACGGTTTCTTTCGGTATGTGATGCCTGAAACAACTTGAACTGTTGACCTAGACTTGGTTATATCCTATCTGTACATAGCTGTAGCCATAGTAAAATGCCATTGAACAGCATGTCTCTCTAGCTGCACTACAATGGCTAGTCGAGTAATGCTTCAATCCAGGCCTTGATGCATAGCTTCAAACGCACTCATTGATAACTGATATATGGCAGTAAAACTGGCGCCGATGATGTCAGCCATATTGATGTCATGTGACTTAGTGGTTTCTGCATGATATAGACATAGCGCTTTGAGATACTGGCTTCATACTCAGTACATAGCTGTATTCTGTGATTTTCTTGGTCAAGTTTGATGCATGTGTGTCATACAATAAAAATTCAAATAAACTCTTTCGGTATAGTTTGTTTTGCCAAGCTGCTGCTGACACAGAATCTCAGAAACCATTTGAGAAAGTGCCAGATCTGCAGATCTGTATAAACCCTGTGCTAAATGTGTTGGTGACCTTGACCTCAGACCTAATGTGAGTGTCACATTGAGGTCAGGGGCTTTTTAAGTCCCTGCTGTGTAGAGACGGTGCACTCTGAGGTATTCTCGTCATGCTTGGAACACAGCTATATGCTTGGATTTTCTCAGTTCCATTACCCTTTTGCTACGGCATCATTTTTGCTGGGCTATATGTATACACGTTTTTGTTGGTAAATACCTCTATTAATATGAATATCTGCTAAGTGGAGTAGGCATATTGTCTCACGCTGTATGTAATACATACTCTTAACGTTACAAGTGTGTCTATTAAAGGGCAGACATGATAACTGAGTTAATGTTGTCGACAGAATCCCTTTCAGCTTCCTGATAATACCATTTCCTTGGAAGTGATACGAAGGAAATCTCCTGTTGAATACCGCTGTGACACTTTTGAAAAGGGTGACGTGATAAGCACAATTAGGTTTATTGTGGATGCTACTGGCGGTATGTATATCTGGTAGGGGCTTGCAAAAGAGCATGCTGTGCAAGCTTGCTGTATTGGATGATTAACAGTTTGATTTTTCCTTTAACAATGATGTCAACTTAATTTTAGTATATAGACCTTCATAAGTTTCATGCACAAAACAGTCTTAGTCCATTTTGTATTAGTCCAAGGTTATGAGGTTATGAAACTCATGCTAAGCTATTGTGGGTCAGCATGTGTGTAGTAAACTGCAGAGCTTCAGGGGTTAATCCATTTTCTATGGGATGTTAAAATATGAAAGGGGGTTAACATATGAAAGGGGGTTCACCCATTGATAGTAAGCATAGTACTGTACAAATGAGGGACATTGTGCTTGTTTTGTTGTTAATCAGAGAATGCTGGTAAGTTCATTCACAATTGTTGTACACTACCTAAGGAGTCTGTGGAGTGGCCCAGCCTAACGAGTACCTGATTTGTGATTTCAGAGGAGGAAGATGCAGAGGCAGCAATGCTGCTTAACAAGGGTGAAAGTGGCCTGCTTTTTGTGGCTCTGGGGCTGCTTCTCATTCTTGCTTCATTCTTTATTATTTCCACATTGCTTTTCCTTTATTTTAAGAGGTAAGCCAAAACATATTGTATTTTTAAATGAACGCATGTACCTTTCCTTGGTATTGCTAAGAAGACTTGATGTTTATTAATTGTATTTAAAACTCTTGCCTTATATGAGAAACCCTTATTAATACATGTATATACAGTTCATATGTACTATATTCACTTTGCAAACCCTTATCAGTTTTGCTTGGTGTTTACAAATCATGTGTTATTCCCGATAGGGTCGTCTCTTGTAAAAGGTGCTTCTTGGTAAAGTTGATTGTTAGCGGTGCATGATATCCAGGGGCGTCATTTCAGAAACATTCCGGGGCAAAGTTGTGTCAGCATTCATCATTCTCTGTGCCAAATAGCATCAGGAATGAGAAAAAACAGGCAGTAATTAGGCCAGTTTACAATGAGATAGCGTGCTGCGCTTTGTCAACATCGTTCTTATTCTTAAAATAAATTATACAAAATGTGCAGTGCAAGTATTTTTAAAGCACGGCACTGGTTTATAACAAACTCAAATGTCGTTCAACTAAGTCTCATTTTACAGTAATAAAGTGTGTAATGTTACGGTCGTTGTTTTCACTGAAACTTTTGTGCTTTAAAAGTGGGTAAAGGCTTTAACGTAACCAAATCGCTCTGCTGCCAGCTTCCGATATCCCAGTTAAGTAAACATTTCACGGTTACATACTGTCACTGCTACATGAAACAAAGAATGCAGTTTAACTTTAGAGCGTCCATCCGAATATTTCTCAGCAGATTTGATACATACTTAAAACCTTGAGTTAAGTTTGATACATTTCACCTGCTTTCCACAAAGAATGACACTTTGTATCAAATATAAACCAATATACATAAACTGCTAAATAAGCACCACAATTCTGTGAATGTCTGTGACAGGGTAGTGTTGCAGGCACCAAATGGCATTGGCAGGGATAGAGACTCGGAGGCAAGAAAACTAAAGTTTAATTTATAAAAATAAAAATACAAAACAAAACACTACTGCTCACAGAGCTAAATGAAAAGGTTTAACAAAACAAGTCACAAACACAATAAACAGGAACAAAATAACCGGCTCAAGGGCCAAAACAAAAGGTTTAACCAAAATACCAAAAGGCAGGCTGGGCATTAGCCTTCAGTACAAAGTTTTGAATATTTTGACAGCAACCACTCACAGTGTACTCACCCAACTCCCTTCACCCAGACAAAGGATTTATCCTTCCTTGTATGTAGGGTCCTGCTTTTTACGTGACCTGTTTTTTCCAATTGTAATTCAACTGCTATCCCTAGATGTCCCTGCAGCCACTCCAGTTATAGTAATCGAATTCACAATTAAGAAATCAACACTTTACACTTTGACTAATTAGAAAAATAAAAGCTAATTATAAATGGTAATTGAATAAATTGATGCATTAAAAGAAAAATCGAGAGACCTAAACAGGGAGTCAAAGACATCTCAATCAAAAAGCATTTCATTGAGCGAACGCACGCAACAATAACCACTTGTTGCTCTGTACACCGATGGGTATCATTTATTTTGCACAACTTGCAATTTATCTTTGGACCACACTCGAAAGTCAGCAATAGACCAACATTTATCATTAGAAAAACACAGAAAACGAAAGGCTGAGATTGACAGCTATGAGACAGCATCCTCCAGTATAAAACGTAGGGGGAATGAAAATCATGAACGTCAACGAGGTGTTATTTTCGATTTGACAGAGGCATTTGCTTGTGCTAATATTCCCCTGGAAAAAATGATAATCCCAAACTATGCATTTCTGAACAAACGTAATAAATGCAGGAGCAATTCCTACAGCAGGTCAACTGAGAAGGGAATATCTACCCCAAACTGCTGAGCTGCACAAGATGAAAATTGTACAACTGGTAAAGATGTCTGACAGTGTATCTGTAGTTACTGACGAGTCTACAAATGCAAAAGATCAGTATGTTTTGCATATTTTGTTTGTTCTCCAAGGACTATCGAATACCTTCGAACTGAAAGTAATATTAGCCGATACACTTAATCTGCACTCCGTGAATTACTCATTGGTGACACAGGGCATTGTGAAATGTTTAAACGCATTTGAAGTTAATTTTAATAATGTGACTGGATTTGTCTCCGATAATGCCAGTTACATGATAAGACATACAATGACATTCTTCGAGGTTTACTGCCAAATTCAGTACATTTGACTTGTAATGCCTACATAATAGCCCTTGCCAGCAAAATCTGGGCACATAATTTTCAGAAAGCAGACTGGCAACCATTGCCCAAGCAGAAAACTGCATTTCAAAGACCACCTGACAGAAGCAATCCAACAAGGAGGCTGTACTTTACCCATAAAGTTGCCACCTGAGCCATGCATAACACGATGGAGCACTTGGTATTCTGCTGCTGAATATCATTCAAATACATCCCTTTTTACACAGGCTTCATGGAAAAGGAAATGCACATTTCACCAAATACTGTAGTGTTGAAGGACCTCCAGAAATTGCTTAAAGATGTGCAAAGTTTAAAATCTCAGCTCTCAGTAATTGCGACGTATGCCAAGGGACTAGTGGATCTGTTTCAGTGGTTTGAAAGTCGTGAAGTGAGAGTCCATCAAACATATGATAAAGTTGCAGAATTAATAAATACATACCGAGCAATGGCACAAGCGGTACACAGCACAGACACTGCAATAAACAAACTGTGTGTAAAAACCTTCCATGACGTTTCTGAAAAAAAGACTAATTACTGCAACCCGGATCAATGAACCAGCTCATAACTTTCTGATGGCAGTTAAGGATGTTCAACCCAAGTGTGTAGTTTGGATCTGGAAGCCCTACCGTTATATTCTATTCCAGGATTTGATGCTGACTGTAAATCAGAAATGGACAAATACCTACCATATGCAAAAGAAAATGGCAGTAGAATGACTTTGAATGAATTTTGGATTAAAGCTGAAGAATTATTTCCAAATTTAACACGAAAAGCTAAAATATATTTGTCAGTTGTTACCAATTCTGTAGATGCTGAAAGAAGTGTTTCTTCTTATGGCCAAGTTTTTACAGAACAACGTCAATCTATGAAAGAAGGCAGGGTTAACCAACTGACGATGCTCGAGTTTAATAGCAACATTTAATGCAATGGGACATTTTCTTTCATGAAACTGTAAGTGACACTTAATGTGCTGCTTGAGAACAACCTTGCATTATTATTATTATTATTATTATTATTATTATTATTATTATTATTATTATTATTATTATTATTATTATATTTGTAATGTATATATTACAGCATTGATGTTATGATTTCAGTATTTTATATAAATTGTTCCAGGGATCAGTGCTGTTTTTTTAAAAAATATTTTGTTGACAAATTATGTGTTCCTACTAGTAAACTGAAACATTTAAATTATTTACGCAATCTAAGAAATAATATTGAATAAGACGTATTAGTAATAAAGGGATGCATGACTAAATAAATGTCCGTAGCTGCTGCTGCCGTCTAATCAACGCGCCAATGCGCGTTTAGAATGACTAATTGAGATGATTAAAGGAATCAGGAAATTATTAATCAGTAAGTGGTTTAATTAAGCAGACTACATGACCATATGCGGTGGGAGGAATGAAGTGCAGCCTAAGAAAGTAGGTCGCGTAAAACGCAGGGCCCTACTTATATGCCATGTGGCTGGAGCCTAATTAATCATCAGTTAATAAATTACCTACTTAAGGCTCCAGCCACATTCTCACATGTATTTTGGCAGGGATAAGAAATTAACTCCATCCCTGCCAACCACCACTAAAACACACACAACACTATTTACAGGCAGGGCCCTGCCCTGCCACTATGTCAAAAGTAGAAATATGTAGCAACGTTTAAATAACACATTCTTACAGATAATCACAAATAAACTAAAATAAACAGGGGTAGCGTCTTGCTTTCATCTGTTATTAGTTATTTCTTAGTAGACGCACTTATCCAGGGTGACTTACAATTGTTACAAGATATCACATTATTTTTACACACAATTAGGCAAATTTGTCAACACCAGCTTGTAAGTCTAATGTTTTTGCCGAAGTAATACCAACATTTTCATACGGCGAAAATATGTTAGAAAAAGAAATCCATTGATTTTCATGTATAACATTGCCTAATCATTGCTTTCCACATGAATACATATTTAAGCAATGTTGCATATTGGCTGCTTGTAAAGCTACTCAGGGTGAGACCTCTTAATCATTACAGTGCTTTATATAAATATTTAAAATGTTACATTTCAACCAGAATGTATGAACTACTGTAGTGTACTACCTTAAATATTCTTTTCTGCCGATCCACTGTTGAGTTTATGGATCAAGCTATGCAAACCAAAAACGCACAGCACAGCCCTATACACATCAGCCGAAATCTCACTTTCAAATCTACCTTTTCATTAGAGCATGTACAAATAATGTACCTGGCTGGGCATAAGCAATATTAATAGTTTGTATCGCAAGTGAATCCCTCCTGGTTGTCTCGCTGTGTTTAATTTCTTCCGTTTTCCACTTGCTGTGACACACATATCCGACATTTCCCTTTGACTCATCATGATATCAGTAATATTATATTATTCCAGAAATAATAGAATGCAATGTAATTCTTTGATCTTGATATAATCGCTGGACAACGATGAACCTTCAAAAATGAATGAATGCCGCAGACGAGCGCCTTAAGACGTCAGCAATTACATCAGCAACCGTCGCCAGCTTCATTCCGGATCTGGGTTAAGATTAGAAAAGAATGATTTTTTGAAAAATGTATTTTATTAGTTTGTGAAGAAAACTTTGATCTTATATATGATTATATTATGTGTCTGGGGGGAGGGGGGGGTGTCAAAAAGTGGCAACTGACCCCCATGCCCATATAACGACGCCCCTGATGTTATCGATCTGTTATTTTTCTTATGGAAGCTTTAAAGAAATACGGCAGAGGAGTAACAGTAGTTTATTACAAATATTTAGGTTTACTGTGAATAAAAACATATATAAGAATTCTGGTGAACAACAAGCTAGGACAAAGGAAAAGAAAGATGAGACAGAATCTTCACAACCAGCAGCCAGAAGACTACCTCTAAAGTCTGGTGATGCTTCAGAGATTGGCCATGCTTCAGAGATTGGCCATGCTTCAGAGATTGGCCATGCTTCAGAGATTGGCGATGCTTCAGAGACTGGTGATGCTTCAGAGATGAGTCATGCTTCAGAGATGAGTCATGCTTCAGAGATGAGTCATGCTTCAGAGATTGGTGATGCATCAGAGATTGGTGATGCTTCAGAGATTGGTGATGCTTCAGAGATTGGCCATGCTTCAGAGACTGGTGATGCTTCAGAGATGAGTCATGCTTCAGAGATGAGTCATGCTTCAGAGATTGGTGATGCTTCAGAGATTGGTGATGCTTCAGAGATTGGTGATGCTTCAGAGATTGGTGATGCTTCAGAGACTGGTGATGCTTCAGAGATTGGAGATGCTTCAGAGATGAGTCATGCTTCAGAGATGAGTCATGCTTCAGAGATGAGTCATGCTTCAGAAATTGGCCATGCTTCAGAGATTGGCCATGCTTCAGAGATTGGCCATGCTTCAGAGATTGGCGATGCTTCAGAGATTGATGATGCTTCAGGGAGTGATAATACTTCAGAGACTGGTCATGCTTCAGAGATTGGTAATGCTTCAGAGATTGGCAATGCTTCAGAGACTGGTCATGCTTTAGAGATTATTCATGCTTCAGAGATCGGCGATGCATCAGAGATTGGCGATGCTTTAGAGATTGGCGATGCTTTAGAGATTGGCGATGCTTTAGAGATTGGCGATGCTTCAGAGACTGGTGATGCTTCAGAGATTGGCGATGCTTTAGAGATTGATGATGCTTCAGGGAGTGATAATACTTCAGAGATTATTCATGCTTCAGAGATCGGCGATGCATCAGAGATTGGCGATGCTTTAGAGATTGGCGATGCTTCAGAGATTGGCGATGCTTCAGGGAGTGATAATACTTCAGAGATTATACATGCTTCAGAGATTGCCGATGCTTTAGAGATTGGCGATGCTTCAGAGATTGGCGATGCTTCAGAGATTGGTAAGGCTTCAACACAGCAGATTGTTCTACAACAGCTAGGCATACAAAGGAAACAAACTCAAAGGAAACAAGCTCAAAGGAAACGAGCTCAAAGGCACCGTGTCCAAAGAACTGATTTTCCAGACGGTGATTATTATCCAGAGCCCAATGACACCCAACAGCCTGTTCAGGCTTCACATGCACCAGAGCCTGATCATGTTCCACAAAAACCACTAACAAAAACTCCACAGCTTTCTTATGCTTCACAGCTACTATATGCTATACAATGTGCGTACCTTCAACAGTCTCTGTATGCTGCACAGTGGCCAGTAACACCAAGGCATGACTTTGATTTTACACTCTGTGATTATGAACCAGAAATGGATGATCTTCTGGTACGACCAATGTATCTGAGGCCGTATGCTCGGGCCTTGTATCCTCCTATATCACCACTGCAAGGGCTAGAACCCTGCAAAGAACAGCAACACCAGTGAATCTTATCGAGTCAGAATAGCAGAACCTCCTGCACAGCTTCAAGCCCCACAACAATCAGAACCACTACCAGCAAAGACTACAACTCCACAGGAACAAGCTACAGCAGAGAAATCAGATCAAGCCAGAACTCCAGAAACTCATGCCCAACAACAATCAGAACCACCACTGGAAAAGCAGTCGGAGCAATTGGAGCCTCAATATGCACCAGAGCACCGGAGACTGATAATGTTTCAGAGCCCATTCTTCAACTAGAAATCTCTGCTCCATCACTCCATCACATATTTTCTTGATAATAGAACGGTAAATATATAAAGAAATTTAAACCACAAACCTGCATGTCAGACAATTTTTAAAGATAGATTAAGTTTTTATAAGCACTCTTAGAATTCACAGCTTTTTCTTGTTCATGCCTCATTTCCAGGGCGTTTTAAATGAACTAGGTCCATATACAGTCAGCACTCGGATATCTGTTACCCAGATACATGTCAGTCGCGTTTTACCGCCCTTGTATTAACCCTTTTCGGTCCATTTATTCAGCACGTCTCAGGCGTGTCAGGTCCAATTTATTTTTACACGCGCAGTTTATTTTAGACAAGCTGTTTAAAAGTATTTTATTTCACAGTAAAACAGGTTTAAAAGGCACTGCATATCAACAGGACACTCAGGACTACATCTCCAGCCCTGCCCCACCCCTTGTTCACTGTATTTTTCATATACCTCTTCATAGTCGTGCATACTGAGAAATCATCTCCTGATCACTCGTTTTATCACCTCTCCTCAATAATGCAATCCAAGTCATTATTTTATTACTATAACATCTCAAAAAGCTCTGCAGATATCTGTGATATTCTTTGAGTGCTGGATGCAGAAGCAGCTGTCTTGTTTGTTTATGGCCGTGTTATCTCTGTGGTGCCAGGGCTATGTGTATTGCTCAGATCCGCCCCTTTTTTTTTCGGCTTCTCTCGGCTCCTATCGGTCTCACTCGGCCATTGAATGGTTTTCTCAGCATTTTCCGTGTTGTTTTACGTATTTTGACCGGAAAGGGAAAATTGTAATGTCGGACCTGGTCCGACATAGGTCCGCAAAGTGTTAAGAATAAAATCAATCCCCATTATATATATATATATATATATATATATATATATATATATATATATATATATATATATATATATATATACAGTACTGTGCAAAAGTTTTAGGCAGGTGTGAAAAAATGCTGTAAAGTAAGAATGCTTTCAAAAATAGACATGTTAATAGATTATATTTATCAATTAACTAAATGCAAAGTGAGTGAACAGAAGAAAAATCTAAATCAAATCCATATTTGGTGTGACCACCCTTTGCCTTCAAAACAGCATCAATTCTTCTAGGTACACTTGCACAGTCAGGGATTTTGAAGGCATATAGTCAAGTGTATGATTAAACAATTATACCAAACAGGTGCTAATAATCATCAATTCAATATGTAGGTTGAAACACAATCATTAACTGAAACAGAAACAGCTGTGTAGGAGGAATAAAACTGGGTGAGGAACAGCCAAACTCAGCTAACAAGGTGAGGTTGCTGAAGACAGTTTACTGTCAAAAGTCATACACCATGGCAAGACTGAGCACAGCAACAAGACACAAGGTAGTTATACTGCATCAGCAAGCTCTCTCCCAGGCAGAAATTTCAAGGCAGACAGGGGTTTCCAGATGTGCTGTCCAAGCTCTTTGAAGAAGCACAAAGAAACGGGCAACGTTGAGGACCGTGAAGCGCAGTGGTCGGCCAAGGAAACTTACTGCAGCAGATGAAAGACACATCATGCTTACTTCCCTTCGCAATCGGAAGATGTCCAGCAGTGCCATCAGCTCAGAACTGGCAGAAAACAGTGGGACCCTGGTACACCCATCTACTGTCCGGAGAAGTCTGGTCAGAAGTGGCCTTCATGGAAGACTTGCGCCAAAAAGTCATACCTCCGGCGTGGAAACAAGGCCAGCGACTCAACTCTGCACGTAAACACAGGAACTGGGGTGCAGAAAAATGGCAGCAGGTGCTCTGGACTGATGAGTCAAAATTTGAAATATTTGGCTGTAGCAGAAGGCAGTTTGTTCGCCGAAGGGCTGGAGAGTGTACACGAATGAGTGTCTGCAGGCAACAGTGAAGCATGGTGGAGGTTCCTTGCAAGTTTGGGGCTGCATTTCTGCAAATGGAGTTGGGGATTTGGTCAGAATTAATGGTCTCCTCAATGCTGAGAATTACAGGCAGATACTTATCCATCATGCAATACCATCAGGGAGGCATCTGATTGGCCCCAAATTTATTCTGCAGCATGACAACGACCCCAAACATACAGCGAAAGTCATTAAGAACTATCTTCAGCGTAAAGAAGAACAAGGAGTCCTGGAAGTGATGGTATGGCCCCACAGAGCCCTGATCTCAACATCATCGAGTCTGTCTGGGATTACATGAGAGAGAGAAGCAACTGAGGTTGCCTAAATCCACAGAAGAACTGTGGTTAGTTCTCCAAGATGTTTGGGCCAACCTACCTGCGAGTTCCTTCAAAAACTGTGTGCAAGTGTACCTAGAAGGATGGTGCTGTTTTGAAGGCAAAGGGTGGTCACACCAAATATTGATTTGATGTAGATTTTTCTTCTGTTCACTCACTTTGCATTTTGTTAATTGATAAATATAAACTATTAACATGTCTATCTTTGAAAGCATTCTTACTTTACAGCATTTTTCACAATTGCCTAAAACTTTTGCACAGTACTGTATATATATATATATATATATATATATATATATATATATATATATATATATATATATATATATACAGTACTGTGCAAAAGTTTTAGGCAGGTGTGAAAAAATGCTGTAAAGTAAGAATGCTTTCAAAAATAGACATGTTAATAGATTATATTTATCAATTAACTAAATGCAAAGTGAGTGAACAGAAGAAAATCTAAATCAAATCCATATTTGGTGTAACCACCCTTTGCCTTCAAAACAGCATCAATTCTTCTAGGTACACTTGCACAAAGTCAGGGATTTTGTAGGCATATAGTCAGGTGTATGATTAAACAATTGTACCAAACAGGTGCTAATGATCATCAATTCAATATGTAGGGTGAAACAAAATCATTAACTGAAACAGAAACAGCTGTGTAGGAGGAATAAAACTGGGTGAGGAACAGCCAAACTCAGCTAACAAGGTGAGGTTGCTGAAGACAGTTTACTGTCAAAAGTCATACACCATGGCAAGACTGAGCACAGCAACAAGACACAAGGTAGTTATACTGCATCAGCAAGGTCTCTCCCAGGCAGAAATTTCAAGGCAGACAGGGGTTTCCAGATGTGCTGTCCAAGCTCTTTTGAAGAAGCACAAAGAAACGGGCAACGCGTTGAGGACCGTGAGACGCAGTGGTCGGCCAAGGAAACTTACTGTAGCAGATGAAAGACACTTCATGCTTACTTCCCTTCGCAATCGGAAGATGTCCAGCAGTGCCATCAGCTCAGAACTGGCAGAAAACAGTGGGACCCTGGTACACCCATCTACTGTCCGGAGAAGTCTGGTCAGAAGTGGCCTTCATGGAAGACTTGCGGCCAAAAAGCCATACCTCCGGCGTGGAAACAAGGCCAAGCGACTCAACTATGCACGAAAACACAGGAACTGGGGTGCAGAAAAATGGCAGCAGGTGCTCTGGACTAATGAGTCAAAATTTGAAATATTTGGCTGTAGCAGAAGGCAGTTTGTTCGCCGAAGGGCTGGAGAGCGCATACGAATGAGTGACTGCAGGCAAAAGTGAAGCATGGTGGAGGTTCCTTGCAAGTTTGGGGCTGCATTTCTGCAAATGGAGTTGGGGATTTGGTCAGAATTAATGGTCTCCTCAATGCTGAGAAGTACAGGCAGATACTTATCCATCATGCAATACCATCAGGGAGGCATCTGATTGGCCCCAAATTTATTCTGCAGCATGACAACGACCCCAAACATACAGCGAAAGTCATTAAGAACTATCTTCAGCGTAAAGAAGAACAAGGAGTCCTGGAAGTGATGGTATGGCCCCCACAGAGCCCTGATCTCAACATCATCGAGTCTGTCTGGGATTACATGAAGAGAGAGAAGCAACTGAGGCTGCCTAAATCCACAGAAGAACTGTGGTTAGTTCTCCAAGATGTTTGGGCCCAACCTACCTGCCGAGTTCCTTCAAAAACTGTGTGCAAGTGTACCTATAAGAATTGATGCTTGATGGTGTTTTGAAGGCAAAGGGTGGTCACACCAAATATGGATTTGATTTAGATTTTTCTTCTGTTCAGTCACTTTGCATTTAGTTAATTGATAAATATAATCTATTAACATGTCTATTTTTGAAAGCATTCTTACTTTACAGCATTTTTTCACACCTGCCTAAAACTTTTGCACAGTACTGTATATATATATATATATATATATATATATATATACAGTGCCTTGCGAAAGTATTCGGCCCCCTTGAACTTTGCGACCTTTTGCCACATTTCAGGCTTCAAACATAAAGATATGAAACTGTAATTTTTTGTGAAGAATCAACAACAAGTGGGACACAATCATGAAGTGGAACGAAATTTATTGGATATTTCAAACTTTTTTAACAAATAAAAAACTGAAAAATTGGGCGTGCAAAATTATTCAGCCCCTTTAAGTTAATACTTTGTAGCGCCACCTTTTGCTGCGATTACAGCTGTAAGTCGCTTGGGGTATGTCTCTATCAGTTTTGCACATCGAGAGACTGAAATTTTGCCCATTCCTCCTTGCAAAACAGCTCGAGCTCAGTGAGGTTGGATGGAGAGCATTTGTGAACAGCAGTTTTCAGTTCTTTCCACAGATTCTCGATTGGATTCAGGTCTGGACTTTGACTTGGCCATTCTAACACCTGGATATGTTTATTTGTGAACCATTCCATTGTAGATTTTGCTTTATGTTTTGGATCATTGTCTTGTTGGAAGACAAATCTCCGTCCCAGTCTCAGGTCTTTTGCAGACTCCATCAGGTTTTCTTCCAGAATGGTCCTGTATTTGGCTCCATCCATCTTCCCATCAATTTTAACCATCTTCCCTGTCCCTGCTGAAGAAAAGCAGGCCCAAACCATGATGCTGCCACCACCATGTTTGACAGTGGGGATGGTGTGTTCAGGGTGATGAGCTGTGTTGCTTTTACGCCAAACATAACGTTTTGCATTGTTGCCAAAAGTTCGATTTTGGTTTCATCTGACCAGAGCACCTTCTTCCACATGTTTGGTGTGTCTCCCAGGTGGCTTGTGGCAAACTGTAAACGACACTTTTATGGATATCTTTAAGAAATGGCTTTCTTCTTGCCACTCTTCCATAAAGGCCAGATTTGTGCAGTATCGACTGATTGTTGTCCTATGGACAGAGTCTCCCACCTCAGCTGTAGATCTCTGCAGTTCATCCAGAGTGATCATGGGCCTCTTGGCTGCATCTCTGATCAGTCTTCTCCTTGTATGAGCTGAAAGTTTAGAGGGACGGCCAGGTCTTGGTAGATTTGCAGTGGTCTGATACTCCTTCCATTTCAATATTATCGCTTGCACAGTGCTCCTTGGGATGTTTAAAGCTTGGGAAATCTTTTTGTATCCAAATCCGGCTTTAAACTTCTCCACAACAGTATCTCGGACCTGCCTGGTGTGTTCCTTGTTCTTCATGATGCTCTCTGCGCTTTAAACGGACCTCTGAGACTATCACAGTGCAGGTGCATTTATACTGAGACTTGATTACACACAGGTGGATTCTATTTATCATCATTAGTCATTTAGGTCAACATTGGATCATTCAGAGATCCTCACTGAACTTCTGGAGAGAGTTTGCTGCACTGAAAGTAAAGGGGCTGAATAATTTTGCACGCCCAATTTTTCAGTTTTTTATTTGTTAAAAAAGTTTGAAATATCCAATAAATTTCGTTCCACTTCATGATTGTGTCCCACTTGTTGTTGATTCTTCACAAAAAATTACAGTTTCATATCTTTATGTTTGAAGCCTGAAATGTGGCAAAAGGTCGCAAAGTTCAAGGGGGACGAATACTTTCGCAAGGCACTGTATATATGCACTTACCTGTCACACGCAATGTCTGACTCCGTGTGACAAGCTGGCTGAGCGGTGACGTCACGGCAGAAGCAGGAACACAGAACAGACAGAGACTTGGGGTTTTGGTGAAGCTGAGCGCGTGATCGCGCTCAGCATTTAATAATCAAAATAAAAAGGTTTAACAAAACAGAACACGAAACAGGACACGGCACTTGCGCCAAAATAAATAGACGAACAAAACGGACTATCAATTAAACAAACGGTGGACGGACAGACACACAAACACGGTGAGTAAATAAATAAACAAGTATTGTGCTGGTCCTACAGCACGCGATAGCAATTGTTATAAGTATTACTCTCCTTCTCTCTCTCCCGTTCTCCACTCAACGAACACACCACCCCAAGTGAGTGAAAACATGCAGCTTTTATGCAGTTGTACCGAGACTCGATTGCTAGTCAATCATTCAATTGGAATCTCGGTACAACTGCACGTGAATTAATTAAAGTGCAATTCCCGTGCTCACATATTATTACTTTAACCAGCACGTGAAGTGATGTGTGCCCTCCTCGTGCCTAAATACAAATCTACATTTTTAAATCACACGTGAAACACAGACCCGTTTATATCCCGTGTACCGATGACTATACCCCAACATTTACACACAACACGTAACACAAAATACACACGGGGGCACTTTGCCACATATACCCCCTTGTGCAAAGCACACATGGCCTCAATGGCCACCTCCCCCTCAGTCCCAAAGTCCCGGCTAGCAGTCCCGGCGCAGGAACAGGGGCAGCAACGGGCCAAAGGTGGCGGCCACGGTGGGATGTCCTCCTCCCACCCAAACAACTGTAGAGTCCCAGTGGACCACACACAGGCCGGCTCCTCTGGCCAGAAAAATTTTGGGGTGGTCTCCAGACCTGCCCCCTTCTTCATGGCTGGCAGCTGCCCTTCATGGGGCTCCAGCCACAGTATTTCCTGCAGCGAAATTGCTGCGGGGAAGCTGGTCTCCTGATCTCCCCCTTCTTCATGGCTGGCAGCTCCCTCTTCCGGGGCTTCAGCCACACTATCTCCTGCAGCGAAAGTGCAGCTGGGGAGCTGGTCTCCTGACCTCCCCCTTCTTCATGGCCGGCAGTTCCCCTCCGTGGGGCTCCGGCCACCCAATCTCCGGCAGCGAAACTGCTGCGGGGAAGCTGGTCTCCTGACCTCCCCCTTCTTTGTGGCCGCCAGCTCCCCTCCGTGGGGCTCCGGCCACCGTGTTCCTGCCACGAAATGCGGCTGGAGGAGCTGGTCTCCTGACCTCCCCTTTCTTCATGGCCGGCAGCTCCCTTCATGGAGCTCCGGCCACAGTGTCGCGACCCGAGGCGAAGCAGGACCCTCGGCGACCCCAGGCGGCGGGATCCCTGGCGACCCCAGGCGGCGGCAGCAGCAGCGACCCTCGGGAGGCGGCAGCAGCAGCGGACCCTCGGGAGGCGGCGGCAGCAGCAGCGGACCCTCGGGAGGCGGCGGCAGCAGCAGCGGACCCTCGGGAGGCGGCGGCAGCAGCAGCGGACCCTCGGGAGGCGGCGGCAGCAGCAGCGGACCCTCGGGAGGCGAACTCGGGAGGGGAGCCCCTGGCCATAGAGGCGGCAGCGGGAGCTCCACTTCTCCCTCGTACCCTGTACCCTGTGTGGAGCAAAAGGCAGCCCCAGGCGTGCGGAGCGACAGGCAGCCCCAGGCGTCGCGGAGCGGCTGGCAACCCCAGGCGTCGCGGGCGGCTGGCAACCCCAGGCGTGCGGGCGGCTGGCAACCCCAGGCGATGCGGAGCGGCTGGCAACCCCAGGCGATGCGGGCGGCTGGCAACCCAGGCGATGCAAGGCAGGCATCCTTGGGCGGCGAGGCAGGCATCCTTGGGCGGCGAGGCAGGCATCCTTGGGCGGCGAGGCAGGCATCCTTAGGCGGCGAGGCAGGCATCCTTGGGCGGCGAGGCAGGCATCCTTGGGCGGCGAGGCAGGCATCCTTGGCGGCGGGCAGGCAGTCAGGACAAGCTGGGGTGCAGGTGTTGGCCCTCTTCTCGGCCTCTGCGGCCGGGCGGTTCTTCCCGTGCTTCCCTCAGCAGCCTATGCAAGGGCTGCTGAGGACCGCTCAACATCTAGTCCTGGTCCTTCTGGTGAAGGGAGAGGCAGCTCCTGCTCCTCTCCTCGTGGCGGTGGGGAAATGATACCAGCAGGCATTCACCCCTGCTGGTTGGGAAGTGTTACCAGCAGGCATTCCTCCTCTGCTGGTGGGGGAAGTGATACCAGCAGGCATTCCTCCTCTGCTGGTGGGGGAAGTGTTACCAGCAGGCATTCCTCCTCTGCTGGTGGGGGAAGTGATACCAGCAGGCATTTATCCTCTGCTGGTGGGGAAAGTGTTACCAGCAGGCATTCATCCTCTGCTGGTGGGGGAAGTAATACCAGCAGGCATTCCTCCTCTGCTGGTGGGGGAAGTGTTACCAGCAGGCATTCCTCCTCTGCTGGTGGGGGAAGTGATACCAGCAGGCATTCATCCTCTGCTGGTGGGGTTGGCGGAGGCAGAGGCAGCTCCTGCTGCTCTGCTCCTGCCGGTGGAGGTGGCGGAGGCAGAGGCAGCTCCTGCTGCTCTGCTCCTGCCGGTGGAGGTGGCGGAGGCAGAGGCAGCTCCTGCTGCTCTGCTCCTGCCGATGGAGGTGGCGGAGGCAGAGGCAGCTCCTGCTGCTCTGCTCCTGCCGATGGAGGTGGCGGAGGCAGAGGCAGCTCCTGCTGCTCTGCTCCTGCCGATGGAGGTGGCGGAGGCAGAGGCAGCTCCTGCTGCTCTGCTCCTGCCAATGGAGGTGGCGGAGGCGGGACCAGCAGGAATTCACCCTCTGCTGGTGGAGGTGGGAGCTGCAAGCAGTCCTCCCATGACAATGGAGGTGGACCCAGCAGGAATTCACCCTCTGCTGGTGGAGACTGGGGCTGTGGGCGCTCTACCTTCCCCTTCTTGGGCCGTGGGCGCACCGACTCCTCCCTCTTGGGCTGTGGGCGCACCGACTCCTCCCTCTTGGGCTGTGGGCGCACCGACTCCTCCCTCTTGGGCTGTGGGCGCACCGACTCCTCCCTCTTGTGCTGTGGGCGCTTCGACTCCTCCCACTCAGGCGTAGGGCGTTCGGGCTCCTCCCACTCAGGCGTGGGACGTTCGGGCTCCTCCCACTCAGGCGTGGGACGTTCGGGCTCCTCCCACTCAGGCGTGGGACGTTCGGGCTCCTCCCACTCAGGCGTGGGGCGTTCGGGCTCCTCCCACTCAGGCGTGGGACGTTCGGGCTACTCCCGCTTGGGCTGTGGACACTCAGGCTCCTCCCGCTTGGGCTGTGGACACTCAGCCTTCCTCTTCCCCTTTCCCCTTCTCTGCCTCCTCCTCACCTTCCTCTCCTGGGCCAGTTCCTCCTCTCCCTCTTGGTAGGGGCAGCGCACCACCGGGTGCCCGAACTCCCCACAGGCAAGGCACCAGCCTTGGTCCTCTAGACCACCGAGGAGGACCTCCAGATCCTGGCAGCCATCTCTCCAGTTCCAGCCTTCCATTTCCTTATTATTATTTTTTTGTTCCTAAACCAGAAACTGCAGTCGGAAGAGGCAGAGGCAGCTCCTGGCAGTGGACTGGTCTCGTGGCCTTTAAGCAAAGCCACTCCTCCGCATCCTCCACCTTTCCCTGATCGAGGGCCTTCAAAAGAGAGGGTCTTCATAGGGGCAACCTTCCCGAGGTGCCCATACTCCATGCAGGAGGCACACCATGGAGCCCTCCTTCCTTCAACTCCTCCTGGCGATTACGCCATGGCTGCATTCTTCCTCCCATCCCATTTTTTTTTTTTTTTAACCAACAAATTGCGGTTCCTGCTCTGGCCTGAGTCCTGAGGCTGTTTTCCCAGTTCTGACACCACGTGTGACAAGCTGGCTGGCGGTGGCGTCACGGCAGAAGCAGGAACACAGAACAGACAGAGACTTGGGGTTTTGGTGAAGCTGAGCGCGTGATCGCTCAGCATTTAATAATCAAAATAAAAAGGTTTAACAAAACAGAACACGAAACAGGACACGGCACTTGCGCCAAAATAAATAGACGAACAAAAGCGGACTATCAATTAAACAAGCGGTGGACGGACAGACACACAAACACGGTGAGTAAATAAATAAACAAGTATTGTGCTGGTCCTACAGCACGCGATAGCAATTGTTATAAGTATTACTCTCCTTCTCTCTCCCGTTCTCCACTCAACGAACACACCACCCGAGTGAGTGAAAACATGCAGCTTTTATGCAGTTGTACCGAGACTTCGATTGCTAGTCAATCATTCAATTGGAATCTCGGTACAACTGCACGTGAATTAATTAAAGTGCAATTCCCCGTGCTCACATATTATTACTTTAACCAGCACGTGAAGTGATGTGTGCCCTCCTCGTGCCTAAATACAAATCTACATTTTTAAATCACACGTGAAACACAGACCCGTTTATATCCCGTGTACCGATGACTATACCCCAACATTTACACACAACACGTAACACAAAATACACACAGGGGGGGCACTTTGCCACACTCCGTCACCAGTTTTCTGATACAAAGCCCATCTCTTCAATGTTACAATTTATATGTTAGCTTGCGTGGTTCAGGGGGGTGTGGAGCTGGGGGGCTTCTAATCTTCTAATTTTCTAATTTCCTGTTAATTAGCATCTATTTTCTATTTAAGACCTGATCACCTGCACCTTTTCTGTCTAGTGTTTCGTTTTAGTAGCAAACGCTCAGATGCCGTTGTTTCGTGCTTCACCACTAATATCTAAACTTCGTTGTCTCGCTCACTGCAGGTCATTTCTCTGCACATCGCTGCCAAGATATTATCAATCATTTTCCTACCTGCTCAGGTGATCTTTCTTTTCATTCAGCTTCTCTTTTCGGTTTCAAGAGCTCTAACGTTAGTCTTTCCTGTTCCATCCAGTCTCCACCTCAGCATCAGAGCCGTCCAAAGCGCAGTTTCATTACTCAACTTGTCTGCAACTTTATCAGAAAGTCTGGTCCTCTGCTAAACTTTCAAGCTCCTTCGACAAGACATCGACATTCCCGTTGTCTGCGATTGCCTTACTTTAGCTCTATTTAATTCTACCACAAAGCTTTGTCTGCGGAATCTTTCTTTCCTCCTCGCCTGCAATCAGACGCCCCTCCCCTGCTCCCACAGAGCCAGCACCCCCGATCCCACAGAGCCAGCACAATTACCGTTCCATCAGAAGATCCTGCCCTGGACCTCCATCAGCTACGTTCAACCTTTTAAAGACGTATCCAGCCCATTATAAACTCCATTTCAACCAGTGGCGGCTCATGACTTGACTGGTCACAACATGCTCCAACAACACTATTGTACTGTAACTTTTCCACTGGCACCTCACAGACCATGGTTACCACGGCAACGCCCTCATTGAGTGACTGCGGGGAGTGGTAAGTTGCCATGGTGACCAGGCAGCTTCATCAGGCTCTGCGTGTTCTGTGCCTCAGTACTGCAATCTTCCGGCTTCCTGCTGCTTCTCTTTCAATGAACATTCTCTGTTTGCTCATTCTACTCTTTGGAAACGCCACTTCTCCCCATACAAGGATCTATGGAGATCATCTGCATCTGAGCCCTCTTCGGTCTCCTCAGGAACTCCGAATCTACAGTTTCTTCTACTCTTAATTTACTCCATCATTCAGTTGTGTACCTCCAAGATGGATCCATTTCAGCGTGGTCAGTTCATTCAGCTGTCAAGCAGAGTCCCCTATCTGCCCCTTCTTTTCAACGTCAAGGTATCTCATCTGCATCTCGGCCTTCTTCGGTCTCCTCAGAACTCACAGTTTCTTCTGCTTCTAATTTACTTCATCATTCGGTCGTACCTCCAAGATGGATCAATTTCAGCGTGGTTAGTTCATTCAGCTGTCAAGTAGAGTCCCCTATCTGCCCCTTCTTTTCAACATCAAGGTATCTCCCCAGCAAGAAACCTTAAACCCCCCCCCCCCTAGACCCTCAGTTCATTGATTCCTCTCGCTCCTATAATCACTCATCACTGGTTCTCAACCCACCTCTCCACCCTCCAGAGCAAGCCTCCCTCCTCTACTCTACCCCCGATCACTCGTCACTGGATCTCAACCTACCTCGCCTCCAGAGCGGGCCTCCCCCCTCCCAATCATTCTGTAGGCACAGCCCCCTCTGCTGCGAGGGCCAACATCAATCATAGCCAGATCATGAATGTGGGGAGCTGGCCCTCTTCTGCAGTGGATTCTTTCATTCATTCATCCTCCTCTCATATAGTTGCTGCCCACTTTTAAAAATTGCTAATATGCCTGGAGTGGGGGCTTCCTGTCCGCCGGGGCCACCAGAGGTTTTCCCCTAATCGGCCTCAAGGGGTTTTTTCCTCTCCACTGAGCGGCAGGTATACACATAGTCACATCCTACTAACAAATTACTAATCTCCCTCTGTTTGTCCTGTTTGTCCTTCTGGTCTTTTGTTTATGTTATGCGTTGGCATGTGCAGTCTTTTGTTTGTCTCACGGTGTGGGAGTTTTCGTGAGGTGCCGGGGTCCATCCTTTGGGGGGCAAGTGAGTCTCACTTCCCCGACCTAAGGGCTAGGCATCCGCCTCCCTTACCTTCAGGGGGGTTCTCACCATGTGAGTCAGAGTGGACCCCCGGCCATACACTGTCCTGTCGCAGCTCTTGCGCTTATCTTACCTCACTCGAGGCTCTGTTCTATTCTGCCTCTCTTTCATGATGTGGTCACTCGTGCTGAGTCCTATACTAACCTCTATGCTTTGTCCTTATTTTCAGGTCCCAGGCAGCGTGACGTCTCGGCCAATCAGGGGTTTCTGAGTGCCCCTTACAGAAGTCTCAGATGCTGGGTACCTCTCTCTCATCTCCTCTCGAGGGCAGCTCTCCAAGTCATAACCCTCATATGTGTTTTCGGTTGCTGGGTCCTCTGCCCCTGGGATGTGTCGGCATCGTCGCCCTCAGTCAGCGACCTCTTTTCTATCCTGTCTTCGGTTGCTGGGTCCTTCGCCCCTGAGATGTGTCGGCATCGTCGCCCTCAGTCAGCGACCATCTTTTCTATCCCGTTTCGGTTGCTGGGTCCTCTGCCCCTTGGATGTGTCGGCATCGTCGCCCTCAGTCAGTGACCACTTTCTGTCCTACTAACTGCTCCTTGCTGCTTCTTCTGCCTTATCCTTCACCCCAGCTCACGCCCCGTGAACTGAATATCCGCCACAGCCTGTGTTTTTTTTTAAATTCTCTCTAATGCCAAATCAGCCTGTCTTATATTGTGCAGTTACACAGCGCTTCCTCCAGTTTCACCTGACGAAAATGCAGCCAAAACAAAGCGAACAAGACAAGCTAGGGTAATGTAACAGTTAATCATTAAACAGTTTTTTAAAATTGTTTATCTGTGATCTTTTGTTGCTTTTGTGCATTTTCATTTGCAAGTGAACTGTGACATTATGGCATTATCGAGCGCTATAATCTGCAATTTTGAATACTGACATGGGATACTGTTTTAATTATGGAAACTGTGTATTTTTTAACCTTTTGGTTTTGCTAAATTGCAGTGCCTTTTACATTTTACGCAGTTCTGTGCATGGATAACATTTAGATTTCATTTTGCTGTTAGGTCGTTAATGGGAAATTTTATATACCGATACAATACATATGGATTTAAAAGTATGCATTGCATTACAGTTAACGTGTTGTCTCTTTAGTTTTAGCAGGTGATATTTTCAGAATCATCGTTCTGAATTAAAATACTACTTATAGTACTGTACCAACAAAACAAATACAGTACATCTAAATAGAAGCCTACTTATTTTAAAACACAGTCCTTTCAGATATGTATTTTTGATCTTGTATCTTTTTTGTGTTCCCTGAAAAACAGACAAGGGCTGGAACGGGCCAAAATGAAATAATCAGATGTGCGTCCCACGCGTTTAACCGTCACTGAAGTCAAAATTTTATGGGGTCGGATATGTGAGTGCTGACTGTAATGCACAGTGGTGTCGCCGGAGCAGGGTTCTGGTACTATGTTCTACAGGCAGCAGTGGTGCAGTCAAGCCAGAACTCGCTTAATAGGCAAGCTAAGTCACATGACTATGTATACAAATAAAACATGAATTTGTATAATAATTCTTCTTTAAGAAAATCAGTATTTTAGTGCCTTCAGATTTAGGACTTCCGGACTACATCACAGGCAAGATATGAATCTGGAACCAAACCATTTTTTTTTTTTGGTAGACTGATTTCAGTTTATTTTGAACATCTTTAATTGAAGAACACAGCTACGTTTTACACAAACAAACAAGAGGCTCTCAGACGTTTAACAGGAGCGACTTTATTAATAGGTATAGTTACAGACTACATTTTATATATGTCAAACACCTCTGGCCAATGGCCTGGAACGTAATTTGTTTCTGACTAATTCTTTACATGCAGCCTTAATACAGAAGCCACTTCACAACTGAATCCCAGCTGAAGACTTAAGACATAACAGGAGCGTAGAAAAAGTGGTTGAAAAGCAGACCAATACAATTGTGAGTCACACTAAACTGAACACAGACCAAGAAGTTCAAACCTAGTTATTCAGGTCATCGAAAATGTCCATTGAACGAACCATTAAATATATAAAGTCCAAACTGAAGTTTCAAGCACCAGTAATGCAGTGTATGAACCTTGACTTTTCCAAGGCCCAGACACCCAAGCATCCTATAATGCATTAATTCTGTGTTTTGTTTTCTCACTTTCCCTTTACCTTAAAACATCTGTGCCTTAAAAAGAGTAAATAAAATAAATATTTAATCAAATGAAACTTTATTTTTTTTTTGTTATTAAATACTTTACTGTACATTACCGCAACACAATAATAAAATATTGAATGACCAAACGGTATGCATGTTAACCTGGTAATTTTCACTGAAAATACTGTACAGCCAAAGAACAAAACACTGAAATTAACTTTAAGCTTAAACATTATTAAATGTTTTTAGAGTATAGTACATTGGTGTGACCAGCACACTAACATGGTGTATTCACTATGAGCTATTCTATGCTTTACAATAGTCTGGGTTGGTCCAATTCAGGGGATTTTACCCAGATTCATCATCTCTGTAGGTACACTCTTAACTGCTCATTAGCCTCCTGACATGCCTGTTTAATACTATTCATTTGTGATGTAAATTTACTCTAAAACAGTGTTTTGCACAGTGATTTACATAATACTGCAGAGATGGATTGGGGGAAGGCCAACACTTTCAATAAATGTGCAAAATAATTCAAGCATAACCTTAAACACCTAATTATAAAAGGTGTGTAAAACTAAAGAAACTCCTCATTCTGTTTTCACACATGATTTTACTACAGAAGTGTTACTCGGGTTTGCATTATGTCTGCGTGCTGTAATGTGCCAAGTAGTTTCTCCAGAGTATGGCATCCATCAGATATACATTAGGGCTGTGTAGAAGATCTGACATTGTTAAATCCCCCCTTTGAAGAGTGTTCTCAAAGTCCCTAGCATGTGATACTTTGTGTCTCTTCTAAACTCTGAGGCATAATGCTTGTATGTGACAAAGGAAGTAGCTTTTGATCTGGCCCTGCCAAAAGACTTCAATATGTTAACTGCAAAACATAACAGATTTTCTATCTTTTTTTTTTTTTACTCATCTCTCAAATAATGTTAGAGAGATACTGTACTTTCTTTGTCAGCATTGAAAGAAAGTTGCCTGAAAAGATCATTTGAGGCTGTCTTGATAGCAAGCTGAGATGGAAAGAACACATGCACACAACTACCTGGAAGTCTTACAAAACAGGGCAAGCCCACCAAGAAGGGCTGCGTTTTGTGTAATAGAATGGTTTCTGATTTCAGCACTGCAGTTTTGTGTGTGATAAGTACCTGTCAGTACAAAATTACACCTATGCCGCATGGTGTGAAACAAAGCCAGCAAAACATCAAACTAGAATCCAACTGGACCATCCGGCCACTGGACACAAGTACACATACACTGAAAGTAAAACATCATTTGATGATGAACATGAAAATAATTCAAGCGCATCTTAATGTAAATACACGTACCAATAATATTCAATATCCACTCTACTGCATGCAATGCAGCATAGGGTTAACACGTAAACTGTCAGGCTATGTCATGTTAATGCTGTATTTACAACCAGGGCATCATTAAAGAACAATGACATCTAATTTTTATAAAGCAAGACTGAGTAAAATTACATGACAACAACCCAAGTAAAACTGGTTTTATATTCTGTATCCTGTAAGCATTGCTGTAAGTTGAGTATTTACAATATTTAATTGAAATATACATAGCAACATGTTTGCTATATAATCTAGGTAAAGACCACTATAGCCCCTTTGTCCCACAGTTACAAAGTTAAAGATATACATTCTTCAGACCTGAATTCAGTCACCATATGTTGTTATTTAAGTTGATACACGCTGGCAAATAGGATCAAATTAAACTATGACTTTGTTTTATCCAGTTTAATGACGTTAGGAATTTAGCCCATCTTTAACCCTTTATTTACATGTTTGATCCTTTTTGTTATAAACGAAACTCACAAAGTCATACAATTAAGCTTTAGCTGAACAACAGGTAGAAGCATTGTTGTGTTTTCACACTGCACTGGCTCACATAACAGTCCATATGCAATCTGTAGGTTATGAGGGTTTTACTTGTGTGAAACATTTAACAGTAAGTGCTGTATGGGACATGTATGTCAGAGCTTAGTCCATTAACATCCTGACAAGGCAGTTCAGACAGCTTCAGCAGATGTTTCTGTAGAGACAGACATGGTCACTTTGGCAATTTTCACAGTGCTCCTGACGCAGTTCTCTGCAGCTTTGTTAGCACTGCCGGTATTGTTTGCGTGCTTGTTCTGGCAATCGGACTCCACACTATTATCAAGGGCCTGGGTAGCCCCTTTGCAGAACTGGAACGTGGTCTGGAAAGCGTGCCTAAGATCTTTGCTCCTAAGGGCATAGATGATGGGGTTCACCGTTGAGTTCATCAGACATAGCATGCTGCAGAAGGCAAATATGGTCTTGGTAAAGTCATTCATCTTCCAGAAGAGATCATACACCATGATACCCAAGACTGGGCCCCAGCAGATGATGAGAACCACTAGAATGAGGACCAGCGTCTTTGCTAACCTGATGTCCATTCGTGTTTGATCTGGCCTCGTAAGCAGCACTGTGGTGCCATCCGAGGAATGTACAATCACGCTTTTCTGAGTCCCGCGGCTCAGCATCCGAACTGCATGGGAATGCGCCTTCCACAGAATGTACATGTAAGCGTAAATGATGAACATCAGTAAAACACTGGTGACTCCGATCCAGAACATCAAGTAATTCTCATCGATCAGCGGGAAGATGTCCGAGCAAACAGAGTTCAGCTTCTTGCAGTTCCAACCCAGCAGAGGGAGGACCGCTATGATGATTGAGATGATCCACATCATGCAAAAGGCAATGACTGCCTTCGTCTTGGTCACAATGCGTTTGTAAGCCATTGGCTTGTGTATGGAGATGTACCTGTCAATAGCAGTGAGGAAGAGGCTCCCCACCGAGGCTGTGAAGGAGGCAGTAACTCCTCCCAGCTTGAACAGGAACACATTGGGGGTGTCCTTACGATGGAAAACATGGAAGTCAACAAAACTGTAAACGAATATGACACTGCCCAGCAGGTCAGCCACTGCCAGGCTTCCTATGAAGTGGTAAGACGGTCTGTTTCTGAGGCTGCGAGAGTGCAGGATCACACACAGCACCACTAAGTTCTCAAGAACTGTGAACGTCCCCAGGATCAGTGCCAGGACAGCGACCGCCAACTGCTGACTTGGAGTCAGGATCATAAAACACTCCATGTCCACAAAGTTCTCCCCACATTGTATAGTGCCTTCCTCGTTCCTGTAGCTGGGGGTAGTTCTGTTTGTGTACAGATCGGTAATGTTTGTGGGGTAGAACGGAATGCCTTTTAAAAAGAGATACTCTTCTACTGATGCCTTTCCCTGTAATGAGCCACTTTTGAATGCAGAGAAAGGCAGTTTTTGTGAAGAGTGGCCCCCCTCGGTGAAGTCTGCATCAACACTGGAGTCATCATAATGGACGTCATTGGAACCAAGGTATTCCAGTCCTGTCGTTATTGTCCGAAACGTGGTATCCGCTATACCATCCAGGACTGACTTCATGGCTGGTCCTGTCTTAGATGTGTAGAAGGAAAGCAGTGGGAAAGCACTTGGGAGGGCTTAAGGAAGCCTATAGAAAAAGATAAAAATAGAATAATAACTGGGCTGTTCAAGCTGAGTGTCAATCATTGCAAGGTCTTTATAATGTCAAATTGATGATGTGAACACTTCTTTCATGCCGGGGTGGGAGAACAGAGGAGAGAGGGATAGGGATGGGGATGGGGATGGGGATGGGGATGGGGATGGGGGCTGAGGTTCAGGGTAAAAATAGGAGTCTGTACAAGACTGACCCCTGGTGTGTAAATGACAAGGAAATGCATAAAGTCTGTAACTGTCCTTCCAAACAAGCCTGGCTACATGGTTCAGATCTGGGCTGGTTTGCACAAGCCTGGCTACATGGTTCAGATCTAGGCTGGCATGCACAAGCCTGGCTACATGGTTCGGATCTGGGCTGGCGTGCACAAACCTGGCTACATGGTTCGGATCTGGGCTGGCGTGCACAAGCCTGGCTACATGGTTCGGATCTGGGCTGGCGTGCACAAGCCTGGCTACATGGTTCGGATCTGGGCTGGCGTGCACAAGCCTGGCTACATGGTTCGGATCTGGGCTGGCGTGCACAAGCCTGGCTACATGGTTCGGATCTGGGCTGGCGTGCACAAGCCTGGCTACGTGGTTCGGATCTGGACTGGCGTGCACAAGCCTGGCTACGTGGTTCAGATCTGGGCTGGCGTGCACAAGCCTGGCTACGTGGTTCAGATCTGGGCTGGCGTGCACAAGCCTGGCTACATGGTTCAGATCTCGGCTGGCGTGCAGAAGTTGCCAAATTTGTGGTTCTATAAAAATGCCCTGGAGCCTTTTACTTAATCAATGTAAACAACAGCTCTTTACTAGACTTAAATTATAATAAAATAAAAACATACAATCATAAAAAAGGACGGGTGAAATAAGTTCTAACACTGAAGCATAAAGAGATATTATTGTGCTTGAGAAGGTTGTAGAAAATTGTAATGAATAATAATACAATTTACTTGGTAAAAGAAAGACCATGGTGGAGTATAGTGTTCAGCATGCCTTTATAAAACATGTCAACATACACAGAAATAGTATTCAGAAAACATAATTGCTTCCATTGTCATATATTAATAAAGTGAAGTTATATTAGGCTGCTAATAAATATCAATTCTACAATAACCTGTTCAGTTCTTACCATCTTGAGATAAAACAAGACTATATATTTTATTATTAAATATATTTCATGGAGTGTATTGTTTGTATATCTGTATAGCCAAAAAGTACCGATATAACACGAGTCCTGTAGCTTCCTTTGTTCAATTTACTACAGCAGCTGTAATATTTAAACAGACCATTAGAGGCCACTGTTTACAAAGTTCCAAATACTGGATGTAATATGAACACGTTTTCAGGTATACAAATTGTTGAGTATAGTTATAAAAAGAAAAAAGGAACAGGGTTTCTTTCGCTTGTACGATATTCTTTACATATAATTTAGAAATAACCACCCGCTGTAACTGTTTTTCATATGTAAACCTACTACATAGATAGTGGTGTTTATTGATTGCTTGAGATAATGTATTGCTTTTAAAGCCGTTTTCATTTGAGGTCAATGTAATGTAATGGCGGTGTGACATTGAGAATATCAGACCTCGTATTTCTTCACGCCCCTCGTGTAGTCACTATACTAGTTCAGATTACCTAGGCATTCCCTAACCTACACCCTAGCCTACGCTGTCATACGAAGTCCATCAGCTTCGTCCCATTAAGGGCATTGCCTTTAACAGTGTTCTGTGTCCATATTTCGATTTCTCTTCACGATGAGAAACCACACCATTAGAACTCTTTTTGTGCTGTCGGTGTCGGCTGTTTCAAAAAGTTTTATTTTATTTTAATGATCTAAATTCAAAGGTGGAGTATAAATCACATCACGACGCGTGGTACCTGTGGCTGCGGAGTTGTTGTTAACTATACAAACTCGGCTGAGGCGTTGTAGACTGTACAAACGCAGCTGCGCTTTCTCATTTAAAGAAATGCATTAATGAAATACTGAACACTTACAGTGAGCGTGTTGCTGAAGAAAGCCGTGAGCGAAAAAAATAATGCATGCCAAAATACACTGCACAATCAAATTACCTGCTCAATGCAATGTAAAAGTCACGTAGCAGTGGTTTATAACGTTTTATTTCAACGCCATGCTTTTGAATGAAAATAAATGAATGAATACAAATACAAGCCATTGTCTCCAATCTGCTTTTTAACAGCACAAGGCTAGAGACTGGAGTTTGTGATTATTTTTTTTACACAAAATGATACACACGCCATTAAAGGCTCAGCAAGGAGTAAATGTAATTTGAGTGAAAAAATACTGCCATTCGATTTCAGAAGGCAATAATCTGGTTCTACATTGATTTCAGAAGGCAATAACCTGGTTCTACATTCAGTTGAAGAGGTAGTTTAAGTTAAAGAATATTTTAAAAAATATGATAAAACAAATGCTAATAAAAGCATTGCAAATTAAAAACCTGTGTATGAAAAGGATTTAGCATAAAAAAATAAAATTAAAAAACCGCATGGTAATATAACGCTACTTTACTGGCCATGATCAACTGTTTTCGAATGGTCTGTTACACTTAGGGTTCATACCTGCTCAGCACAATACTGTTTTGAAAGTTTGTCGTTTTTATTTAACTTTTATTTTTATTAGAACGTTATGTGCACCGTGGTTAAATGGTAGGCTATTTTATATGTGTGGAGACATAAAGACGATGTGTTAAAATAATTGAGAACATTATTCAGTAGGCTTCCACATCGCAGTAAGAGGGATCTGTCATATACCAAACATGAAATCATAGCACGGTACACACACTGACTTTTGACAGTCATTTTGGGCAATTTATTTCACGATTGGTTTTCCTAATATTTTAATTGAAAAACGTTGCTCAGTTAGACTATATGGCAACGGCAATTGCTTTGAACGACATTCATAAAGTCAACAGTTCTGACTTTAAATGAATATATAAAAAGTTAAACTGTACTCTGCACTGTAACGAACTTATATAAATGATTGATGGATGTACGCACCATTTAGCTTCACCTCATAATAGTACCATCATAAGGCTTCACATTTTACCATTAGGGTGTACAATCATGCATTTGATTATAAAGTGGTCTGTCATAAATTACATGTATAGTTATGGAATGTATAACTCATCGATTTATTTATTTTATAGATACATATTAAATCTGCACCTTTACTTAACAGCAGCCAGATTAAAAAACATTGTGTACCATTTTCCGTTTACAAAAAAATCTATAGGGTACAATATGCTACAGTACCTTCGCATAGTTTGTTAGTGGATGAATTCTTGCAGTTGGACGATCGTCTTGCTGAAGTCCAGTGCTTGATGTAAACGGTTCTGAGTAAACCTGTTGTGTTGAATTTAGTCCACGCTGTTTCTCTGGTTCTAGTACAGTGTTCTTGCCTCCCTTGCCTTTGTGATGTGAAGTGATGTGACTGTTGCCCGGGTCCTGTGAAATCCTGGCGCTGCCGCTCCCTCCTTTCTTTCTCTGTGATAATCTAATGCTTCTGCATATTTATGAAGCGCAACTCACAGCATCACGTGTTACAACCCATTACCCCCTTGAAAATGACTACTCAGACAGAACAAAAGGCATCCGTGGACCACAATGCAATGATCTGAGCCTCATGTCAAAGGAAGCCATGGACCGCGCAGCATAAAAAAATCAGATTGCTTTATTCATCAAAAACTGTTAGAAAGATGAACCAGTCAAGCAATTCTCAGATACCTCTAGCTTTAGAAATGACAATGTGAAATATGTGTTCATGTTTATGTTTATATTGCATAATATTTATCAAAGTGTTAGGAAATCAAGGCAGTCATCCATTTTGGATGCACTTGTGTTTGTTAAGGAGTTTCATGCACCGGTCCGGCTGGCTTGACCAAGCCTTCAGATCATCTCTTCGTCCACCTCATTTAATAATAATAATAATAATAATAATAATAATAATAATAATAATAATAATAATAATAATTTGTGTGGTCCAGTGATTAAAGAAAAGGGCTTGTAACCAGGAGGTACCCGGTTCAAATCCCACCTCAGCCACTGACTCACTGTGTGACCCTGAGCAAGTCACTTAACCTCCTTGTGCTCCATCTTTCGGGTGAGACGTAATTGTAAGTGACTCTGCAGCTGATACATAGTTCACACACCCTAGTTTCTGTAAGTCTGTAAGTCGCCTTGGATAAAGGCGTCTGCTAAATAAACAAATAATAATAATAATAATAATAATAATAATAATAATAATAATAATAATAATATCCATACAGCATATTAAGAGAATACGTAATATAAAAAGAAATTACACAAATCAAAAACCAGATCATGAAAAAAATGCCTGAACGTAAAAGTGTGTCTTTAACTGTTTTTTAAAAGCATCAACAGTCTTAGCATCCCTGACAATTTGAGGAAGGCCGTTCCAAAGTTTGGGCGCATAGCAGCAAAAAGCCCTCTTGCCCATGGAGCGAAACTTAGTTTTGGATATTGCCAATAAACCCGAGGATGAAGACCGGAGATTACGTACAGGTGTGTAACATGTAAGCAATTCAGCAATGTAACATGGAGCTAAACCGCTTAGAGCCTTGTAGGTTAACAGTATTTTAAAATCAATCCTGCTCTCAGCCGGCAACCAGTGCAAAGAAGCAAGAACCGGTGTAATATGGGCACCCAGTTTAGTTCCAGTTAAAATGCGAGCAGCAGAGTTCTGAATTTAAAGAGTTGCGCAGTTCCTTTGATGGACTTGTGCCTAAAACGGCTACTGGCGGCAGTATGATTGCACAGTGGATGAGGCTGGGGATATAGTTATCACTCCTTGTTTATTGGTCCTCCCTCCGTAAAGATGTGTTAGAACCCTCCGGTTGCTATGGTGCTCTTCACCTCAGGCTATCATAACCATTGTACAAATACTGGGCCTTGTTTACCTCACCTACACTAATGTACACCCCCTTGATAGTGAATGATGCTGTACATTCACTAATGAGAGGAACCTTCCCTTAGAGCTGCACTGACACTTACAAAAACAATTTCTATTGGCAGATTGCACACACCAGCAGAGAAGACACCAGCACTGAAAAGAAATCCCACATAGCATATGAACTATTCAATTTTTAAGCATTTTTTTCTGGCTCTTGGCTGTTTGTAATTGTCTGCATACTACTATAATAGCAATAATTTACATGCAGATTAACAAGCTCTCAGCTAGAGTATCTCTTCAAAAAGCATGGTTTCCTATCAAGCAGTTGCACTTTTTCAAGTTTAATGGCTCCATTAATCTTGGAAGGCTTTGCTAAATCAGTAATAAAAGCATTACAGATGACGGCATGAGAGGCATTCAGAGCTCCTGTGCTCAGTGAGTCAGCAGCACGCCAGCATTAGCTGGATGCAAAGTGACGAGACTCACACCATTTGCAGGATAATGGTGCGTGCAGCACAAACACCACGACTAGATCCGACATTAAAAGATAACATTATTTTGCAGTCAGAATAAGAATACTGTATTTCAGTGTGTGGATCAGACAAAGAGGTAGATTATATATAAACCTCAATTAAATGTAATGCACACACATTATTTTATTCCATTTTATATGATTATATGCACTTGGTTTTGTATCTAGTTCCTGATGGAAATATCATCTGACAGAGAATGGAGCTCAATCTCTGTCTTGACTACATTTGAGGCGAGTGCCTCTGAGCTGTATTTTAAGTTCATATTTTGGACACTGATGATGAAGAATCCATAACGTAATAGTACTGCATGTCGCTTCAATGAATGAAGTTAATTAAGCATCCCAAACTGAGTTTCTGTTTGTGTAAATCTGCTGTTGTCTATTCAATTGATGATATCCATTTTAGAGGGAGTCGTCATGCTTTCCACGTCATGTTACCAATTTGGGTAAAACGTGACAGTACTGAAAGTATAGCTACTAGATTGAGGTCATGTGACTTTTTGGTTTCTGGATTATTTGCTTAAAGCTTTGTGATTCTTTTGGTCAAGTTCCATCCTATGTATCGTTCAAGGAAACAAACCCTATAGCTTTTACAAAGCTGCGGCAGCCACACTCTCAAAGCCTCATATCTCAGACCTTTTACGATGATGACTTCATATTTGAAGGGTTATATAAACATAGCATGCTAAATGTGTCAGTAACCTTGACTTTGACCTTGGACACGATAGTCATGTGACTTTTAAAGTTTTTGCATGATGCAGGCAGCACACTTTTTTAGATTTGGTACACAACTACATTCTGCGATTCTCTCAGTCAAGTTTCATTACGGGTGTTGTCAAAAAAGAATGAACTGGTTCACTGCCACTCTATAGCCATGTGAATGATGCAGATCACACTCTTTTTCACATGTCATTTACCTTCATGAGTACAAACTTCAAAACAGAGATGCTATTCTTACCAATCATTATGCCTACCAGGTAGCTTGGTTTGTGTTTGATTTAGATGGTTCAGCTGTATCATTATCCTCTACACTTTAATATGATCACCTATATTAAAAGAGGACCACATTCCCTCTACTAGACCCGTCACATGATCTGCCAGACTCTCTTTGTGAAATCAACACTGGAAGATTTTGCCAGAAATTATGAGTAAGAGTGGAACAACATACAACTTGTCACATGGCAGAATGTCTTTTGTTTCCAAGTTTTACAGACAAATCTGCTGAGGAGACAGACTGCCTGCAGAAAAAGCCTTGATTGTATGAGAGTCCTTTTATCACTGTGGATCTCTGAGCTCTGTTACTGCTTCCTCCAATGTGACTGCAGATTCAATAATGGTCTGATAGCATCAACAGAATATACTCCTGTGAAGCCACTCATCCCCTCTCGATTTTAAGCTGCAGTACACTGTTGTCATTGCATCCCCTCCAGTTTCGACCAGATTCCAATTTAGGGGCGTTGCCAGAGCAGATCCAGTAGTGGTGAGAATAGTTATCTTACCTGGTAAACAGGCAATACAACTGCATTTTGAATTAAATGCATTCAGGCAGGCAGGCACTAATACTGCAGAACGCACCCATTATGGTACAGGGGTTCCTAGGAAATAGGCTTGTTCACTTTTCAATAAAATGATTCAAAGTCACGTCCCTGTTCTTCATCATGCGTTAAGGTTCATTTCATTCAGACTACATGATCTGATTTTTAGTGAAGTCCAGGGGCAAGCGGTGGCAAGTAGTCAAAAAAGGTTCTTTCCAAATGAGAATGTCCTGACAACGAGCTACACAGTGCTAAAATATTAAGCTTGTTCAAGTGTGAAATGCTCTTATACTCTGTCTTTTCTTTCTGTGACTGTTTTGCATTAAAGCCTTGAGCTGCAGATAAATTAGTTTGCGTATGGCCATTTAGTTATCTGCTGTCTATTATTATTATTTGTTTCATAGCAGACGCCCTTATCCAGGGCAACTTACAATTGTTACAATATCACAGTACAAAGTATCACATTACAAAACATCACATCACATTATAAAATATCACATTACAGATAAGATCAGTAGAAAATAAGAGCAAAATCAAGTAAGAGCAAAACAAAGAGTACAGTAAATAATTACATTTAAGAGCAAATTTGACTAAGAACAGTTAACTTATAACTTAACTTATATTAAAAATATTTGCTAATACGAGTATGTTCCATTAAGAGCATGTAGTAAGTATGATAAGTGGATGAGAACGATTTCAAATAAGAGCAATTGCAAAAAACATGAGTACGGATACCTATGAAAGTAAAATTTAGTACCAGAAAAAAGTCGTTATAATTAAGAGCAGTAGAATACGGCAAGGTATGGAGCAGTTCAGTGCAAGTACAAGCTGATGCAAGTACTGGTACAATTGGGTGCCATATAGTCCAGTATAGTGGAGAGTTGTGGGGTTTACAGATGCTGTCTGTACAGGTGTGTCTTGAGGAGGCGATGGAAGGTGGTCAGGGACTGAGCAGTCCTGATATACGTGGATAGGTCGTTCCACCACTGAGGGACAAGGGTGGAGAAGGAGCGGGCTCTGGAGGCGGGGGAGCGGAGGGGGGGTACAGCTAATCTGACGGTGGTGGAGGAGCGGAGGGGACGAGAGGGGGTGTAGGGAGAAATGATAGTCTGGAGATAGGAGGGAGCAGAAAGGTTGAGACAGCGATAGGCGAGTATAATATTTTTAACAATTTAATCACTGTGGTTTAAATCCACATTATAAAGGTTTCTGTTTTCTGAAATGCATACAGCTCTGAAAAACCCTGTCTAAAACACGTCCAATCATATTGTAAGGGGCAAAGAAAGAACACACCAGTTAACATTTCTCAGGCAGCCGAGCTGTCCTTGCCATATGTTTTTGTATGCAGTTGAAATACCCTAATAAATTAACTGGATTCATGCACTAAACAAGGCACTTGACCTTTTCACTTCATGTAACCTTGGTGTCCCCAGGGAGCTATCCAAGGGGCCGAAAGGTTCTATAAATCTATAGCTATGAATCCAGGTGGACAATACTCCCATCTCTTGTCATCATTAGATTTTTTTATGTACCTTGTGTCCTGATCTTCTGGCCAGACCAGACAAACCAAGGCAGTTCAATCCTGCTCCAAGGCCCTGGTACACTATAACAATAAAGGACATACATTGCATACATTAACGCACAGCAGTAAAGTACTTTCTGTGTCTGTGGTAGGTGAAGCCCTGCCGGTGCACAGGTGTGTGGGGGAATATTGGGTGAGTTAATGTTGGAGAAGGTGAGACGAGGAGAATTGTGTGTGGGTATCGTTTTCTAAAAGCGGTGTGCATTTTTGGTATAAAGTGCATACCTTTTTAAATGCATGCCAAAAAAATAGTTTTTTTTGAAAACATGCATCTTTGTAACAGCCACATGGAGACACCACGTGTGAACAGGATAGCGTCCCTGGCAAGGCTGTTACTGAACTCCCCTAAACACCTACGATACCCACACACAATTCTCCTCTTCTCACCTTCTCCAACATTAACTCACTCATCAACACTAAACCCAACACCATTAACACAATTTATATGCACAGCTCCAGCCACATTCCCATATGCTTCTGCAGGGAGGAATTTAACCCCCTCCCTGCCAACCCAATAATATTTGTCTTAACATAACTGTGAAACCAGTCTACAGTATGGGACAGTGTGAAACCAGTCTACCGTATGGGACAGTGTGGAACCAGTCTACAGTATGGGACAGTGTGGAACCAGTCTACAGTATGAGACAGTGTGGAACCAGTCTACAGTATGGGACAGTGTGGAACCAGTCTACAGTATGGGACAGTGTGAAACCAGTCTACAGTATGGGACAGTGTGAAACCAGTCTACAGTATGGGACAGTGTGGAACCAGTCTACAGTATGGGACAGTGTGAAACCAGTCTACAGTATGGGACAGTGTGGAACCAGTCTACAGTATGGGACAGTGTGAAACCAGTCTACAGTATGGGACAGTGTGGAACCAGTCTACATTATGAGACAGTGTGGAACCAGTCTACAGTATGGGACAGTGTGGAACCAGTCTACATTATGAGACAGTGTGGAACCAGAAGCTAGCTTGCAGTTATAATTAATGTCCAAGGGATTGTCATTATACAAGGTGTATCTGAGGTGTCTATCAAGAACTAGTTAGATAAGAAAGGTTAAAAATAATGAAGTGTACAGGAAGAGAGCTACAAACAGATACTGTGCTAGGAAAGCGTGCTGTAGAGTTCACATTACCTGCTTGGGGGATTTTGAAATTGATGATTTTATTTCTTTAATTAATCATTTAGTCAACATTGTTGTGTTAATGGTACATGTACTGGGGTTTGGTGTTCTTGTGATTTACACAGTTCTTCCCTGACGTGCTTCTCATTTTGTTTAAAAGAGGCAGAAAGGTCTCTGGCTCCCAATCTCTGGTTCAATCCCGTAAGGTCACCTGCAGGCATTTCAAAGAGGACCAGCCTTTGGGATTGCAGCCCCAGCAAGTTGAAAATGACTCCTTCAGTTTTAATATGTTAACGGTATTTCAGTATGGGTTAATCTATATGTTCTGCAATTGCAGAGGATGGGATGTTGACTTCTTACTTCTGCCCTCCTATATTTTGGACATGTTTCATTTTAAAAAGAGATAAGAAAATGGTATGGTTAGAGAAGTATTAGCTTCAGACATTAGTTTGCTGCGCCATGGAAAAAAAAATAATGCATGTCATGTAATTTTTTATTGTGTTTTTTTGTTGTTGACCCTGCACACTTCCTCTTTCTTGGGCACAAGCTTAGCAGTAACCCACACACCTGTTGTCACTGCCAGTAGAACATTGTCCTTGCTAATCAACTATAACCATTTGCACATACTTTGGATCCTAGTCTTCATATAAGTCTTAATGCCTATTTACCATGACAGATGTTTACTTTGGTTTGCTGCAGAACTGAATGACTTTGGCTGCCCCCAGTATTTACGAACACATCACAGGTACATGGAGTGCTGCAGATAACACATTCAGAAAGGGAAGTGTCAGCATCAAGAATATTCACTCGTTATAAATACAATATCTCAATCATACCATGCTTTGAAAATCTCATAAATAAGTTCTGAATCAGTGCTGAAATAATACCCAGTTATCATGCCTCACTGCAACACTTTGGAGTTCTCTGTGCTTTAACTGAATGCATGCAGGGCTGGATCTGCTGAATCACATTTACTGCACATGTGAAATGGGTGTTATTCAAGGAAAGTAAATAAACAGCTGCAAATAACCTTATCTGAGAACTCTGCCTAATTTATAAAGTTTACCCTAAAAGAAAGAATACTATCAGAATTGTTTGAAACCTAATAATCAGTCACAGTCAGTTGCAGTGCCAAAGGCTTGTACTAAATGCAAATCTGCTCAATAGCTTACATTAGCACACATAGAGAGAGATTCACAACATTGACAAGAAAAGTGGATGTGCAGTACGATATCTGTCCCTACTGATACCGGAGGCAATGAGGCAACAGTTGAAATTAAGTATAGTGGTGTACTTTGTATTGTGTGTGATGACCAAAGAGTAAATAAAAGTTATTTCACCAGATATTCCAGAGCAGCTCCCCAGTTGCACAGCCAGTTGCACAGAGTCATGCAATTAGGGCATCACTGTTGCGCTGAGTATCTGATCTTGGCAGAGGGTTAGCTGGGCAGCATCTGCTGCTCAGGGTTGATGGTTGAGAAGAGGAGAAGGGGGCAGGTTGCATTGCTGTGGGCGAAATTCAAATTGACCGTTTTTAAAAGGGATATCCACTTAGTGGCTGCTGAGTTAATACTACTGACATCAGCATTAGACCCGTACTTACCTCTCCACTACAGAGCTCTCTATGTGAATGGCAGACCTCGCACTCTGGGTGAATGGCAGAGCTCTCTTTCTGGGTGAATGGCAGAGCTCGCTCTCTGTGTGAATGGCAGAGCTCTCTATGTGAATAGCAAAGCTCTCTCTCTCTATGTGAGTGGCAGAGCTCGCTCTCTGGGTGAATGGCAGAGCTCTCTCTCTATGTGAATGGCAGAGCTCTCTCTATGTGAATGGCAGAGCATGCTCTCTGGGTGAATGGCAGAGCTCTCTCTATGTGAATGGCAGAGCTCTCTATGTGAATGGCAGAGCTCTCTCTCTATGTGAATGGCAGAGCTCGCTCTCTGGGGGAATGGCAGAGCTCTCTCTCTCTATGTGAATGGCAGAGCTCGCTCTCTGGGTGAATGGCAGAGCTCTCTCTCTGTATGTGAATGGCAGAGCTCGCTCTCTATGTGAATTGCAGAGCTCTCTCTCTCTATGTGAATGGCAGAGCTCTGTCTCTCTCTATGTGAATGGCAGAGCTCGCTCTCTGGGTGAATGGCAGAGCTCTCTCTATGTGAATGGCAGAGCTCGCTCTCTGGGTGAATGGCAGAGCTCTCTCTCTATGTGAATGGCAGAGCTCGCTCTCTGGGTGAATGGCAGAGCTCTCTCTCTCTATGTGAATGGCAGAGCTCGCTCTCTGGGTGAATGACAGAGCTCTCTCTCTCTATGTGAATGGCAGAGCTCTCTCTATGTGAATGGCAGAGCTCTCTCTCTATGTGAATGGCAGAGCGCGCTCTATGTGTATGGCAGAGCTCTCTCTATGTCAATGGCAGAGCTCGCTCTCTGGGTGAATGGCAGAGCTCTCTCTCTCTATGTGAATGGCAGAGCTCTCTCTATGTGAATGGCAGAGCTCGCTCTCTATGTGAATGGCAGAGCTCTTGCTCTCTATGTGAATGGCAGAGCTTGCTCTCTATGTGAATGGCAGAGCTATCTCTATGTGAATGGCAGAGCTCGCTCTCTCTATGTGACTGGCAGAGCTCTCTATGTGAATGGCAGAGCTCGCTCTCTGGGTGAATGGCAGAGCTCTCTCTCTATGTGAATGGCAGAGCTCTCTCTCTCTCTATGTGAATGGCAGAGCTCGCTCTCTATGTGAATGGCAGAGCTCTCTCTCTATGTGAATGGCAGAGCTTGCTCTCTATGTGAATGGCAGAGCTATCTTTATGTGAATGGCAGAGCTCGCTCTCTCTATGTGACTGGCAGAGCTCTCTATGTGAATGGCAGAGCTCGCTCTCTGGGTGAATGGCAGAGCTCTCTCTCTCTATGTGAATGGCAGAGCTCTCTCTCTATGTGAATGGCAGAGCTCGTTCTCTATGTGAATGGCAGAGCTCTCTATGTGAATGGCAGAGCTTTCTCTCTCTATGTGAATGGCAGAGCTCGCTCTCTGGGTGAATGGCAGAGCTCTCTCTCTCTCTATGTGAATGGCAGAGCTCGCTTTCTGGGTGAATGGCAGAGCTCTCTCTCTATGTGAATGGCAGAGCTCTCTCTCTGGGTGAATGGCAGAGCTCTCTCTCTATGTGAATGGCAGAGCTCGCTCTCTGGGTGAATGGCAGAGCTCTCTCTCTCTATGTGAATGGCAGAGCTCGCTCTCTATGTGAATGGCAGAGCTCTCTCTCTATGTGAATGGCAGAGCTCTCTCTATGTGAATGGCAGAGCTCTCTCTATGTGTATGGCAGAGCTCTCTATGTGAATGGCAGAGCTCGCTCTCATGGGTGAATGGCAGAGCTCACTCTATGTGACTGGCAGAGCTCTCTATGTGAATGGCAGAGCTCGCTCTCTGGGTGAATGGCAGAGCTCTCTCTCTATGTGAATGGCAGAGCTCTCTCTCTCTCTATGTGAATGGCAGAGCTCTCTCTCTATGTGAATGGCAGAGCTCTCTCTCTCTCTATGTGAATGGCAGATCTCGCTCTCTATGTGAATGGCAGAGCTCTCTCTCTATGTGAATGGCAGAGCTCTCTCTATGTGAATGGCAGAGCTCGCTCTCTATATGAATGGCAGAGCTCTCTCTCTCTCTATGTGAATGGCAGAGCTCTCTCTCTCTATGTGAATGGCAGAGCTCGCTCTCTGGGTGAATGGCAGAGCTCTCTCTCTCTATGTGAATGGCAGAGCTCTCGCTCTCTATGTGAATGGCAGAGCTTGCTCTCTATGTGAATGGCAGAGCTCGCTCTCTCTATGTGAATGGCAGAGCTCTCTATGTGAATGGCAGAGCTCGCTCTCTATGTGAATGGCAGAGCTCTCTCTCTCTATGTGAATGGCAGAGCTCTCTCTCTCTATGTGAATGGCAGAGCTCGCTCTCTATGTGAATGGCAGAGCTCTCTATGTGAATGGCAGAGCTCTCTCTCTCTATGTGAATGGCAGAGCTCGCTCTCTGGGTGAATGGCAGAGCTCTCTCTCTCTCTATGAATGGCAGAGCTCGCTCTCTATGTGAATGGCAGAGCTCTCTCTATGTGAATGGCAGAGCTCTCTCTCTCTATGTGAATGGCAGAGCTCGCTCTCTGGGTGAATGGCAGAGCTCTCTCTATGTGAATGGCAGAGCTCGCTCTCTGGGTGAATGGCAGAGCTCTCTCTCTCTATGTGAATGGCAGAGCTCTCTCTCTCTCTATGTGAATGGCAGAGCTCCTCTCTATGTGAATGGCAGAGCTCTCTCTATGTGAATGGCAGAGCTCTCTCTCTCTCTATGTGAATGGCAGAGCTCTCTCTCTATGGGAATGGCAGAGCTCTCTCTCTATGTGAATGGCAGAGCTCTCTCTCTATGTGAATGGCAGAGCTCTCTCTCTATGTGAATGGCAGAGCTCTCTCTATGTGAATGGCAGAGCTCTCTCTCTATGTGAATGGCAGAGCTCTCTCTATGTGAATGGCAGAGCTCTCTCTATGTGAATGGCAGAGCTCTCTCTCTATGTGAATGGCAGAGCTCTCTCTATGTGAATGGCAGAGCTCTCTCTATGTGAATGGCAGAGCTCTCTCTCTATGTGAATGGCAGAGCTCTCTCTCTATGTGAATGGCAGAGCTCTCTCTCTATGTGAATGGCAGAGCTCTCTCTCTATGTGAATGGCAGAGCTCTCTCTCTATGTGAATGGCAGAGCTCTCTCTATGTGAATGGCAGAGCTCTCTCTCTATGTGAATGGCAGAGCTCTCTCTCTATGTGAATGGCAGAGCTCTCTCTCTATGTGAATGGCAGAGCTCTCTCTCTATGTGAATGGCAGAGCTCTCTCTCTATGTGAATGGCAGAGCTCTCTCTCTATGTGAATGGCAGAGCTCTCTCTCTATGTGAATGGCAGAGCTCTCTCTCTATGTGAATGGCAGAGCTCTCTCTCTATGTGAATGGCAGAGCTCTCTCTATGTGAATGGCAGAGCTCGCTCTCTATGTGAATGGCAGAGAGCTCTCTATGTGAATGGCAGAGCTCTCTCTCTATGTGAATGGCAGAGCTCTCTCTCTCTATGTGAATGGCAGAGCTCGCTCTCTATGTGAATGGCAGAGCTCTCTCTATGTGAATGGCAGAGCTCTCTCTCTCTCTATGTGAATGGCAGAGCTCTCTCTCTCTATGTGAATGGCAGAGCTCGTTCTCTATGTGAATGGCAGAGCTCTCTATGTGAATGGCAGAGCTTTCTCTCTCTATGTGAATGGCAGAGCTCGCTCTCTGGGTGAATGGCAGAGCTCTCTGTATGTGAATGGCAGAGCTCGCTCTCTGGGTGAATGGCAGAGCTCTCTCTATGTGAATGGCAGAGCTCTCTCTGTCTATGTGAATGGCAGAGCTCGCTGTCTGGGTGAATGGCAGAGCTCTCTCTCTATGTGAATGGCAGAGCTCTCTCTATGTGAATGGCAGAGCTCTCTCTATGTGAATGGCAGAGCTCGCTCTCTATGTGAATGGCAGAACTCTCGCTCTCTGTGAATGGCAGAGCTTGCTCTCTATGTGAATGGCAGAACTCTCGCTCTCTGTGAATGGCAGAGCTTGCTCTCTATGTGAATGGCAGAGCTATCTCTATGTGAATGGCAGAGCTCTCTCTCTCTATGTGACTGGCAGAGCTCTATGTGAATGGCAGAGCTCGCTCTCTGGGTGAATGGCAGAGCTATCTCTCTCTATGTGAATGGCAGAGCTCTCTCTATGTGAATGGCAGAGCTCTCTCTGTGAATGGCAGAGCTCGCTCTCTATGTGAATGACAGAGCTCTCGCTCTCTATGTGAATGGCAGAGCTTGCTCTCTATGTGAATGGCAGAGCTATCTCTTTGTGAATGGCAGAGCTCTCTCTCTCTATGTGACTGGCAGAGCTCTCTATGTGAATGGCAGAGCTCGCTCTCTCTCTGTGAATGGCAGAGCTCGCTGTCTGGGTGAATGGCAGAGCTCTCTCTCTATGTGAATGGCAGAGCTCTCTCTCTCTATGTGAATGGCAGAGCTCGCTCTCTGGGTGAATGGTAGAGCTCTCTCTCTATGTGAATGGCAGAGCTCTCTATGTAAATGGCAGAGCTATCTCTCTATGTGAATGGCAGAGCTCTCTCTCTCTATGTGAATGGCAGAGCTCGCTCTCTGGGTGAATGGCAGAGCTCTCTCTCTCTCTGGGTGAATGGCAGAGCTTGCTATCTGGGTGAATGGCAGAGCTCTTTCTCTGGGTGAATGGCAGAGCTCGCTCTCTGGTTGAATAGCAGAGCTCTCTCTCTGGGTGAATGGCAGAGCTCTCTCTCTCTCTGGGTGAATGGCAGAGCTTGCTATCTGGGTGAATGGCACAGCTCTCTCTATGTGAATAGCAGAGCTCGCTCTCTGGATGAATGGCAAGACATTCATCTGAACTGTGAGGTTAGTGGTTCAGGTACAGCCCTTCCCTCTCAATGCAATTCAATGGGCTGAGATGCCAAGCCATAGCAAAGTACTTAGAAAAAGTGGAAAGCTAGGATTCTACATTGTTATTCAGTATTGGAACAGAAGAACTCAAAACCATAGTAGACAGGCAAGGGAAGGGGGAGAAAACAAATATAATGACATCTGAAGCTGGCTGTTTATCTGACTCGTGATGATGACAGACACTTGAATCTCCTCAGAAACAACTGTTTAAAAATGAATGATGTAATTGATTTTTGTATTGCTTCCTTCACACATCTCCTAGACTGTTCTTCCATAAATGTGTTCTAGCTGGTATTCCTGGTGCTTTGAGAGTGTGTGTTGCTGTATCCACCACCCACACACTTCTGATTTACCAGTTACATTTTCTTGTCATTTCAGGTCAAAAATAATTGAGTGTGTCACTGAAGTAGAATTACTGGTTTTGTTGCTTTAAGTTTATGTTTAGTTTTATTGGCAGAAGTTCTCCGAAGCCCTGGCAATGTAACTGGATCTCCTTTCCAAACATACACAAATTATAATAAAATGCTTTTGTTTTACTCGCAGTAAATCAATCTGATTGACCTCCATCTTCATCGTCTGCTGGTGGTGGTGGAGGGACAATATATCTTTCCCTTTCAGAAATTCATTCAGCATAGCCTGGGGGACCATGAAATATGAAACAGTCTTTTAGACTCTAATATGTTTAGCAGGAAATGGCTTCAGCAGATGATTTCATGTGGCTTTATTTACACGGGTGGAAGCAACTATATATAGCAAAAATCAATCTTTTCTAGAAGCACATTTCATATAGAAATGTTATTAGTAGCCTGCATGTACATACCCTGTCCTACCAAAAATGTGTTAGTGTGTGGTGCTGAGGTGTTTGAATGTTGTGTCAGTCTTGGCAGTCCACATTGCAGTAATCTGGTATTTCACAATTAGCACACCTGTAAATTCACCATGCCATCCTGACACGTCCCTGTTTTGCTGCCTCAACCTCTCAATATTGCAACAGTGATAAACAATACCTTTGCTAAACCTAAAGATTAATAGGATGGGGGTTTGACCACTTTAAAAAGTTGTGTGAGATGTGATTAAGGACACAGATGTGATTTCTTCCCGATTATTAAGAAACCACACAGCGATGTGACATGTCCAGTTGTTATGTAATTTCAAATAACAGTGAACATCCAATAAAATATTAAATACAAAGAAATATTAAATGCAAACATTATTGTGGGTCACTGTAGCTTTAAGAAAAAAAAGTTATTAGATAAGCCAATAAAGGAACAAAGATGTGAAGCAACCTGCTAATAAGCCCACCTTTGTTAAACAATACATAAACTGTAATTGTTTCCACACCCATCGGATTATAAACCACAGTTAAACATACATCTATACAGTCTCATACATTAGAACTTCTACAATTGCTGTTACTCATGTGCTTTCAATTTAAACCAATAACCAGAATTAATAATCTCTTCCTACTCAAGCCAGTGCAACCTAATGGATGCAGTCTGCCAGCTGTTGTACAGACTCCCTGCCGAGAGAAATACATGAATGGCAATCAGTATGAAAAAGAATTGGCCCTCTTTCAGACGGCAGGTCGTTTTAATAACAACAGTGGGAGACCGTGGGGTGGGGGTGGGGGGCGGATAGTAACAAGCTGTCAGCAACGTACAGTTTTATTTCTCATAGTGAAATAAATATCCCACATGTCTCTTAATTTTACTCCCAGTTGAAACAGCACAGACTGGGCACGCCTTTGCAAAGTAAACCCCAGTCTGCATGTGACATGTAAGAGTCAGTGCAAACTCAAGTGCTAATGAGCTGCATCTCTCTCGGGAGAGGATAGACGAGTGACAGCGAGGATGGACTCTCAGCTCCATGTTCACCAGTATCAATAAGCAAGGTTATTTATCAACTCTAGCACCACGCTAACTTAAAAAACCTCCAGATATAGAATTCGAGTCAGGTATTCACACAGTTCAGTGTAATATATGCGTAAGAGTTGGGCGATGTAATCAGTAACTTGCGTAAATTGCTCTTTAAGTTATTTCTTTATTTTGTTTTGGTAAATCGTTTACTTTAAGTTATTGTTTATTTGTTGTTGTTTAGTTAAAGTCAATGTATACATGATAAATCTAAATAAAGTAATAGTGATTATCTCATTTATATTCTCAGTGTTCTTCTATTGCAGATATTTAACTAGGCTGTTACAAAAAACAAGGCCAATTCAGCAAAATCGCATGTTTTACTGTTTTACTTCAGGTAGTGCTGAATATGGAGCATTTTGAATTCCTATACTTGGTACCTACTAAAATCAAAGAGCCATGCAAAATATAGCTTCCCTTGGGTTGTGACCAAAGCTGTCCTTATCTAATAAAATCATCTGGCATCTGCTTAGTTGTTGTTTTTTTAAATTTGTTTTTACATTCTGTGCTTTTCAATTGATTCATTTGATCTATTAATCTGATGCCTACTATATAGCTATCAAACTTAAGAGCTATATGTTAACACTCATTCAACAAAAAGAAACAGCACAAAAATAAAGTCTTACTTTTTATGTTATAAAGCTCCTTGATCTGGTTTCATTGTTCATCAAAGCCAGGCTCAATAAGAGCATGCAATGCACTCAAGTAAAACAAGGGTATACTATTGTCAGGAAAATCCCTTGCAGATTCCTGGCAACATTTTTAAAAGTTGGGTACTGATACTGGCTAGGGGCATTCCAAAGAAGAACTCACTTGTGGGCAACCTTCAGCTGTCAGCATAGAACAAACATTAACTAACTAAAAAAAATATTGATTGAGGATTGTCTTTTATTTTTTACAGCTACATTACTATATTGACCACATGATTTTTTTTACTATTATCAAAATGTAGGATGGTTCCACACTTGTTTAAGAGGTTGAGATAACCAGAAGAGCCCCTGTAGCAGATGTTACCTGGTTTGTATAAAAGTGCAGAAGATGACCTGGCAGGACCAGGGCACCTGCGCATTGTTATTAGACTTGATTCTATGCTTCACAGGAACATTGTCATGTCAGCACTGAATTCCAAATGCTCAACTCAGCACATCAGAAATATCCCTCCAAGTTAATATAAAAGCAATGGTGGAAATGCTCTCTCATCACCAGGAATGGTTTGCAAGATTTACAGTGGAAATAGATGCAGACAGCCTCAGGGATTTCAATATTTATGCATCACCTTTCCTCCAGGCACACCAAGAATAGGGATTAGCCGCCTGGGAGGTGGAGAATCGGGCTGCGTATCGGCCTGTGGGGCAATGAGGATAAAAGCGAGCATGTAAGAACAGGGGAGAGTGGCTGCAACATGGGCACTATCTCTACGGAAATGGAAGACAGTTCTGAAGGCATCAATACATATTATAGTCTGCTGGTACTTTTAAAATCGTCCAAACCTATTCCACTCCAGGGAAAATGTTTAAAAGTAAATTAAGCTAGTGGTTCTAAACAGTGCAGGTTTTCGTTTCAAACAGTTCCCTTCAAGAAATGCATTGTAAGAGCAATGAATTGATGTCATTCTGCAACAAATACTTTTTAGTTAAATCTAGACATTTAACCGTTTATCTTCTAATATATTGTACATGCCCCCACCCCCCCACACACGTTGTGATGGGTCAGACTATATCAAGGGCAAGAATCCTATGTGTGGTTCTTTTCTAAACAAGATTCTACATTGAAGGTACTCAGAAAATGAGTTTAGCTTTTAGTTCCTTATGGATTGTCACATGTGACCCTCAAACCCTTCCTCCCTTGTGCAAGCACCTTTTTGAGTGAAAGGTGTATGTGGCAGAGATGAATTGCTCTTTGATAGAACCAGCTTAATGTAACCCTGTTTTGTTAAGCACACTCTAAAACAGAGTTCCAGCACACAGAGAGTTAATCACGTGCATGCAACATGCAGGGAACAGGTGACCTAACTGAAAAAAATGAAATGTATCTATTTAGAGGCACTAGAGAGAAGCTTCTAGAAAAATTGACCAAAAGACAAAAAAAGGAAATTGCTTTATTTTTTTTAGAAATAACAAATAAATAAAAAGAAAGCAAGCAGAGCGTAAGCAATAGAAAATACGTTTTACTTATTTCTGGGAAATAGAGAAAGAAATCGCAAACAACAGCAAGTTGTTAGGATTTATTTTGCAAACAAAAATATATATAAATAGTTTAAAGGAATCCTTGAACTTTTGGAAAAGAGCTGACAAACTGCAACGCTTTAGGAACTGAGATCTATGATTTTCTGGTTGTTTTTTTTGGGGGGGGGGAACTTTTCTTGACTGAGTTTTTGGGTTTTTTCTGTTAAGAAGGAAATATATTTTAGACCAAGGCTGGAATAATGAAACAGAGCTGGTGTTATATATTAAAAAAATCTCTCTTTCTCTCTCTCTATATATATATATTCACTTAAAGATAAAAGCTGCCAAAACAGACCAAATATTTAGATTTACTTAAGTCTTCTGACGCACGAAGCAGAGGAAAGGCTCTATAAAAGTCGAGGCAAGACTACAGTCAAGTATCATTAAACTTGGTAACACAAGCTTTTTGGTCCTTTCTCTGAAGATCTCTGGAAAAGCTGGTTGCTGTTTGGTTGTATTCAGAAGACTCTGCCTTCGAAGACAGCTCTTGTCTAATATTCTACAAAAAACCTCCATATATTAGGAGGTAAGCATGATCTTGAATTTAGATCTCACTTATATTGAAGCATTGCTTTAGGGATAGGAATTATATTTTAGCTTGTGACATATTAGATGCTTTAGGTTTTTAGCGGTGGCCATTTATTAGCGTTTTGCATGTCTAGCCCAAGGGCAAAATATGTTACAACCTTAATTGTTTGAAGTACTAACGCTGTTAAGTTTGCACAAGGTACTGGACCGCACAGATTGTTTATCAGCTGGGATCTGACGTGGTCTGTAACCACTCGAACCATTTTTAAGCATTTAATAAACCGGAGTACTATAATGCTCTGAATCACTGAAACTTCAAATTGAATGGGTCTGTGTGATTATTCTTGATTAAAGTTGTCTAAAGGCATCACACTGTAAGCCAGTACACAAACTATGTACTTTAGGGTTTGAACCATCTATAGAGCTCCGTTAGCCTCCCCTGGGTTCTCTGATCAAGAACCAAAGTAGTGCTCGAAGAGACAGGACGCATGTGTATCACCCCCATCTTTGTAAAAACAGCTTACCCAAGATAGTTATTTCCACACATATCCCTAAAAATATCCATACTGTAAGATACCAGTGTGTGAAGATCCTCTTGCTCATAATCCTCCCACCATCACCAGTCACATTGACTGACACACAAGTGAGAAAGACAGCCATGCTATTAGCCCCAAAAATGTACTTTAATAAAAGATTGGAGTGTCATTTGAAAACCCTCTTTATACCGCCAGGTAAGGGCCATGGGCAAAAACATGCAATAAGCGAGGGTGGCGTTATAGTGAGGGTAAAAAAATACACACACATACACACACACACATACACACAACCTTCTATGTTTGTAATAAATTAAAATGTTTTAATGTTTTAGTTATACAATTACAGTATCTCCAGGCCATTTTAATAAAATCTTTTTTTTTTAAACTACAGTACTAGTTCTTAACACAACAGTAGGTATACTAGTGATGTTTTATCATCTTTTCCCATCTGTATGAAACATACATGGTTACTCTTGAGGTAGAGTTTGTACTTAAACAATAAATAAAAAGATAAAACACAAATTTAGTTTCAAATCACCCAAACAACAATTCCATAAAAACAAAAAAGTGTACTTTTTTTTTAACTTTTTTTTTCATTTGAACATTACTGTTTGTGGCACGACTGTAAGCCTGCTGAATCCTATCCCCCTTTGAACGATGCCATCTATTTATTTCACAAAGCAATGTTCGCTCAACAGCATTCTTTTTTAAGCAGTTAAAGATAAACGTTGAATATGTACAGAAAAGTAAAAAAATAAATAAAACTATTCTTCTGTTTACAAAACTGATGCTTTAGTTTAAGTCAGCCTTCATTTGTGCAAAACTTGCACGTAAACAAACAAACCTCTTATCGTACTTTGTTTTTTTTTTAACATTTAATGTGGTTTATAAAAGTCACTTATTTTAGACTGCATCAAGCCTTTTTCATGTTAAACAAATCGACCCGTTCCATCAAAGTAAGCCATTTGTTTTTATCCATTAGAATGCCTCAGATTGTCTTTCGATTAACAGTATGTGCCTCACTTAGGCGAGAAAACATTTGCGATGTCTTGCTGACTTGCTTTCTTATTTTCAGATGCATACATGCAGATTTGTTTCTTTTGCTCTGGTGTTAAATGTAGGGTCAACTCGCCATTTTGTACTTTCTGTTTTGCTTTGGGAGCGGGAGTGTTGATGACATTGGTATGAAAGTTCAGCGCTGGTGCGCACTTTTATTTTTCAAATCAAAATAAACAAACAAAAATCTAGCTCTGTTTGAGCACTAACTAAAACATACTGGAACGCCCCTCCTAGCACGGGACGGATACCCCATTTACCTGTAACCATCAAAACACACACTTTACAAAACTAAACACAGCACAGTACTGCTACCTTTTTATTTCTGTCAGCTGGCTTCAATTTACAATAATTGCCAGCTGAAATTAATTAACAAATAATAAAACAATTAACACATGCTGGTTTCTAGCAGGGAGGATTTTTAACCCCCTCCCTGCTGTGTTACAGTATGTATGTATGTATGTATGTATGTATGTATGTATGTATGTATGTATGTATGTATGTATGTATGTATGTATGTATGTATGTATGTATATATAGATAAATAGACATATCGTGAGTTTGGATGGTACTGACAATCAGACTCATTAGAGGTAGATGCAGAGATCTACTCAGATGTAGTTGAGAGTTTATACTCATTTCCAAAAGGGCCCAGAGGAGGCCAGCATTTTTCCATTGCTTCAGAAGTGTGTTGATTCTGAAAGAAAGGGTAACCAGCCAATGTTGTGCACCTGCTAAAAAAATTAATTAAAAAAAAATAAAAAGCTTTTGTCTATTTCTAACTATAAAAACAGGTTATTTAAATTGAAAAAATAAATGTGTAAAATTATGCATGCATTAAAGGTTTGAAATCTGTCTGAAAGAATGGGCTAAATGATAATAAGAGAATTTGGCCCAGATGTTGCACATGGTTAGTTAACCAAAAACATTTCAGTTACAAAAATAAAACCTGTGTCTCATTGTGGGGCATGGTTTGATGTCGATGCAAGCATACCACCCTGAACCTAATTCAGGTTTATTTACTGCATGTCTAGCAGACAAGTAAATCTATATACAAAATAAATAAATATAAGGTCCTTCTTACAGTGACAAGCAACATTAACACAAAAGAAAAACATTAAGGAAGGCCAACACCCTGTGAATCCCAGAAGAGCATTTACATTGACATTATTACTCAACTTCCTGTGAATCCCAGATCATTTACATTGACATTATTACTCAACTTCCTGTGAATCCCAGATCATTTACATTGACATTATTACTCAACTTCCTGTGAATCCCAGATCATTTACATTGACATTATTACTCAACTTCCTGTGAATCCCAGATCATTTACATTGACATTATTACTCAACTTCCTGTGAACCCCAGATCATTTACATTGACATTATTACTCAACTTCCTGTGAATCCCAGAAGAGCATTTACATTGACATTATTACTCAACTTCCTGTGAATCCCAGATCATTTACGTTGACATTATTACTCAACTTCCTGTGAACCCCAGATCATTTACATTGACATTATTACTCAACTTCCTGTGAATCCCAGATCATTTACATTGACATTATTACTCAACTTCCTGTGAACCCCAGATCATTTACATTGACATTATTACTCAACTTCCTGTGAATCCCAGATCATTTACATTGACATTATTACTCAACTTCCTGTGAATCCCAGATCATTTACATTGACATTATTACTCAACTTCCTGTGAATCCCAGATCATTTACATTGACATTATTACTCAACTTCCTGTGAACCCCAGATCATTTACATTGACATTATTACTCAACTTCCTGTGAATCCCAGAAGAGCATTTACATTGACATTATTACTCAACTTCCTGTGAATCCCAGATCATTTACGTTGACATTATTACTCAACTTCCTGTGAATCCCAGATCATTTACATTGACATTATTACTCAACTTCCTGTGAATCCCAGATCATTTACTTTGACATTATTACTCAACTTCCTGTGAATCCCAGATCATTTACTTTGACATTATTACTCAACTTCCTGTGAATCCCAGATCATTTACTTTGACATTATTACTCAACATGTCTGCGAGACATGGACTAGGTTGCAGAGGCCTAGAGGAGCTGGTTCCATTCTTGTGGGGCCACATGAAGACAGTAGTGCACTAAAAAACCCAAGAACACTGCTGAATTACAGGTCAAAACTGAGCCAGAATGTGCAGTCATCTATGCAATCATCACACCCGACATCCTAGACAATGGCCTGTCACTTGCCTGGCAAAAGGTGAAGCTCAATTCTGTGATATGTGGTTTTCATGTGGAGGGCTGTTTGTGAAGAACCCTGGCTTTACCAGTAAAAGGTAATTAGTTTTTGAACTCCAATTGGTCACAGGAGATATTTTATATTTTATATCTATTATTTAGATATTTTATATTACAAAGTGCTCCCTGGTATTAAAAGAAAACATTGGTTTTATACCAATCTTGTTCAAACTGCAATTTGACTTGCAGGATTGTATAATGCAATCTATACTGTGAAATTAACGCTAGCAGAGAGAAAAGGCAGATGACGGTAAAAACCTTCAGACGGTTTTAAAAAATATTAGCAAACATGAGGATAAAAAGGTGGAAAAATTGCTGGAGTGGGTTGAAATGCAATCCTTCATGAGATCCTTCGAGTCATGTAACATGTAACGTGCATTAATGTGATGAATATTGATGAAGCTCCCACCCCACAAGTAATCTGTGGTTGTAGACTGGCTAGCTGGAATCTGAAGCAGTGATACTGCCTCTGAACCCCAAAGCACTCTTCAATTTACTAATATCGACGCTGCATTTGCAGAGAGCTTGTAATATAAGCCGTCCATTTCTCTGGTACAGATAGAATCCCTTTGGATTGCAATTCAGATTTCATTGCCCCTGGTAAGCTAAGCACACATTAAAAGTGAGCAGAAGACAGATAAGGTGCTTTGAAATATCTGACATGATCTTTTAGAAGATAAAGTTGTGTTAATAATGTAACTTAACTATTTGAAATGAAGACCGCCACTGCACAAGCCTCCCAGCTATCTTTAACACGACATCCTATTAAAGCTTACTGGGCTGGAATGCTCCAATGTAGGTTCCCTTAGCAGTTTCCTTGCCTGGAGAACGAGAGAAATTCTCATGCTATAGTCAGGAACTAGTGCAGTTGCTGTGTAAATACAAATGTCATTTGATCATGTCATGTCATTTATGATTCTGATTTACTGTTTTGGCAGCCTCACACTCATGGCAAGAGTGTTTTGTCTTCATTGCACGATTCCAGCTTTCTGTCTTGAGCTTGAATTATTGTTTGTCACTGTGCATTTCTTTAACATATCCACCCTGCTTATAAGCAATAAGTGTTTCTCCCTTTAAGAGAGGGACCGGACTGAATGGCAGGGTGGTTGTTGGGAGACCATTATTAGAAAGTTCACATCTTCCTTCAGCACAATCACTGGATAAAAACATTTAGAAATTCAAGTCAAATGATCTGCATACAATTTCAAAAGGTACAATTTAGCAGAAAGGAAGGCGGATACAACTGCAACCGAAGGTGTTCCTGAAATATCTACTTTGAAAAATAATTAAACCAAACCAGACCTCCTTGCTTGCATGTAAAATGAGGATATATTGCATACGATGGATTGTTAAGTAAAAATAAGAAAACCATGATACAGTACTTGGAATGATCAAAACTAAACACAAACAGAAAACGTACAGGCAAGGGGGTGGGTGGGGGAGGGCAATCCATTTTAAAAAGAGATACAGTCCTTTTTGAAAGGCTGCCACAGATAACCTTAGATATTAACCATAGCCCTAAGAAGAAATGTTTCTGCATCATCAATTCCACAGAGGTGGATGTTCTATGTCAGTAAACGTGGGGGTGCTCTGTGCAGGTGAGCTGACACCGCACAGTAGCAGCGTTAGTGAAGGGGTGTGAGCGGCCCCTGGCCCCAGCGGTATGGTATAACTCGGTTTGGTCTCTTTGGGGGAGGGGGTGGCATCAGCTCCGAGTCTGGATCCCTGGGGTGTTTGCAGGGTTAGACTCCTACAGAAAATAGGTTTAACCAATGTTGAGCAATGGTGCACATTTTTCTACCCACAAGGGGTTTTGTGACCCCAGGCCCCAGTGGGGTCCAGGGGCAAAGCTTCACTGGCACATTTACAGTGCCAGTGAAGTCAATTTTAGCCCTAAAAAGATGACATTGATCTATAGATATTATTTGGGGAGCCAGGTCCATGAAAAATCATGCTGTTGAATGGGAAAATCTTTATTTGCATTTAAATAATGATATTATGTGGAGATTGGAACGATGTTTTAGGCTACCAATAATCAGTATAATAATTATAATTAATAGTGGAGCATATGTTGTCACTGTTGGGTAGATTTTCTATGGAAGGTTCCCAGCCCAGAATAAAGAGACTCTCACTCTTTAAACTAGGAGGGCTATCCTTGCCTGTTCTTGAGAAATATTATTTGGCTGCAAGGCTATCGGTGCAATACTGGATTTAAAAAATGTTAATGTGGGATGTACCCACCACATGAAACCATTTGGGAAAATAATCTGACTATTCACATCTCCTGGTCCCACAAAAAATTGTTTAACCGTTTTAAATAAATGGTATTTTGCATGGGCGGCACGGTGGCGTAGTGGTTAGCGCTGCTGCCTCACAGCGCCAGGGTCCTGGGTTTGAATCCGGCCTAGGGTACTGTCTGTGTTGAGTTTGTATGTTCTCCCCGTGTTCGCATGGGTTTTCTCCCGGTACTCTGGTTTCCTCCCACAGTCCAAAGACATGCTGTCTAGGTTGGTTGGTTACTCTAAATTGCCCTCTGTGTGTGTGGTGCCCTGTGATGGACTGGTGTCCCGTCCAGGATGTAGTCTCGCCTTGCACCCTGTGTATGCTGGGTTAGGCTCTGGCTCACCGTGACCCTGTAAAGGAGTAAGCAGTTAATGGTAATGGATGGATGGATGTATTTTGCATACACTAAATGTCTGGTATAATGTTTACATTTTTTTAGGATTAGACAATAATTTAAAATTGGAGAACAAAGATATTTCATCCACAAAATAGAAAGTATGGCATCAACACACTGCAGGACATAACAGGATGGCACACTGTTATCCTTTGACATGCACAGTCAAGCACAATACAAGAGCAAAGGCACTCAGTTCTTTCAAGTCCTCAAGAATGGCCACAATATAAGCACACTAATAGCATCCATCCAATTGAAGAAATATTATTGCTACATGCCAAGCCAGATAGAATCTTCTGCGAAGTCTTCAATATTCTAATATCTAATAACAAAATATTTAAAACACAAAATAACACATGATTAATATGTTTAGAGAGGATCAGAGCAGGGCGGCTGGAAACATGCTAATACTATCAGAATGTCTTCATGTAAACTAATTGGTTTTTAACTGAAAAAAAAATCGAGGGGGTTTATGCCTTAAAATTCGATGTTTTAATCATTCAATTTAAATAACACTGGCTTAAACGTAAAAAGGGAAACATGTGTACAACAGTTAAAAAAACAACGAAATCACCCGTCTCAACAGCACTCATTACAATACCTAATGCCTTTCTAAACATAATAAAAGACCACACATTAAATAAATCCACTTCACTGATGTTGGGGTGACATGAAGGGCAGACAGCTTTCTCACATCATGCTTCTTGACAGCGAGATTCAACACTGATTCAGCTCCTCAATCACCATCTGCTGCCGTGCTGAAGAGCTCCGTCTAGCCTATCTAATGGGACCGGACTGCACTTCTGCATTACCTGAATCTTAAAGGTGCACAAGACATCTACTATTAAGTTACATTACATGTATTAGTCTAACATTAAACCTACATGTAATATGTTGAAGGTTTATGCGTTGCTCAAGTGAGATTCTAAATGCTTTTATTTTATAGAAACCGAAAGTTACTGTAACCTACTTATTTGAGTGCTGTTTCTTTTTAATATTTGCAAAAATAAACGCTTTTAGCAAATCATAATAAAAATTAAAAAAAACACCCTCGTGCACAAAAAATAAAAATCGAAAAATAACTTGCTATCAAAGCACCAAAAAAAAAACTGGAGCCTTCCAGAATATATTGCGAATTATACCTATACAACACACACACAAGCACAAAGCCATCTTATTAAGTTGTATGCATAAAATTTAAAAAGAAAGATTTAAAAAATTAAAAATCAGACAAAATAGCAAGTCACAAATAAAAAACAACACGACAATTTGTATGCAATAAAATAAAGAACGGAGGGCTTTGTGTTATTGCCTGTAGTAAAACAGATGTGCAGTGTCTTTGAAAACACTGATATGCTATTAAACACATTTTGCTTTGTATTATGCGCTTTCACTATTACTTTTAGCATATCGAGAGATCTTGCTAGGAAACGCAGTGCCTGTTTGGAGCAGATGCTATTTTTCATCAAATCTGTTTGGATAGTGTTGGCCATTTCTGGAAGGGAAAAACAAGATCAGCTGTTATGCTAATTTTCACTTAGTTTATTTTAGAAATGTTGAGCTGAATCAACCCATGTTATTATTATGTGATAACATTCTTAAAAAAATTTAAATGAACTCGCCCTCAACCAGTTGTCACGTCAATTTCAGTTCCTGGTGCAGTTTGTGAATTTCAGTACAACTCGAGTTGCTGTTTCACTAGAGTGCACACGCACACGCAATAAAAGCAAACGTTGCGTCGGGAACATTAAACGATGAAGTATTGGGGAGAAATAAAATAGGCTACTATTCAAGACAAATAACAATGTAGATGGCGTGTAAAAAATGGCGTTTCACCAAAAATAGTGAGTGGAGGGCATCCACCTGCGTCCACCCCCCAGTCTAACACTGGGTGTTTGTGTGTTTGTCCTTGAGCTGAGAGTGCACACCTATGGATGAACTCCAGCAGGATTTCCTTTGTGACTGGATGCTGAATGCTGTTGCAAACAGCTGGAAGAGAAACCAAATGACACATGTTAATAACTGGCATTTACCCATGTCCACCCATTATTAGAAATGAGCCAACCTCAGAACTGAAGTGCACTACCCCACGTGTTCATACATGGGATGAGCTTGATCGTCCTTTTAGAGTCGCCCTGTTCCTGTGAGGTCGGCTTCCTGTTCTGTAAATGCTTACCCATGGCTGTTTTGCAGGTGTTTGGGAAGCTCCTATCTATTCTCTGGCACATGAAAACCCAGGTGTTGTTCACAAAGGTGCATTCAATGATTTTGTTGTCATACTGTTTCAGATCTTTTGACACCTAACCAGAGAAAAACAAAAAAAAAAGTCTTATCATACAATTGAATTTTACAGTCTGTATTCCGTGCAGGTTTACAAACATAAAATATAAAACTGGTAACCCACCAGATTTCTTTTCATGATAAAACAGCCAATAAGAATGCATGATTTCAGTGCCTTTGACCAGTTATTTTTATCAAGTGTTGTCCATGGAAAACTGAAAACAAAATTCAAGGCACTTTCTCAAAGGAAAGGGAGAATACTATAAAATAAAATGGACAATTACACAGAAATGTCCTGATCTTTTAATTAAAGAAAATTGGTCACACTCTTGCCAACAGTGACATAATGTACCCATGTAAAGATAAATTGAACATTTAATATTGTCTCTGTGTGTATTAGAATGCGTTTGGAATATGGGAAAGAATAAAGTCCAAAAGGAGCCAAATGAAGTGTACTATACAGGCGTAACTAAGGCTGCACATTAATGAATTTGCTCATGTGAAATGAACTAAAGAGGTGACATGGACCTCTGCTCTCTAACCTGTCTGAAAGGGCATTCCCAGTTGAAAGGTAAAATGGCAATTACTATTTTGACTGCAAGCTAGGTGACTACCATTTCTCATCTAGAAAAATATGTTGCAATAATAGTGATGTTTCTGTAGCTTGAATAACCAATGAATGTAATTAAATGTTACTTTTTTATTAATCAATAAACCATGTAATTCAATTTCATAGAATTGTCTGATACATTATAATAAATAAGTAGGGCTTCTGTTTTTCGGGTTTTATTAATTGTATTTTTCGGTGCTTATTTTTAGCTATTTTCGGGTTTTATGTAAATCGTTTTTTTCGGGGCTTTCATTTTTGATATACTGTATGAAGTTAGTGTTTTCGGTTACTTTCCAAAATGCTTGAGCGTTTTTTTTTTCTGACAAAATATGTATAGTAGTAACTCGACAGTACTTGCACACTTAAGTTGTACCTTCTTTCCTTTGCTGTCTTCCACAATGAAATCCCTACGGTCACGGGCACATTCTTCTGGAGTTTTGTGTGTAGGCATTTTTGTACATTTCGTTACAATTCTGTTTTAAATCCTGCTTATCTTAACTGTAATACAGCTTTAAATCCCACTAACAAGCCTCCATCCTCATTGTAATCTTGTTTTAAATCTAACAAGCGGAGTCTCCAATAGAAATGTAGGAATGTGCTGTCACTCAGTAGTTGGGGCGGGTTTAAAGTATTCAGAACAAATCAATGATAGATTCAAGTCAGGAAGGCGGGACATTGCCCAGCAGCACAGGGAAATGTATTTATTATTATTATTGTAGTAGGTTTTATTTTTTAATGGGAATAGGGTAAAGTCAATGTGAATTGATTAACCATTTCCACAGTTTTTCCGGTGTTTTCGAGTGTTTATTGGCTATCCACCGATTTCATTTTTTTTGTATCGGGGGTTGTCACAAAGACGGCCGGACAGTGGGTGACGTCAGACCAGAAACAGGAAGTAACACACAACAGACAGTGAGGTTGGTGAAGTTGAGCACTTGGTTGTGCTCAGCATTTAATAAACAAAATAAAAGAACACAAAAACAGCACACGGCACTTTCGCCAAAATAAATATATAAACAAAACGAACACACACTTAACAAACGGTGCACGGAGACAAACAAACACGGTGAGTACAAAAACACTTCTTCTTATTATATTCTCTCCTTCTCCACACCCGTTCTCCACTCACGAACACCCAAAAACCCCGAGTGAGTGAAAACATGAAGCTTTTATGCAGCTGTACCAAGACTCGATTGCTAATCAATCATTCAATTGGAGTCTCGGTACAACTGCACGTGAATTAATAAAGTGCAACCTCGTGCTCAGATATTACAATTATACATTTTAAACACACGTGAAACACAGACCCGCTTATATCCCGTGTACCAATCGCTATACACCAACATTAACACATGCAACATGCAACATATAACACACACATGCACACAGGGCGGGCACATTGCCACATATACCCCCCTTGTGCGCAGCACACATGGCCTCAACGGCCACCTCCCCTTAAAACCCAGCAGTCCAGGACAAAGTCTCGGGCTGGGAAGGGAGGCTTCAGTGGGCCCATGGCTGGCCATGCTGTCAGCACCCCTGCCGGTAATGGCACGGCTGACAGCATGCTGGTCCACTCCTGCAGCGAAACTGCTGCTGGGGATGCTGGTCTCCTGACCTCTCCCCTTTCTTCGTGAGCGGTAGCTCCCTCCTGTGGGGCTCCGCCACAAGAACTCCTGCAGCGAAACTGCTGCTGGGGAAAGTGGTCTCCTGACTTTGTAGCCGGTAGCTCCCCTTCTGGGGCTCCGGCCACCGCATCCCTGTGGTGGAGGTGCGGGAAACAGAGACAGCTCCTGCTGTTCTGCTCCTGGCAGTGGCGGAGGCAGAGGCAGCTCCTGCTCCTCTGCTCCTAGCTGTGGTAGAGGCAGCTCCTGCTCCTCTGCTCCTGGCAGTGGCGGAGGCAGAGGCAGCTCCTGCTGCTCTGCTCCTAGTGGTGTCGGAACCAGCAGGTATTCACCCTCTGCTGGTGGAGGTGGAAGGGCAAGCAGTCCTCCCACGACAATGAAGGCGGAACCAGCAGGTATTCACCTTCTGCTGGTGGAGGTGGGAGGGGCAAGCAGTCCTCCCACGACAAAGGCGGGAACCAGCAGGTACTCACCCTCTGCTGGTGGAGGAGGCAGAGGCAGCTCCTGCTGCTCTGCTCCTGGTGGAAGCGGTTGGGGTGGTGGAGGCAGAGGCAGCTCCTGCTGCTCTGCTTCTGAAAGTGTCGGAGGCAGCTCCTGGCAGTGGCGGAGGCAGAGGCAGCTCCTGCTGCTCTGCTCCTAGTGGTGTCGGAACCAGCAGGTATTCACCCTCTGCTGGTGGAGGTGGGAGGGGCAAGCAGTCCTCCCACGACAAGGAAGGCAGAACCAGCAGGTACTCACCCTCTGCTGGTGGAGGAGGCAGAGGCAGCTCCTGCTGCTCTGCTCCTGGTGGAAGCAGTTGAGGTGGTGGAGGCAGAGGCAGCTCCTGCTGCTCTGCTCTTGGAGGTGGCGGAGGCAGAGGCAGCTCCTGCTCCTCTGCTCCTAGTGGAGGAAGCGGTGGAGGTGGTGGAGGCAGAGGCAGCTCCTGCTGCTCTGCTCCTTGCGGTGGAGGCAGAGGCAGCTCCTGCCCCTCTGCTCTTAGTGGAGGAAGCGGTGGAGGTGGGAGCAGCGTGTAGTCTCCTGGCGATGGAGGTGCGAGCAGCGTGTAGTCTCCCGGCGATGGAGGTGCGAGCAGCGTGTGGTCTCCTACTGTTGCAGGGGACTGGTGCGGCTCCGCCTCTCTTGCAGGGGACTGGTGCGGCTCTCCCGCTCTTGCAGGGGACTGTGGTGGAGGCAGAGGCAGCTCCTGTTCCTCTCCTCCGGGTGGTGACGGTGGGGAAGTGATACCAGCAGACGCTCACACTCTGCTGGTGGATGGGAACCCAGCAGGCATTCTTCCTCTGCTGGTGGACACGGGGACAGCAGGCATTCTTCCTCTGCTGGTGGACACGGGGACAGCAGGCATTCTTCCTCTGCTGGTGGACACACGCGGACTCGGGACAGCAGGCATTCTTCCTCTGCTGGTGGACACGGGGACAGCAGGCATTCTTCCTCTGCTGGTGGACACGGGGACAGCAGGCATTCTTCCTCTGCTGGTGGAGATGGGGACAGCAGGCATTCTTCCTCTGCTGGTGGAGATGGGGACAGCAGGCATTCTTCCTCTGCTGGTGGAGATGGGGACAGCAGGCATTCTCCCTCTGCTGGCAGCTTGGGTCCTAGGGCTGTGGAAGCCCCGACTTCCCTCTCTTTGGGCTGTGGACACACCGACTCCTCCCTTTTGGGCTGTGGACGCACCGACTCCTCCCTTTTGGGCTGTGGACGCACCGACTCCTCCCTTTTGGGCTGTGGACGCACCGACTCCTCCCTTTTGGGCTGTGGACGCACCGACTCCTCCCTCTTGGGCTTAGGACGTTCGGGCTCCTCCCACTCAGGCGTAGGACGTTCGGGCTCCTCCCACTCAGGCGTAGGACGTTCGGGCTCCTCCCACTCAGGCGTAGGACGTTCGGGCTCCTCCCACTCAGGCGTAGGACGTTCGGGCTCCTCCCACTCAGGCGTAGGACGTTCAGGCTCCTCCCACTCAGGCGTAGGACGTTCGGGCTCCTCCCACTCAGGCGTAGGACGTTCGGGCTCCTCCCCTTTGGGCGCTAGAGAGGACAACAGCCTTGTTAGTAGCGGTGCAGGGCACCTTTTAACACCGCCTGCAACTGCTGCGCTGATGTTACTCTGGGCCCCCTTGCTTCTCCTGATCCAGCAGCCAGTCGATCACCTCCTCTGACACTGGCCTGCAGGATGGGTGCTGCTGTTGCTTCCTCTCTAGCGTCTTTCCTCCCTCCATTTCTCCAAAAAAATCCATTTTTTTTTCCTTTTCTCTCCAAAAAACACACGGTACTCCTGCTCTGGTCTGAGTCTTGGAGCGCTGGTAATCCCACGATGACACCACGTGTCACAAAGACGGCCGGACAGTGGGTGACGTCAGACCAGAAACAGGAAGTAACACACAACAGACAGTGAGGTTGGTGAAGCTGAGCACTTGGTTGTGCTCAGCATTTAATAAACAAAATAAAAGAACACAAAAACAGCACATGGCACTTTCGCCAAAATAAATATATAAACAAAACGAACACACACTTAACAAACGGTGCACGGAGACAAACAAACACGGTGAGTACAAAAACACTTCTTCTTATTATTATATTCTCTCCTTCTCCACACCCGTTCTCCACTCACGAACACCCAAAAACCCAGAGTGAGTGAAAACATGAAGCTTTTATGCAGCTGTACCAAGACTCGATTGCTAATCAATCATTCAATTGGAGTCTCGGTACAACTGCACGTGAATTAATAAAGTGCAACCTCGTGCTCAAATATTACAATTATACATTTTTAAACACACGTGAAACACAGACCCGCTTATATCCCGTGTACCAATCGCTATACACCAACATTAACACATGCAACATGCAACATATAACACACACATGCACACAGGGCGGGGCACATTGCCACATATACCCCCTTGTGCGCAGCACACATGGCCTCAACGGCCACCTCCCCTTAAAACCCAGCAGTCCAGGACAAAGTCTCGGGCTGGGAAGGGAGGCTTCAGTGGGCCCATGGCTGGCCATGCTGTCAGCACCCCTGCCGGTAATGGCACGGCTGACAGCATGCTGGTCCACTCCTGCAGCGAAACTGCTGCTGGGGATGCTGGTCTCCTGACCTCTCCCCTTTCTTCAGTAGCCGGTAGCTCCCTCCTGTGGGGCTCCGCCACAAGAACTCCTGCAGCGAAACTGCTGCTGGGGAAAGTGGTCTCCTGACCTCTCCCCTGTCTTTGTAGCCGGTAGCTCCCTTTCTGGGGCTCCGCCACCGCACTCCCTGTGGTGGAGGTGCGGGAAACAGAGACAGCTCCTGCTGTTCTGCTCCTGGCAGTGGCGGAGGCAGAGGCAGCTCCTGCTCCTCTGCTCCTGGCTGTGGTAGAGGCAGCTCCTGCTCCTCTGCTCCTGGCAGTGGCGGAGGCAGAGGCAGCCTGCTGCTCTGCTCCTAGTGGTGTCGGAACCAGCAGGTATTCACCCTCTGCTGGTGGAGGTGGAAGGGCAAGCAGTCCTCCCACGACAATGAAGGTGGAACCAGCAGGTATTCACCTTCTGCTGGTGGAGGTGGGAGGGGCAAGCAGTCCTCCCACGACAAAGGCGGCGGAACCAGCAGGTACTCACCCTCTGCTGGTGGAGGAGGCAGAGGCAGCTCCTGCTGCTCTGCTCCTGGTGGAAGCGGTTGGGGTGGTGGAGGCAGAGGCAGCTCCTGCTGCTCTGCTCCTGAAAGTGTCGGAGGCAGCTCCTGGCAGTGGCGGAGGCAGAGGCAGCTCCTGCTGCTCTGCTCCTAGTGGTGTCGGAACCAGCAGGTATTCACCCTCTGCTGGTGGAGGTGGGAGGGGCAAGCAGTCCTCCCACGACAAGGAAGGCAGAACCAGCAGGTACTCACCCTCTGCTGGTGGAGGAGGCAGAGGCAGCTCCTGCTGCTCTGCTCCTGGTGGAAGCAGTTGAGGTGGTGGAGGCAGAGGCAGCTCCTGCTGCTCTGCTCTTGGAGGTGGCGGAGGCAGAGGCAGCTCCTGCTCCTCTGCTCCTAGTGGAGGAAGCGGTGGAGGTGGTGGAGGCAGAGGCAGCTCCTGCTGCTCTGCTCCTTGCGGTGGAGGCAGAGGCAGCTCCTGCCCCTCTGCTCTTAGTGGAGGAAGCGGTGGAGGTGGGAGCAGCGTGTAGTCTCCTGGCGATGGAGGTGCGAGCAGCGTGTAGTCTCCTGGCGATGGAGGTGCGAGCAGCGTGTGGTCTCCTACTGTTGCAGGGGACTGGTGCGGCTCCGCCTCTCTTGCAGGGGACTGGTGCGGCTCTCCCGCTCTTGCAGGGGACTGTGGTGGAGGCAGAGGCAGCTCCTGTTCCTCTCCTCCGGTGGTGACGGTGGGGAAGTGATACCAGCAGACGCTCACACTCTGCTGGTGGATGGGAACCCAGCAGGCATTCTTCCTCTGCTGGTGGACACGGGGACAGCAGGCATTCTTCCTCTGCTGGTGGACACGGGGACAGCAGGCATTCTTCCTCTGCTGGTGGACACGGGGACAGCAGGCATTCTTCCTCTGCTGGTGGACACGGGGACAGCAGGCATTCTTCCTCTGCTGGTGGAGATGGGGACAGCAGGCATTCTTCCTCTGCTGGTGGAGATGGGGACAGCAGGCATTCTTCCTCTGCTGGTGGAGATGGGGACAGCAGGCATTCTCCCTCTGCTGGCAGCTTGGGTCCTAGGGCTGTGGAAGCCCCGACTTCCCTCTCTTTGGGCTGTGGACACACCGACTCCTCCCTTTTGGGCTGTGGACGCACCGACTCCTCCCTTTTGGGCTGTGGACGCACCGACTCCTCCCTTTTGGGCTGTGGACGCACCGACTCCTCCCTTTGGGCTGTGGACGCACCGACTCCCCCTCTTGGGCTTAGGACGCTCGGGCTCCCCCACTCAGGCGTAGGACGTTCGGGCTCCTCCCACTCAGGCGTAGGGACGTTCGGGCTCCTCCCACTCAGGCGTAGGACGTTCGGGCTCCTCCCACTCAGGCGTAGGACGTTCGGGCTCCTCCCACTCAGGCGTAGGACGCTCGGGCTCCTCCCACTCAGGCGTAGGGACGTTCGGGCTCCTCCCACTCAGGCGTAGGGACGTTCGGGCTCCTCCCCTTTGGGCTAGAGAGGACAACAGCCTTGTTAGTAGCGGTGCAGGGCACCTTTTAACACCGCCTGCAACTGCTGCGCTGATGTTACTCTGGGCCCCCTTGCTTCTCCTGATCCAGCAGCCAGTCGATCACCTCCTCTGACACTGGCCTGCAGGATGGGTGCTGCTGTTGCTTCCTCTCTAGCGTCTTTCCTCCCTCCATTTCTCCAAAAAAATCCATTTTTTTTTCCTTTTCTCTCCAAAAAACACACGGTACTCCTGCTCTGGTCTGAGTCTTGGAGGCGCTGGTAATCCCACGATGACACCACGTGTCACAAAGACGGCCGGACAGTGGGTGACGTCAGACCAGAAACAGGAAGTAACACACAACAGACAGTGAGGTTGGTGAAGCTGAGCACTTGGTTGTGCTCAGCATTTAATAAACAAAATAAAAGAACACAAAAACAGCACACGGCACTTTCGCCAAAATAAATATATAAACAAAACGAACACACACTTAACAAACGGTGCACGGAGACAAACAAACACGGTGAGTACAAAAACACTTCTTCTTCTTATTATATTCTCTCCTTCTCCACACCCGTTCTCCACTCACGAACACCCAAAAACCCCGAGTGAGTGAAAACATGAAGCTTTTATGCAGCTGTACCAAGACTCGATTGCTAATCAATCATTCAATTGGAGTCTCGGTACAACTGCACGTGAATTAATAAAGTGCAACCTCGTGCTCAAATATTACAATTATACATTTTTAAACACACGTGAAACACAGACCCGCTTATATCCCGTGTACCAATCGCTATACACCAACATTAACACATGCAACATGCAACATATAACACACACATGCACACAGGGGCGGGGCACATTGCCACAGGGGTGTTTTATCGGGTTTTATCGGCTAAAACCGAAAATCAGAAGCCCTATAAATGATCAAGTTACCACAATTCCTACACCTGCAATGCCTGTTCTCTGAAAAGTGCTTTCACAACGTGTCGAGCGGACTGCTTTGCAGACATAAACCAAGGTCCCCTTTGCATTGGTGTTGACAATATCAATACAAGATGTAATCATTTGTCTACATGACATTGCATGACTTTTTGACTTAATCAGTAATGTGTTAAATACCATAATCTGAGTATATTTTATTGTTGATTATGTGTATTTGGTTTTCTTCTATCAATATTAAACACATCTCATTTAAACATGTTAAGAGTAATAGCATCCTAGCTTGTATAGTGACCTTCAAGAGGTACAAAGGAATTTGTTTTGATTGAAAAGCAACATGAAAGACCATGAGCAGCTTCAAGGTATACATTTCTAAAAATATAAATCCATACAGAAAAAGACATGACCTCAATAAAAAGCATGACTTTAGAGCAATAACCAATTAATTCTTACGAGTAGCTCAAACTATTCTCAGCGAGACATCACAGCAGGGTTCCGCTCAATAGTATCTTCCCAGTACGCAAACATTAATAACTGCTGACTGGCTGACTTATTGAGACATTTAAATCAGTAAAACAACTTGTGTGCACTGATGCTCAAGTCACTAATGTCTGTAAAGACAGGTAGTTGGGGCCCACAAGGATTGAACATTCATCATCTTGACATAGACCGACAGATCCCAAACAATATTAATCAAGCATAGATGCGTAAATGATATACACCCCCAAAAAAAAAAAAATAACACATAACAAGGATTGGAGAGAGATACCTGGTTCCCTAAAATAGAACTGTAACCATTACCTAATGGGATATATCGCTTATAGCCCAAATTACCCGAGCACTTATATCAAAGCTGCTCCTTTAAGAGCCCTGAGGAGATAAATACGAGTGACACATAAGGCTCAGCGCCATTTTCTTTTCAGACGTGCGTTGGAGTGAACGCAGCGACCGTGAAGGGTAATGGTTACATTTCTATTTCAGGGAACCAGGGTTATGATAATAACCTAACGTTCCCTATGAAGTACGAAATGTAACCATTACCTAACGGGATACAATACCCAAGCCGTCGCAAGTGAAGGACTTTCAGCACCAGCAGATGTGCTAAAAAGGAACATAAGAACATAAGAAAGTTTACAAACGAGAGGAGGCCATTCAGCCCATCTTGCTCGTTTGGTTTGATAGTAGCTTATTGATCCCATAATCTCATCAAGCAGCTTCTTGAAGGACACCAGGGTGTCAGCTTCAACAACATTACTGGGGAGTTGGTTCCAGACCCTCACAATTCTCTGTGTAAAAAAGTGCCTCCTATTTTCTGTTCTGAATGCCCTTTTATCTAATCTCCATTTGTGACCCCTGGTCCTTGTTTCTTTTTTCAGGTCGAAAAAGTCCCCTGGGTCAACATTGTCAATACCTTTTAGAATTGTGAATGCTTGAATCAGATCACTGCGTAGTCTTCTTTGTTCAAGACTGAATAGATTCAATTCTTTTAGCCTGTCTGCATACGACATGCATTTTAAACCCGGGATAATTCTGGTCGCTCTTCTTTGCACTCTTTCTAGAGCAGCAATATCCTTTTTGTAACGAGGTGACCAGAACTGAACACAATATTCTAGGCGAGGTCATACTAATGCATTGTAAAGTTTTACTAGTTTTATTAGTTTACTGTGAAGCTACGTCTTAGTTGGTGCTTATCTTGGCGAGAGCCAAGTTCAAATCAGCATGAAGTTTTAACATCTACTCTCATGTAATGGAAATCATTAACATTACTTCCCTTGATTTAAATTCAACACTTTTCACAATAACTTCATTATCACAATATATCCGAGCATCTTGTTGGCCTTTTTTATAGCTTCCCCACATTGTCTAGATGAAGACATTTCTGAGTCAATATAAACTCCTAGGTCTTTTTTCATAGATTCCTTCTTCAAATTCAGTATCTCCCATATGATATTTATAATGCACATTTTTATTGCCTGCGTGCAGTACCTTACACTTTTCTCTATTAAATGTCATTTGCCATGTGTCTGCCTAGTTCTGAATGCTGTCTAGATCATTTTGAATGACCTTTTGCTGCTGCAACAGTGTTTACCACTCCTCTTATTTTTGTGTCGTCTGCAAATTTAACACGTTTGCTTACTATACTATAATCTAAATCATTAATGTAGATTAGGAATAGCAGTGGACCTCACACTGATCCCTGTGGTAAAACACTGGTTACCTCGCTCCATTTTGAGGTTTCTGCTCTAATCAGTACTTTCTGTTTTCTACATGTTAACCACTGCCTTTAGCATTCTGTCCAAGGACCGATAAGGATCCATGGCATACAGTCCACAGTACAGTGAGGGAGAACCCTCATGCAGTGTTTATGCTGCAAGGTTTCAGTGAGTAACCTCAGCATTTAACACCAGAAGTCCAAAAAGGGTGTATGGCTAATTACCTGAGGACTTAAAGTGGAACATACTAAAAATGTGCTAAAGAGCAGAATGAGTGGCTGACCGTATAGGAGCTGTGCCAGTACCGAGAACCAGGTCCTCCTGGGCCACTTCGGGGCTACTAAGAGTTCCCTGGCAGATGAACTGCTGTTAATGAAAACAGGTGTTCGTGAGCCCATAGCAAAAGCTGCTGGGCAACACGATTGAGACCGAGAGACCGCAATTGCTGCAGGGCCAGATGAACTGCACGCAGCTCCAAAACACTGTTGTGAAGACCGTTCCACGAGGGTTCCCACACTCCATGCACTCCCAAGCCGTTCCAGACAGCGCCCCGACCTAGCTTGGGAGCATCTGTAGTCATCGCCTCTCTCCTCGTGACACAGCCCAGAGCTGTGCCCAAGCACAGATGAGCTGGTTGTTTCCACCACGAGACAGATTGGTGATCATGTTTTCGGAACTGAGGCTTACGCTGAGATAGACAGCCCTTTGAGAGGGTGTTAACTGGCTTTTCAACTGGTTCACCGTGATACCCAACCGTTGGAGGTGGTTGGTGACCAGTCCCGTGTGTAACACTGCCTGTGCTGGTGACTCGGCACATATCAGCCATTAATGCAGGTAATTGATCACCCTGATGCCTTTTAGTCTCAAAGGGGCCAATAGAGCATCCATGCACTTTCAAAAATTGCGAGGAGCTAGAGAGTAACCGAACGGCAGTACAGGAAACCCGTACACAGTGGCTTGAAAGGCAAGCCGCAAGTACTTCCTGTGGCCGGGTCTTATACGGATGTGAAAGTAGGCGTCCTTGAGGTCCACTGCAGTGAATTAGTAACTTGATCTTACTGACTGCAACAGCTGCCGCGTTGTCAGCATCTTGAACCTTCGGACTCTCAAGTACAGATTGAGCTGTCTGAGGTCGAGGATTGGTCTGAGGCCTCCATCCCGTTTTGGCACCAGGAAGTACCTGGAGTAAAACCCTTCTCTCTCGCTGGGAGGCTTGACAATTGAGATTGCCTGTTTGTGCAGTAGGGCCGCCACCTGGGACACTAATACAGTGTCTTCAGGGTTCATAACTGTAACTGCGATCATGCCCTGAAAAGGTGGGGGGCCGAATCGAAACTGCAGAGAGTAACCGGCCCTGATGGTGGTAATCACCCAGGTGTCCGTGGTGCATGATCACCAGTAATTAAGGTGGGCCTGATGGAATGGGCCCTGGACCTGTGGCAGCAAATCCCTAGGGTTGCTGGCTCTTAATAGCTTGCCTCGCGCTGCTGCTTGTGAGCAGGGAGACGATAATTGCGGCGGCCTCCGTGTTACAGGAGACTGAATCTGTTTTTGTGGCTGAGGCTGCCTGTTTTGATAAAGCTTTGCTGGCTTACGGGCTGGGGCTTTATGCTTGGGGAGGAGGCGTGCCAACTTACGTGCTTGGTGAGAGCGTTTTAGCATCTCATCCACTGCCAGCCCAAAGGTATGCCCTGGTGTTACAGGTGCATCCAGTAATCCAGTAGACACCTTGTCCTTTTCAGGTACTTCAGCCTGAGCAAGCCAGAGCCAATGCAGCCATGCTCCTGCCCAATGCCTGATTATTGTACTTAGACAACTGAAGTAGGTGGTTGTTGACCAGGCTCAACTCGTCCAACTGAAGGGGCGAGGGTCTATGGTCTGAGGACAGTGCTTGTAGCAGCATGGACTGGTAAGCCACCATTATGCTACTGTAGCTACCAAGACGTGTGCAAAATGATGAGGCCGCATAGGCCTTTTTCAGCATTTCAGTGATGCTGCATTGATTGTTTGGGCATGAAACGTCCTTTTGCAGCAATGCTAGATTAGGTATCTGCACCAGGCCCAACTTATCTGCATCGTGCACCCTATACAAACTGTCCAGTGACCTGGAGACAACCGGGGCAGTTGCTGGGTGCTCCCGGGAGGATTGCACCTTGTGCAAAAAATCTGAGAGAACCGGGGAGGGCCCAAACACTGACGCACAGCAGCGGGCACCCTATCAAATATAGGGCATTTAGGCTCATCTTCTGTGGCATAAGGCACCTGCAGAGCCATGGTAGCACGTTTGATCAGGGAGGTGAGCTCCTCTGACAAGGAGGGGCTTCCCGTGGGACCCTAGACATCTGATTCTGCGTCGTCGGATGGAAAGATTCTTGGGGTTCCATGCAGTAAGGGATATGGCGTCCTCCTGCTCTGGTTGTGAGTCAGGTGATGGTTCCTGAACCCTGGGGACCGAAACAACGGGAGGGAGGGCTCGCAGCATCTTCGTCAAAAGGGACTGCTGGTTCATAGCTTCAAAAGGGACTGCTGCTGGTTCATAGCTTCAAAAGGGACTGCTGCTGGTTCAAAGCTTCAAAAAGCTTCTCCATTTGCCATGCAACCCGATCAGTACCAGAATGCCTGCTACGGTGGCTCCTGTTCCTCTTGCTTGGAGGAGGAGAGGGGTGAGCTCTGTGAGCCAGAGGATGATTTAGAGGAGAGCAGACTTAGTCCTGCTCCTACCTCTAGCGGCTTGTTTCCTAGCTCCAGGTGTACCAGGGAGTGGGAACCCTGTTGACCGCACTGAAGGCGATGAAAGGGGCGAGTCATGCTGTGCTGGCGTGAAAGTTACAGATCGGTCCCTGGAACAGTGGGCTAGCCTGCTTTCCAGTGTCCTTTTAGAAAAATGAGCACAAGTCTTTAACTGCTCCCTCTGCATGCTTCCTTCCCAGGCAGTGGATGCACCTGTCATGCTTATCATCTGCTGGAATATTTTTCTTGCAGCCAGCACAAGGATGAAACCCAGGTATGGTGCAAGGGTGAAAAAACAGTTCAGCTGTGCAATGAATGTACACAAGAACAGACAGTAAGCTGGCTGGTTCTGAAAGCTGTTTTGTATGGTGTACACAAAAATGGAGTACGGTACTGGAAACGATCTTGGTGTCAAAACGGACCGAACTAGGTCACTGATACCGATTTTGGTATGAGCCAGATGACTGGTATGGACCTTGGTACCAATAAAAGATGACTGGTACCTACTTTGGTACTGCCCCAGGACAGGCTGTGGTACCGACTGATACCGGCTCTGGTACCAACCAGGTGACTGGTACCGGCTCTGGTACCGACCAGGCCGCTGTAGAGGCACTGGTACCAACAGGTCACTGGTACAGGCTCTGGTACTGACCAGGGTATGAGATCTGGTACCGACTGGTACCAGCAGAGCGAGTCACTGGTACTGGGCTGTTACCAGGACAAGTGGCGTGCAGGTAAAAAACCTGAAAAAGCCACTGGCAGTCTGCAAGCATGCATTGTAAAACAGGCTGCAGCTGCCTGCTAACTAGAAAAATCTAGTAGCTTTCGTTGTGAGTGCAGCAAAGCAAACAAAGCAACGGCATAGAGACATGGAATATCCATTAACACCGGCGGTGTCTATGTAGCGCGAAAAGCTGACTGGAAAAAAACAAACAGTGTACAGAGGCGGACTTTAGTACAGGGAGCCTGCGCTTGCTGGATTTCAGAAAGAAAACAAAAAAATGATTAGACACTTGCTAAAAATATAGGAACAGCTTTGATATACAGGTAGTGAACAAAAAAATGGAAACACCAATGTAAAGTCACTTAATAGGACGTTGGGCCACTATGGTATCCTGCTCTGTGGAGTTCTCGGCGGACCGTTTTTGATGGTCTGCTCGCGCCCCAGGTTGAAATTTGCAGTCAATTGATCTGCAGTTGCTAGCCTGTTTCGCCTTGCACTTCGAATTAATGCACGGATATCACGATCCTGGAGTATGCGCTTCCGCCCACTGTTGCCCATTTTTATACATGACCCTAAGCATAATTAACGCATGAGCCACACCTGTGTGGAAGCCATTGCTTTCAATATACTTGGTGTTCCTCATTTACCCAGGTGTTTCCATTATTTTGTTCACTACCTGTACGTGCTCAGGTAATTCAGGCTATAAGAGATATAACCTATTCGGTAATGGTTACATTTTGTACTTGAAAGGGAATTTTCTTTATTAATGACCTTGATATCTACTTCGAGAAGGACTGTAAACTTCCAGAATGTAAGCAGCTGGCATGGTCATCTTACTATTTGTAACATCTTTTGTTATTAAGGAACTGAATGAAGGCATCAAGTATTCAGTACTATTTGGCAGGCAACAGGAAAACAGCAGAGCAACATTAATGAGCTGCCCTGTTCTGCATTTTCACTTTCACTACATGATTCAGCTATTCAGAAACTGGTGCTAGTTAACAATTCTTAAAATAAAATGTTCTGGTTTAACTGCACAATGCTTTGATTTTACTGCACAATTAAGGGGTAATAATTCAGTATAATCATTAATAATTCAATTTAGTACATTTTCTGTCATGTAAAATAACACAAAGCTCTTTGTATCATTGAGCAATGTAATTGCTTTTACACCACAAACATCAGGTTCAGAATGTGCTGACCCGTGGCTAATGTGAAAATGAAAAGTAGTTTGTTGAGTTTCGGTTTTAAATCCCAAACGAGTACTGAATCAGTGCATCAAGGACAGTCTAAAAGCAGGTCAGAGTTACTTTCTGTGCAGCTCGAAGGAGCTTCTACTGACAGTGGCTGGCTTTTATTTTAATTGAATGCAAAACAACATTTCAAGCTCTCGTACCTAAACGTTTTCTGGTTGTCACAAAGTTTTAAAAAGTGCTGCGATATATGTTAAATGCCAATAAAAGACTAGTATACACAAACAAAAAAAATCGTAAATCGAAAACCAATTAATACAAAAATCAAAGAATAATGCTACGTGCAAGCTACAGTGTGAGGTGGGAATTAAATGTTCCAACAGACAACATCTAAGGTTCTGTTACTGTTCTGTTATGAGAAGGCACTCTGGGGTCAGTGAATCAGTGTGTTACTGTACTGCTATGAGAAGGCACTCTGGGGTCAGTGAATCAGTGTGTTACTGTTCTGCTATGAGAAGGCACTCTGGGGTCAGTGAATCAGTGTGTTACTGTACTGCTATGAGAAGGCACTCTGGGGTCAGTGAATCAGTGTGTTACTGTTCTGCTATGAGAAGGCACTCTGGGGTCAGTGAATCAGTGTGTTACTGTTCTGCTATGAGAAGGCACTCTGGGGTCAGTGAATCAGTGTGTTACTGTACTGCTATGAGAAGGCACTCTGGGGTCAGTGAATCAGTGTGTTACTGTTCTGCTATGAGAAGGCACTCTGGGGTCAGTGAATCAGTGTGTTACTGTTCTGCTATGAGAAGGCACTCTGGGGTCAGTGAATCAGTGTGTTACTGTACTGCTATGAGAAGGCACTCTGGGGTCAGTGAATCAGTGTGTTACTGTTCTGCTATGAGAAGGCACTCTGGGGTCAGTGAATCAGTGTGTTACTGTTCTGCTATGAGAAGGCACTCTGGGGTCAGTGAATCAGTGTGTTACTGTACTGCTATGAGAAGGCACTCTGGGGTCAGTGAATCAGTGTGTTACTGTACTGCTATGAGAAGGCACTCTGGGGTCAGTGAATCAGTGTGTTACTGTACTGCTATGAGAAGGCACTCTGGGGTCAGTGAATCAGTGTGTTACTGTACTGCTATGAGAAGGCACTCTGGGGTCAGTGAATCAGTGTGTTACTGTACTGCTATGAGAAGGCACTCTGGGGTCAGTGAATCAGTGTGTTACTGTACTGCTATGAGAAGGCACTCTGGGGTCAGTGAATCAGTGTGTTACTGTTCTGCTATGAGAAGGCACTCTGGGGTCAGTGAATCAGTGTGTTACTGTACTGCTATGAGAAGGCACTCTGGGGTCAGTGAATCAGTGTGTTACTGTACTGCTATGAGAAGGCACTCTGGGGTCAGTGAATCAGTGTGTTACTGTTCTGCTATGAGAAGGCACTCTGGGGTCAGTGAATCAGTGTGTTACTGTACTGCTATGAGAAGGCACTCTGGGGTCAGTGAATCAGTGTGTTACTGTACTGCTATGAGAAGGCACTCTGGGGTCAGTGAATCAGTGTGTTACTGTACTGCTATGAGAAGGCACTCTGGGGTCAGTGAATCAGTGTGTTACTGTACTGCTATGAGAAGGCACTCTGGGGTCAGTGAATCAGTGTGTTACTGTACTGCTATGAGAAGGCACTCTGGGGTCAGTGAATCAGTGTGTTACTGTACTGCTATGAGAAGGCACTCTGGGGTCAGTGAATCAGTGTGTTACTGTACTGCTATGAGAAGGCACTCTGGGGTCAGTGAATCAGTGTGTTACTGTACTGCTATGAGAAGGCACTCTGGGGTCAGTGAATCAGTGTGTTACTGTACTGCTATGAGAAGGCAATTGATATTGATAACCCTTTTCTATTCTAACTAGTTTTCTCTTACCCTGCGCCACTGGGTTTCAAGATATCAATCAACAAGGGGAAACCTTCTAAATTAGAATTGTCCAGAAGCCACTATCTTTCTATCCTGTCTGCCTCCGTTATGTCCATGTGTATTAGCACGAATGTTTGTTACCCTTGAGCCACTGATTGACTGAACAAACTACTTAAAATCCCAATACCAAGTGTATACAGGTACTGTACCGTGCTTGACGCTACCCCTGCTTGTTGAAAAGAAAGCCACTGAAGAACTTTAAGAATGGTAGCTCACAATTCATGATTAAGATTTGCACCTGCAATTTCTGGTCTATCTGCTGAAATGAAAATCCTCCCTTTCCCAGGCTTCAATGACATCATTTATTGCTAGAGAAAAAGACTTACCCTGAATGTTTAAAATCCTTTCACCGCTGTTTAGAGATAAAGCCATTAAAGAGGTGCATTATTAATGTAAAGACTTTAATGTCCTTACAAAAAAAGAAAAATCGATATTGAAATACTTCATGAATTCTTAATTTGTCGTTTTAAAAAGGGCATTTATTCTTTAATAACTAGATATGTAGTCAGGCTTCCTCGTCTATGATATGCCTGTAAAGGCTGTCTGGTAGTGTAGGAGCCATTTCATTACAACCCATTGGGGCAGGTGGCTTGTTGGGAGTTTTTATAAAACTCCATTGAACACAGGGAAATGATGGGAAACAGTAGACTGAACTGTCACGGTTACATTTCCTACAGTTAGTTGACCTATATTAGTTCACCTAGCATACACGGCAGTATGTTGTCACTTTTCCAATGCTACATGAAAGGGTCTTCAAACTGGACTGTACAAAATGATTCCGGCAGGCTTCTATATAACAATCACTTGATTGATTTGGTTCCAAATCAACATCTCTTTCCTTAAAGACATTATAAAGGACCCGTTGTTATTTTGTATTTATTTCCATTAAATATTGATGTCTAAAAGATGAATGCCTGCTTCTATTCGTCCAAAGATGTTCACACAGATAAACTCTTCTGTGGCAAGTGCTGAGTAGCTGAGTAATGTAAAAAAAAAACATGAAAAAGACAATAACGTTCAAAAGAAATGCTGCAAGGACAATGTAAGATTTTTTTTTTTTTAAGTATATTTAAAAAAAATAGATTTCGGAATTTGAAAAGGGTGTTTTTGTTATAAAATTTTTGTGGAGGTCATTTTCAGTATACCACCCATCTGTGCTGAATACTAAGAGGTCTTCTCTAAAAAAACAACCACCCACTTGAAACTGCATTACCTGACTGGAGTAAAAAAAACAACATAAAGCATTTCAAAAGAAAGCTGAGACATTGGATCTATCGGTTTCTAACACACTTGATTATGAAGAACATCTTAAAAGCAGACTTCTGTTTGAATCTCAGGGTTGTTTATGTCTATGTACCATGCTCGATATTTAAATTTATTTTTAAAGGTACAGTTCTGAATTTCAATTTTTTTTCACAATAATTTAAAATGGTGCATGGTGAATTTTTGTTTTAATACTAAATATCCTGATTTTTGAATGATAAAAGAAAACAAACCGTTAGGTTATTATCATAACCCTGGTTCCCTGAAAATGGGTGTTTCCCTTTAAGACACCCGAAGCTGAAACTTTATAGCAAAGACTTCTCGTCTCAAAGCAGTGTGACGCAGCTGCTGCTCCGCCCCCGCGAGCCTAAAGGAGCTGCACGCACTGACCACAATGCCATTTTCCTTAGAGAACAGCGACCAAGCTGTCGCAAGGACATGGTAGTATATCACTGAGCTAAAGAGCTAAGCTGAAACCACCTTGTGCTTGTTAATCAAGCAATAGTTGGAAGAAACATAGGATGAAAACTCACCAAATGTTCTGTTGTGAAGGTGGACAGGGAAGCCACCCTCAGCACTCCAGTGCAGAAACCAGGGTTATGCGGATCTACGACATTCAGTCGGTAGAACCTAGTAAAAGTATGGGGGGAAGCCCACATCACTGCATTGCAAATGTCCTGGACAGATGCACCCTGGAACAAAGCCCATGAAGTTGCCTGACCCCTGGTGGAATGGCCGGTCAGCTTCTCTGGTGGAGGTATATTGGCCAATTCATAAGCAGTCTTAACTGTGCCTGTCAACCATTTAGGCAGACGCTGCTTAGACAGAGCCTGTCCCTGGGATTTAGCCCCATAACAGACAAATAATTGTTCTGACTGCCTCCAGCTTTTAGTCCTGTCAACATATTATGCTATGAAACTGGCGCTCCCTGTCAGATTGGAAAGGAGGGAGATGGAAAGCCTCCAATTCCACCAACTGGTTAACATGAAAAGCCAAGATGGTCTTTGGAATAAAAGCCGGGTTAGTACAAAGGGTAACCTTCGTTCTGGTCTCAGAAAAAATTAGACAGGCTTTCGATACTGAGAATGCTTGCATTTCACTCACCCGCTTAGCGGAGGTAACTGCAAGCAAGAAAGCTGCCTTAATGGAGGTTTCATCAGCACATTAAGCACTACATTCAACCTCCAAAGAGGAACTACATCCTTCACCGGTGGTCTAAGCCGCCGGGTGCCTTTCAAAAATTGCCTGCCAGGAAATGAGCTCCTTGGGAGACTGAATCTATTTTTACATGGCACACAAAGATGGATGCCAAATAGACCTTTAGAGTAGAGGGAGTTTCCTTATCAAAAGGTCCTGTAAAAATTGCAGTATAACTGCCATGGGGCATGTCGTGGGTTCGAATCCATGAGACAAGCACCACGCCTGAAACACACCCCACTTGTTCCCATATTGGGAATGGGTAGAGGTTGCCCTGGCGTTTTGCAGGGTGTCAATCACCCTGTTCAATAACCCCAGATGGCTCAAATGCAGCCGTTCAGAGGCCAGACCCAGAGCTGTAGGCTTGATGGGTTGGGGTGCCACAAAGTGCCCTGCGCCAGGCTGAGCAGGTTGCGGCGCATCGGCAGTTCACACGGCTGGACGCTCAGGAGCTGCATCAGGGAGGAGCACCAAACTCTCCTGGGCCAGTAAGGGGCTATTAACAGCACCCTGGCCCGGTCCTGCCTGATCTTCTCCTGACACAGCTGGAGCAGGGCGAGCAGTGGAAAAGCATAGAGTAGACGTGCTGGTCACAGGTGTGCCAGTGCATCTAATCCCAGAGGTCCCCCATCTACTTTTATGGAGAACCACAGGGGGCAGTGTGCCGACTCCTGAGAGGCAAAGAGGTCTACCTCTGCTCTCCCAAATAAGGCTCACGACCTTGGGATGGAGCCTCCATTCTGCACCGCTGGGGAACCCTCTCGAGAGGTCCATAGCCCAATTGATCACCCTAGGCAGGTGAACTGCCCAGAGTGAGAGGAGGTACCCACAGCAGAAGCTTGTGGGCTAGTGCAGCAGTTCAGCAAGGATAGCCTGCTGGCGTGACATGGCTTCCCATATCTTATCCAACTGTCCCCTGTCTGCCGAACATGAGCGCCAAGCTTTCTTCCTTTTCCACTTGGGAGGAGGGGAAGGAGAAGGGGAACTGTAGGAAGACACTGAGGAGAAAGACGAGGAGCATGGCTTCTCGACTGGACTCCTTCGAACGCGACTCCTACCCTCCCAGAGCCATGAGAGGAGGCTCCAGCCTACTGACACTCAGTACCGACCTGGTACACTCGGTACCGACCCAGTGTACTCGGTACTGACACTCGGTACCGACCCAGTGTACTCGGTACTGACACTCGGTACCGACCCAGTACACTCGGTATCGACCCAGTGTACTCGGTACTGACACTCGGTACCGACCCAGTGTACTCGGTACTGACACTCGGTACCGACCCAGTGTACTCGGTACTGACACTCGGTACCGACCCAATACACTCGGTACCGACCCAGTGAACTCGGTACTGACACTCGGTACCGACCCAGTACACTCAGTACCGACCCAGTGTACTCGGTACTAACATTCGGTACCGACCCAGTGAACTCGGTACTGACATTCAGTACCGACCCAGTACACTCGGTACCGGGACAGTGCACTCGGTACCAAATGGTAACCTCGGTCCGGAAGCGGGGGCGACAGTGTCGCAGTTACCGTTAGTGGGGTATTAACAGAGATGTCCCTTTGTAAAACAACCACCGGCTAACCTTCCGGTCAGTACAGACACGAGACTGGAAGCAGCCTGCTTGTAAACAAGCCTTTGTAAGAGTGTGCTGAAAGCTACACTAATACAGCATCAAGCTGCTAAAGTAGGCACACCCACAGTAGCTGCTTGGTTTCCTTTCAATCCTTACACTGTAAGAAAAAGAGAGAGAGAGAGAGAGAAACACAATATTAATATATTATAATAATATAAAATAATATACAATATAACAACACACAACCAGAACGCACAGCCGAGTGCTAAGGATCCCAGGAAGGACGGCACTTGAGCCACAGGCTTCCCGCAGGGCAGTACGCGGCGGGACTTTACCAGCACTCAGCTGAAAACACAAGAAAAACTAGAAATAAACAATTTCACATAAACGAAAAAGAAAATCTCCATTTCTTACACCAGAATATTAAGTAAAAGGGAGAGAAGCCTTGATACACAATAGCCATTCATCATTTTGACTTTGGGAGCTTCTTTAACTTGGGTGAAAGCACAGAAAAAGGCATCTGCTGAGAAAGCTGTTAATCATGGGGTTTCCATGCGGGTCAATTTACACGTGAAATGGCGATGCGCTTGCACGTTTGGGAGAATTATTCGGGTAAATCAGGTTTGTGGCCAAAAAAACGACCAAAGAGAGGGATAGGGTAAATCTCATTTACTCGTGTAAATGACGAAACACACGGGAAAACCACGCTCAGTTTCGCATGGAAACTCGCATTTCATGTGTAAATGTTAATGAGCGTGTTTATCCTTAACTATAAATATTGCAAGGAAGCAGGTCAATTGTTACTGTGGATTCCAAGACGGCAGAAAGTAGTGGCTGATGGGCGATTTTATGGTTAGCAGTGGAGTAGTTCACCTTAATGCTAATACAGGCAGATTTTTTTATTATTGTTTTTTACTGTCTGGACAGTCATGTTGTAAAGCAGCTGTTTGAGAATACCCTTGCTGTAAAAACTATGCTAAAGTTAAACATGAAGAGCAAGTGAGCTGCTTAAATGTCTAACTGAATTAATTCCCGTCCTTTTTTTGATCCCAGCTATGTCCAAAGACAACGCGTGTCTGCCCTCCACGTTAATAAATATAGTTGGTGAACTGGTTGTCATTAAAACAGCTCGATCGCCCAAAACAGCGCAACAAACATCCAACAAGTTGTTGATGCCCTCTCAGAACTGACCAAAAAAAATTGCAAATGAATGTATTAATTGTGTTTTATTTGTTTGCATCATATTTAACACAACAGTAAATCCAACACAACTTAAAAGAAAGGAGAGAATCTCTGACAGCACGAGCCTCCTCAGATCGCTGCTGTGCAATTGAAACTGGCGGCTCAGGTAACCTTCACAGTTGCCAAGTCCGCTTATAATAAGCAGGATTGGGCTTGTTTTTGAGAGTCGCAGGTTGGAGTTTGCATAAACACCCATACTCTAACACGAGTTGCACTTGTTTTGGGCTTGTTTTGAAAGGCAGTGCCACTTTTTTTCTCATGAGACTTGGCAACACTGGTAACCTTCCCCGTCTGTCTCACAGGCAGCCACTGATTCCTGAACACCTCATTTTGTTCAGGATACGGCAGGCAGTGGCAATTTTGGGAACAAACTAATTCACTTCAGTCCTTTTCATCAGTATCTGCCACCTCCCTTTCAAGTGCCCACTAGCCATATTTGCCGAAGCATTGTGTTGAATGCTTCCTCAGCAGCTGTCAGTCATCCGGACGGGTACGGTTTCATAAGCCAGGTTAGTATACACAACATCACCTGATCCCCTACATGCTGCATTGCCTGAATGAAAGGAAAATATATATAACGTCTCCGCCGGTTTTAAGCCATGGTGATCTGCAATGCCTGTTGGTCAGTTTCATTTTATACTCATTTTCATTTTTAATTAATGAGTCGTAAGATAAATCAGTTGAAACAGTATTCACTTCTAACGACATGACACCATGCTAATGATATTTGAAAAACAATTTGGGCAAGAGCAGTAAAACACATTATTAACCAGTCAGGCACAAGGTATTTTGCTTTATTACAGCAGCTTAGATTCACTCGTGTAGCAGGTCTCTGCAAGACGAAACCACATTTTCACAAAATGTCACTAGTAATCTTCAAAAACAGCACTAGTACTTTACGCATAGCTAATTTACATATCAACCTCCACCTTTCCCATTCATTTGCATGACGTCAGGTGAAAAGCCCGGTTTACTCGAGTAAAATAAACTGAGCGAATGGAAACCCGAAAAAGCATTTTACGAGACATTTTTCTCGTGTAAATGTCTCGAGTTAAAAAAAAAACTCGCATGGAAACCCCATGAATGTTTCAGAAAACACATCCTACAAAGCTTGGGATCAGAGTGAAAGACACATCAATCATCAAGGTCAGTGCAAAACACACACACAATAATAACCAACATGCACTTCTGTAGATTCTGAATGACATAGCTGCACAGCTATGGCTAAACGTTTTGCATCACCTTATAAAATTAACACATTTTGCTTCATAAAGTCGAATGAACTCAGCTTAAAAAGATGATGAAATGTTTTACAGATAGTCCTCGATTCCCAGGGGTTTTCTCAACACCACTGCACGCTCTTATTTTACTGCAAAATGTTTATATTACTTACTCAGAAATACCAAGTAAAAGGTCTTGGTTATAAAGCACTGGAACACATAAGAATTTTAACATTGGGAGCTCCACTAACCTGAGCCTAAGCATTCATGTGGCCCTGATTCAATAATAATAATAATAATAATAATAATAATAATAATAATAATAATAATAATAATAATATGGGGGGATTCTGATTCTAAAGTATAGAAAGAAGGATATTACTGTGCATAGAGTTATGTCTTCGGGGAGTCTTTTAACTGTCAGTGTGTAGTGACAGTATGGCAGTATAAATTATGATAAGGCAGTTAGGGTTATGGAACAGGGTTAACAGTTTCAGACGCAGAGGAGAAGAGTGCTGTAGAATACAGGGAGAAAATAACAAATTAGCAAAAGTAGCCTGGGAGACAGTGTCTGACTAATTATGTGATGTTTAAATTGCATGAAGTGTAACAGCTCTGCCTCCCATAGGTAAATACGTGATCCACTCAGTGGTAATAGTAGATGTTGCTATATCCATCTTATAAATCTACATGAACTAGCTATTAAAAATTGCATATTTCAAAAACTTGTACCACTCCCTACAATTGCAGGTGTATATAGGGTTAAAAAGTCAAGTAGTGCTGTCCTTCAATTTATCTTCCACGAGCGATGCTGAAATCGGACCCAATGCACACCCAGGCATGTCAATACCCAGGTCTAGTTTAATCAGCCCTGAAGTGCACACATTAAAGTGATGAATCTGTTCATATGTGGTGTACATTTAACTGGCTTACCTTCATCTGAGCAAAAGATCTTTCATAGTTGCCAACATAGAGAAGTCCTACGGTCAGTGTCAGCAACCTGCAACAGAAAGAATTAGTCACAGGTTAGCTTTCACTAGCGGGTTGATTGCACCTATACTCTATATAATTAAACACACACACACACACAGAGTGACAATACAATCAGCATCTCAGCCTTCTGAACTGACAGGACAGGTAAGAGGTGGACGTGAACCGTTCAAAAGAGGAAGGTCTTACCATTCAACTACAGAGCAAACTCTGGAGTGCAGAGGCAAGTACGGATGTTAGTATTATAAAAACTCATCAGCCTCTATAATATAAGGATTAATACAGCTATTAAAGAGGTGTTAACCAAAGCATTAAAACACATTGTGTTATTTATCAGCAAGTTAACATGCTGGCCTTTCTTTTTAGAACTAAAATATAATTCCGGATTTGAAAGCCTTTGTTAGCACTCATTTATGATCATACACTGTAAAAAACACTAGCAGTTTAGAAATTGTCTCTGTATTCTTTAATGTGATTATAGCATCTAAAACACTGATAGCCAGTTGTCCTTTGTAGCTGTTTTTAGAGTGAAACAAACAAACCAAAAAAGTACAGGCTTTTTTTTAAAACCGTGAACCTATTTTAAAAACTCATTAAAACAAATAATCCTGAGCAGAGAAAAGCTGTTCCTGCACTCTGTAATTTGTGATCTCACACAGGAGGCAAGCGGATGATTCAGTAAAACCCAGCAAGTTGGCTGGTCCACAAAAACACAGCTTCTGACGTTTTAATTACGGAGGGCTGTTCCAAACGCAGTCAGGAAACAAATCCCTTTTTATCACAGTAGAGAACTTGGAGGAGTATTCATTATGAGACTCCCAGTGCATAAATCAGAAGGTCTGACAGGGAAACAAAACATTTCAGGGTTTTTTTTTCATTTATTTATTTTAAACACCAGATTTCTGTTTTTGTATAAAAACAACCTGCAAGACATCTCGCTTTTTTCCCCCAGAAAAAAATCCACCCAGAAATAATATTTCAAACTCCACCTCTCAACAGAAATAATCACAAAAACGATTCAATTCAAATTTCTGTTAAAATCTGCCACAACTTAGGATATGGGCAAACGACCTAACACTTATGACTTCTACTTCAAAATGGAATAATTATCATTTCTAAACTGAAAAGATACATGGTGTTGTGTTCTATTCATTGCATCAGGGATTGCACTTCACTTGTAGATTGTGTAGGCAAGCAATTGCATAATGCTAAAAAATGTGGTGCCAGGGCTGGGGTAAATTTTTTCAATTCCTTTTTAAAATCAATTCCCGATTCCAATTGGAATTCCAATTCCTTCAAAGGGCTTGGAATTGATATTTTATAGCAGAGGTTTTTAACACGTAACCCCGGGGTTACTTCTAGGTATCAGGAGGACTCAAATGCAAAAATAAGAATGAAAGTAAATGAAAATGATTTTTTATTTTTTATTTTTTTTACGTATTATATATTATTTCTATACCACTGTGCATAAATATAATTTTTTTTGTTTAGCACTTCAAAGGTTAGTATAGTTTCAAAATTTGGAATCGCCAATTATTTTTTCTCATTTTCTCCCCAATTTGGAAAGCCCAATTATTTTTTATATTTCAACCCAACTCACTGCTGCCACCCCCGCACTGACTTGGGAGAGACGAAGACGGACCTCTGAAACGTGTGCCGTCAGCCGTCTGCTTCTTTTCACTCTGCAGGCCCGCCATGCAGCCACCCCAGAGCTACAGCGTCAGAGGACCACGCAGCTCTGGGCAACTTACAGGCAGGCCCGCAGGCGCCCGGACAGTCTACAGGGGTCGCTGGTGCGCAGTGAGCCGAGAACACCCTGGCCGACCTAAGCTCTTCCCACCCGGGCCGCCCCCTGGGTACTCCTGTCTACAGCCTGCAGTGGAATAAGCTGGAAAACGGCGATCTCCACACTATAGGGCGTATCCTGCACTGCACGCAGACTGCTTTACCAGATGTGCCACTCGGGAGCCCCAAACATGCATGATTTTGATAGAGCATATTTACACTCTGATATTAGGGTGGGCAAAGCAGGCGCCTGGCGATTCTGCCTTTATGGAGAGTGCTGCTCACTGCTGCTCATTCACTTTGCAGTTTTCAACTTGTCGTATAATTGAATACTAATCAGTAAAGCACAATCTGCATTTTTTAGACGGATAATGCTTCAGTAAACATAAATAATAACTGCAATACTTTGACAGTTTGTTTCATATATTAGGTGCGGCTGCATTTTAGAAACAGCAATAGTGTTTGATAGAGTACATCCAGATTATTCTGTGTATTGAAATTGACACATTTCTTACTTGCAAAAGAAAAACAAAGGAAGAAAATACTCGACAAAGTTATTCCGTGTCCCTTTGGATAATTTTTATGTTGGCTTTAATAAAAAGTTGATCATTGTCAGTTATAGTTTTATCTTATGGTTAATGTTTTTAATGTTGTAAACATTTTAAATGGCACACATAATTGTGTTGAAATGTTAAGTAAATGGTAACATGATCCATTTGTTAATCAGATTAGTCTGCCTTTTAGGAAACTGTGGTACCATCCGGTACAACTAAAATTGTAAAGGAATACTTGAGCTGAAACCTGCAGAAGAAAGGGATTGTCAACTGCTTTCATCTGATGCCAATTTAATCGATTAACAGTGACTTCAATTTCAGTAATGTGTTGCCACTGTGAGAAGCTTGTTTTAACAGAATACTGCTAATTGCAATTTTGATCGATGTGTTGGAATTGAATAAAAGGGAATTGGAATTGGGAATTGATTTAAAAAAAGAATTGGAACTGAAAAACAGGAATTGGCCCCAACCCTGTGAGGAGCGAATTAGATGATTCAAATAATGACACATCTTTGCAAAGGTGTTTAAGAAGGGCTGCTTCAAAAAGCACATGGTCTCTTTTTCCGTCTGCCATTGTCTCTCCTCTTCATCTGAACCTTTAACTGGGTCCACAAGGTTCTGCTTTCAGACCTTCAAGTATTCAAGTCTCTGGCCCATTTATGCAAGTTTGGGGCTGTCTTTCAGGCTGTCTTCAGCTCTCCAGACCACCTACGCAAGTTTTTTCTTCATCTTTGCCTTCATCTTCATCTATGAGACCCAGTGGATCACCGTCTGCCTTTTAAGCCTTTGTCTTCAAATCTTCTAGTCCATATCAAGCCAGCCTGTCTTCAAATCTTCTAGTCCATATCAAGCCAGCCTGTCTTCAAATCTTCTAGTCCATATCAAGCCAGTCTGTCTTCAAAACTTCTAGTCCATATCAAGCCAGCCTGTCTTCAGATCTTCTAGTCCATATCAAGCCAGCCTGTCTTCAAATCTTCTAGTCCATATCAAGCCTTTGTCTTCAAATCTTCTAGTCCATATCAAGCCTTTGTCTTCAAATCTTCTAGTCCATATCAAGCCAGCCTGTCTTCAAATCTTCTAGTCTTTATCAAGCCTTTCTCTTCAAATCTTCTAGTCCATATCAAGCCAGCCTGTCTTCAAATCTTCCAGTCCATATCAAGCCAGCCAGTCTTCTTGAAAGCTGTGTGAGAACCGCAGGACTTCTTTGCTACAAGCAAGCTGGAACCGCAGAACTCTGACAGACTTTAAAACAGTAAGATAGTGTTGCAATAGCCCTTCTGTTTATGAGCTTTACTGGACTCTATGCTCAAAACACACTATGTTAAATCATTGAATACTAGTCTGAGTTCATTCAGATCCTAGTTAATAAACTGATTACTGATCCATTTCCTGAATCTGCCGATCCTCACTTGATTGAACCCAATAACTCAAAATTGATTTGAGTCAATAATGATCAATATTACTTTGAATGTTTCATGAATCAATGTTTTATCTCTAGCAGAAAACCCTTTGATACATATATTTAAAGTACTTAATAATCGATTTACCATTAAGCATGTCACCAAAATAATTCTGACAAATGCCATTCACGTGTTAATGAAAATTTAAATTGGGTATTACAAAAACTCTCTCTATACATGAAGACCTATGTATTCTGTCTAATGTTTTTTTTTTGTTTCTACAGTACTACTCTGAATCAGCTATACTATGGAAGGCTCCTAAGCTTTGTGCTGTTGACAGCTTTTAACAGAAGTTCATTGTTTCTGGTTTTACTTGACTCTTTATTTCTAAGTCTGAAAGTTTTCTTCTGCAGAGACAAGCAACCAGGGTCATTAAGGCTTGTTTATAGACAATCACTCTGTCAGCATCATGTCGCCCTCATTTTAGTGATTTTTACAAGACAAGACCATTTCTGCACCTGCAGTGGCATCACATAAACTCAATTTCAGGGGCACACCGAACACCTACTTTTCTAAGTAGGCCAATCATTTCAGTTTGCATCTGTAATTCCTCGAATCATGTTACACAAAGGAACACTTCCAGCCCACAAGAAATGTCTGCTTTTATTTCTTCATTTAGCTATCTTTACTTAAAAAGGAAACATATTTGATGTGTGACGGACAGAGTGGGCGAGAGCACCCTGACATGTGCTTCTGCTTTGCTACAGATGAGAGACCCAAGCTGCTTGTGAGAGGCTGTGATTTAAGAGATTGCGGAGGTGTTGAGAGTTAATACTCAAAGTGAATACAATGTGCTAAATGCAACCCCCATTCTGACTCATTCCACCCATTTATAAATATTGCCAATCAGTTTGTTCTGGACATCTGAAAATTGATCAAGCCTATGGAAATTAACATTTCTCATGTCACTATATTTGTAGTATTATACAGGCATGGCAGTTTTGTGAAAATAATTTATGTAATTCAATACATTTAAAAAAAAAAATTCAAGCTTATCTTTATAAGCCTACTAGTTAAAAATGCCCATACAAATTGCAGTACCACCGCTCTGGTGTAAAAGCTATGTGTGACAGCAACTTTCCAGTGCCCATGTTTCTTTTCTTTCAAATACTGTACTGTGTCTATTAAAACTCACACAGCAAATTGTGGCAATGTGCTCTCACAAAGCATTTCACTCATAGATTTATTAATAGCTTTATTAGAACAATCTGCCATTGTGCATGTTTTGTCCCCCACATCGTTACAAAGACGGACGCAAATTTCCAATCAATGCAACATGCTGTTCACAAGTTATAAGAGAAACAAGATTTCACAGAAACAAACTCCCAAACAAACACTAAGTGCACTCCTGTTCCAGCTGATTCACGACCTTGAATCCTTCAGGATACACATTACAGCTGAAAAGACCTTAATCTAAAGAACCAGTCGCAGAACATTACTAGACAGTGGATTCTCTATGGAATCATTCGGATAAGAAAAACAATGCTCATTACTGCCCACAAGGATCCGTAGCACAACCTTGCTCCCAACATAGACTTCAGACATACAGTAGCAGCAGGAGTTTCCAATTGTGGTATTATATTCTTATGATATACGCATGTGCAATTTGCAGTAAAACATATTTTTAGCGTTGGAACAGCATAGAAACATTCTGTAATTGTCTGTCCCAGTTCCCTTTTTTATTAGGAACTAGGAACAGTGTTTTCCGGAAATGGATGTAAAACCATCAAGGATTGAACATGTCAGATGTATGATTTAAATAAAAACATGGAATATATCTTCAGGATTTCAGTTTAAAAAAAATCTGAATTCAGATTTCTGAAAAATAATGGCTAGATAATCTGGAACAAGACTGCACAGTTCAAGAAGCATTTTTTATTAACCCAACAGGGCTCAGGTCAAAATTGCACAGTGAAATGAACAATCAGTAAACATATTCTTTACATAGATCCTATGCATGCAAAGATTATGCTAGAGTATTATACATGTAGCTGGGAAAATAAATAAATAAATAAATGTAAAAATAAGCTAGTTTTCTTGATTATGGTGTGTTTCGATTGGACTTAGTCGTTCCGAAGATCATTTAGTAATGCCTAAAAACCTTTATTGAGCTTTCAATATACCAACTCATTAGCTTTAAAAAAAACTACTAAAAAGGGTTTAGAGAAAGTAATCAAAGCTGATTGTTTGTTCCACTTGAGACCAGGAAAGCGTTAAAGGCACTGCCAGTATGTGCTTCTCTGACAGCGTGCTTTATAGGTATCACCTCCAATAATGAGTGTCTGGATGCAGTGAGTGTGATGAAGTGAAGAGATCTGCAGCTCCTGAAACTGGAGAGAAAACATCCCTCTGTTAGCACAGTCAATGCTGCCCGTGTCTGGATAGATCAATTCCTAATGGCGCTCACTGGACTGGATAATGTGCCCCAGGCTCCACAGACGTACGAAACAAGACTGGAGTTTGACAAGAAGGGAAAACAAATGTCTGACTCAAACAGCAGTAAAAAGAATACAGTATCATTACATGCTCTTTAACCTTGTCAATATTAAATATAGTGCCTATAGATTGTGACAATGGAGAGGTGGTATATTTGTACGAAGCATATTACTAGATAATTTGTGGCCCAAAACACATAACTGCAATTGGCAAGACAGGATAGAAAACCTAATGAGATGTGTGCACTGTGTATTCTCATGGTACACTCTGTAGACCCTTCGTCCACAAGTTCCAACAGCCTTGATAAATCAGCTTAACAACAATCACAACAGTGTCGTGGAACAACATTTCCAATGCAAAGCTTCAATCCTAAGGGGAGAAGAAGGGCAGCTACCTACAGTAGCATAATGATACCGTCATTCTAATACAGCAATTTAACAACTGACTGATGACAACACTGATTCAAATGCGCTTTAATGAATTTTTTGTTTACAATACAAGGGGCTGGATAATCATGTGGTATATATAACTTTATGCAGCACTGAAAGGATACTGAATTGAGATATTTTGAATGCAGCACAAAAAAGAGGGAAGGGGAGTATTAATATGGCACCAATGATCAGGTTTGATCTTTGAGGACTGCCCCAATTACAGTGACAAGCAGACTCGGGGACAATCATTGAAAAACCTGTTAATGGTGCAACAGTTTGCTTTCTTTGAGTCTCCTTATGAACATTTTGGCTCCTTAGCTAATTATGTAATTATGTTTAATATATTTAATATAATTGAAAAAGACATGCAATTAGACTGTGACATTTGAAAGAGAAAAGAGGGTTTGATTATCTGAGCTATCCTCCAGAGGACTGTGGGCCTGGGGAGATTAATATGGAGCAAAAAACATCAGATCCACAAAATAATTATACCCCTAAACATCGTGAATATGTTATTCTATCAAATCACTCACATTCTAGCCAATGAGTAACACTACAGGTTTCGAGAATCAGTAATACACAAAAAAGAAACTTCTGACAACCTGCTGACCTTTTAGAACAGCTATTATGTAATAAAGCAAGTCTGCATTATGAAGACAAACAACAACAACATGTAAACGAAGTAACCTTGGTGAATGCTGAATAAAAGACTCCGTGCTTAAATGAAAAGGTGAAGGCTGATACTCCAAAAAAAAAAAAATCACACAAATTCATATTCATCACAATATGCAGCTCAAAATAAAACACAATATTCTTGGCTCCCAAGGCCTGCAGAATTCATATGAGGGTAGAAGATAATTTTAAATGTTAGAACTGTTTGAAAATTGCTTTTTCATTAATAACAAAAGTCTGTGGTTGATAGAGCATGCCAGAGATTTCAATGAATGTTTTTATTTTTTTTCAAAATCTGCTGCATATAAAAAGGATGCTGTCAACAACTGATAGAGGGGAGTTACTATGTGTGATTGTATTTCAGCTACCGGTAATGTGATTTATTCATTTTTTTTCGTTAACATTGTCAACCAGTACTGGTACACGTTACACCAGCCTAAAGCACAAATATAATGTTATGAGAAACAAAACGATGCAACTCTGCTGGAGTGAGTTGTGCACATATGCGTCTTATATAAAATGTAAAACATAATGGAGTAGAAACACCATATAGGCCTATTCAATTTGAGCAAAGATCCTGTTAAACCATGAATCTGGTTCTAAGAGGGTCCACTTTAAGTAGGACTATAGGTTTTCGGGTTTTATTTTTTTATCACATGACATTCCTTTAAAGTTATTTTGAGCCGATTCTGTTTCCTAACTAAACTCAGAAAAAGCTGTTAATTACAAAACCATGTCACTTGTTTTTACCTTCATATCGTGACTGAGTCTGTTTCGCTTAATTTTTATTTCAAGCAGACGTAACAAATTACATTAATTGCTCATCACTGATCCTAATTGCATTTCATTCTTGCAGTGGCCTAGTTTATCATTGTGCTTTTGTTATTTTCACTCTATTAACAGAGTTGTCCTGACAGATTTTCTTTTCAGCACAAAATACCCAGTACGGAGTGTACAATGATAGCAAGTCCATCATTTAAAATCTCCTTGATTTGTAGCAAAGAAAAACATTATCTTTAATTAGTAGTTTTCTCTTCGTCAGGAAGCAGAGACAGCCTAACAATGACTAATTAACATTAAAGGGAGGTAGAGATTTGGAAAATATAAACCGAAAAGTTGAAGCCCTAACTATAAGCCATTTGGAGGATACCAGCTTCTACTGCATCGACAGAAGGGTACATTATTAACATGGAAGAAAGTGGCCAATGATCCTGACCAATGTTTTGGCCAGGGGTTTGGGGCGGCCTAGGCCCCCAGAAACTCTAAGGGTGTAGATGCTCTCAACCATTTTGGACCACTTACAGAAACATATTTGAACTTGAAAAAAAACTTCAGACATGACTTCACTTGTTATTTTACCAGATGGACCAACCTGATAAATCACACATGAGGTGAGTTGCAGTGTTTGCTCCAGGACTTACTGATTGAGGGTCAATTTGGCCCCCTACTAACATTTTAAGGTGACATTTTCTTTAGTGAGGGGGTCAATATGTTTTATGATTTCGAATTCAACACAACAACAGTATTGTTACACATGCCAACACAGTTTTCTGACCTTGCGTTTCTGAAGAACAACAAAATTAAAATGTAAAAAAAAAGTTTTCATTAGTATTCAGTCAGTAACAATGACATCTTTTGAAATTGCCTTGATAAAAACAAAAACTGGTAGAAACAAGGGGTCCATAGGTTACACAAGTCACCTTTTTTGAGATCTTGTGCAGAAGATCCTGCTTTCCTTTTCTTTTCCGAGCTTTGCCAAGGCCTTCTCATAAAGAAACTCCTTCCAGTGAGGTCCCTCAACTCCTATGACAAGGAGGGATTCAGTCTGTCACTTGCCAGCCTATTCCTAGACACATACAGTCTAACTTCACTAGAAGAAACCCTTCTTATAAATAACCCCAGTTTTTAACCATCCAAACAGCAAGAACGTTGTTTTTCAATGTAAATTAGCCCTATTAGAACGGTCACTTTTACAAAATCTACCCGGATGAAACGATCTCGGTAGTGACTGACACTGAACTTTCTCCAGTGTGAATGTGTTACTTTCTCTCAGTGAAAACAAAGACCTTGGTACGTTAATTCGAAGATAAGGCTGTCGCAAGTGACGCTGAACTAGTTATTCCGTGTAGTAAAACATTGGACTCCTTTGCATGGAGGATCTCAGTAAGCTACAGTGCACGGTTCATCAACTGATTCAGATTCAGTTATGTTAAGTCTGCCAACTGATGATGTAGGGCAAGGCAACAACTGAGTGCCTGAAAATCTGAATAACAGTGAGTTTTGACCTCCTTTAGTATTCTGGATGGAGGGCATACCTTGCAAAATGACCCTGTGTGAACAAAAGGAAATATATACAAATAATATGTACAGCTAAACGTGTCCAAGTATCTTATAGGAATGAAGTCAGACCATGGAAATCCACACCTGTGATGGAGAAACTTTGGATCAAGGGATTTGTTGTGGAACCAAATCGAGCTGAACCTGTTACAGAAGCTGAATCCTGCTGGGAACGTGTGGATATGCTGGACATGTACTAGGCGATTTCAAATATGGAATGTACTTTGATATAAAAATGAAGGGTTAGAGGTTTTTTTTTGGAAGTTCAGTCATTATAAAATATATACAAGTTGAATGCATTTATACTGACCTGTATTTGGATTTAAATCTTAGGGGGACTCATCAAATAAATAAAGTGATATTATAAATTCTAGGAGCAATTGTTAAACTGAAGTAAATTAATTAAAAGATTATCTTATAATGCCATATTTAGAGTTAAAAAAGATTCGGTGCTAATTGACACTGTTCATAGTTTATAATGGTCAAAGAATAGAAATTAGACACAAAGGTATTTTAAATTAATAAAATAAATGATTAACCCTTTTTTAGACAGCACGATATTTGAAACGAAAAATATCTATTTGATTTCATAAGATTAATAATATGTTTTAAGTATTTGCTATAATAAGAAAACATATTATTTAAACTGACGAGTGTTATTGCTTGTTCATGACTTTACTGTAGTGATAAGAAGATTAAAAGCTGGAGCAGTATTCAATTTAATCAATTGGGGAAGTAGTACAGTTTCTTTCTCCTTCTATTAAACAAAAATACCTTTAGACATTATAATATCCATTGAATTATAGAATATAAAAGGTATTATGCTATGTTTTTGTGTTAGTTTGTAATAATATACTATAATACACCTTGTTATTAATCCACTATACTATTGTCTAATGATGGTAGATGGAGTCATTATAATGTGGTTCTTTGAAACTGCTGCCTTGAAAAAGGGGCCTCTCTCCTTATCAAAAGGTACGGGCTGTAGAGAAAGGAGGGGTCTTCTTACATTCCACTCCAGCAAAGCTGCAAGTCTTATAGATTTGGAAGTCAAGGTTTATGGAATTAGTGGTTTAGCACAGATAAGAATATATCTTGGAATAATATGCAAAAAGTATGGCATAACAGACATTGATAGGTCATATATCTAAAAAGTGTTTGCACAGACTCTGGCCTTGAAAAAACAAGAGACTGGAAATTGCTTGCAATAGCATATTCTCAGAGTCAGGTACAGGTCAGAGCCTGGTTAGTGCATCTTTTAAGGGATAAATAATTGTAATGAAAATTATTACCACTTAAACTTAGTGAAACTAATTGACTTGAATATTGTATAAGGCAATCTTTTGTCAAATACTCTGTTAGACAATAGTATATGGAAACAAAACTGACTCATTAAAAACATGATGAAACACAATATGAGGTTAAAAGAAACACATACCTTTAATTTGGCAAAATATAATCAATTAGAAGATGATGTCACATATTAAGAACATCTCTCATATATAACACATATAAAAAATAGTGTTTGCATGCACATATAACAGTAGTGTTTTTATATTATATAGTAAACCAAGATCCTGGGAACCTTGGTTCACTTGACTTTTCAGATAAAGGAGGGGCTCGGAGGAAAACAAGGAATGAGATCATAGGTTTGGAGTTGACAAATATGAAGTCTTGAATTTATTGGTACATGACTCCAATTAATTCTGAAAAGTTGGTCCAGATCTTTTGAAAACTATTATTTGTAAAAGAGATAAGAGCTGTCTCAACAGATTAATGATTGGATTTAATTGAGGCGTCCCATGTATTCCAATGAGACGAAAAACCTATATAACTCCTAAGTAATTACAATGGAGCACCACACTCATACCTGACAGGGTGATGTGATCCATTGTCTGCAGACCTGCTGATTGAACTCAGTTTCATTTGCCTGGTGAAGACAATCATATTCTTTTACGATTTATGTTAGAGGGTAAGCATTAATCAATTATTATTTTATCTCACATGTATTGCATGCATTGCTATAGAGGACTCACACTATGTTTTAGAAATGAGAGTATTTTGTTGAATGTGCTGAAATATACCATTGGGTGCTTTGGGTGATGTGTTCTTGGCCTGCCCGCAGGCCTTGCACATACATACAAATGTATTAAAGTGTTAACGTTAATATCTGTTAAGACACTGGACTGTCCAGAACGTCTGTCAGCTGGGGATATGAAGTAGCCTGTAGCTACTCAATCCAATATTTAACCGTTAATAAACCGAATGAGTACTGATCATACTCTGATTCGTAAAAAACTTTAAATACATGAGTCTGTGAATTTCTTGAGTACTACAATAGTCATCTGGATATATTGCGGGTCCAGTGCATGAACAATACCCCACTAGGAGTAATAACATCTCTGTCATCCTAACGGCTCCCCTGAGATAAGAGTGTGTGCTGAGCAAATAAAAAGAGTACGTAAGAAATCTGAACCCTCAGAATTCGTGACAAGGCTGATTCATAGATAACCTATTGTAGTGCAAATCAAGTGTGATGTATGCAACTGTTGCCATCTTCACACAAACTGCAACCATGGCAACAGGCGTGAGGAGTTAACAAGACTGAAACAGCGTGCATTGAGAAAAGCACGTAAAATATGAAGCAATCTACCCTGGATATGTTTTTCAAGAGAAAGGGCACGTAATTACTGTATTCAGCATGTAAGTGTACTTTTTATTTTTTTCATTTCTTTACGGTTTTCTTTAAATATACAGTTTAAATGTTGATCAATGTGAAGTTGTCTTGGAAGAACTGCTGTATACTGTATAAAAGTGTTCAATTCAATGTGGGCGTTTCTTCATTATTCTGATACAGCAAATTGCCAAACCCTATTAAAGTGAACACCCTGATATAACAAACATTTTCTCTGGGTCCCAGGGGGGCTCATTATAATGAAGTTATTGTGAAAAGTGTTGAATTTAAATCGAGGGAAGTAATGCTAAAACTTTACAATGCATTAGTAAGATCTCATCTAGAATATTGTCACCTCGTTACAAAAAGGATATTGCTGCTCTAGAAAGAGTGCGAAGAAGAGTGACCAGAATTATCCCGGGTTTAAAAGGCATGTCGTATGCAGACAGGCTAAATAATTGAATCTATTCAGCCTTGAACAAAGAAGACTACACGGTGATCTGATTCAAGCATTCAAAATTCTGAAAGGTATTGACAATGTCGACCCAGGGAACTTTTTCGACCTGAAAAAACAAACAAGGACCAGGAGTCACAAATGGAGATTAGATAAAGGGGCATTCAGAACAGAAAATAGGAGGCACTTTTTTAGACAGAGAATTGTGAGGGTCTGGAACCAACTCCCCAGTAATGTTGTTGAAGCTGACACCCCGGGATCCTTCAAGAAGCTGCTTGATGAGATTCTGGGATCAATAAGCTACTAACAACCAAACGAGCAAGATGGGCCGAATGGCCTCCTCTCGTTTGTAAACTTTCTTATGTTCTTAAGATAGACTGTATATATTTCCAAATTACATCATAAACCCACTGTAAAAATGAAGTACAGTACATACAAACAAAGATATAAAGTTAAGAGAAGAACATGAGTAAGGTTACAAATGAGAGGAGGCCATTTGGCTCATGGCACAAACCTTGTGCCATTCCTACATGGCACAAGGCAGCCCCAGCTCAACGGAGGAAGCTGGTAGTCAACAAGGTGCAAAAGCAGGAGAGGATGAGGTGTGTAAAGGCCGTTTCCCAGGCCAAGCAGGGAGAATGGATGAGATGGGAGAGTGTGGAACAACGCAAGATCGGCTGGCAAGACCTATGGACAATGGAACAGAGCAGGATCAGTTTCCTCATCAGGTCAACATATGATGTTCTCCCATCACCACAGAACCTAAACCTGCTACATTAAGGCACATTTTGACAGGATGTAAGGTGGGTCTTAGCCAAGGACAGTTTACTTGGCGCCATGACCAGGTGCTGCGATGTTTGGCCTTAGCATTGGAAGACAAGCGTAACATGACCAATAAGTTGTCACCAGTTCCATCAGAACATTACGCACAAAAGACAACATTCCTCCGCCCAGGAGAGCAACCGCCAAGAAATGGTGTTAAAACCAAGCCTCACCCATGACAACTGGAAGCTGCTAGAGAAAATGATGTTGGTCAACGGCTTATTTTTCCACCTGAGATTGCCACCACTAAACTTCGACCAGACATTGTCTTGTGGTCTGGATCAGCACGACTTGTTCACCTGGTAGAGTTAACAGTGCCATGGGAGGATGCTGTAGATGAGGCGTATGAGAGGAAGAAACTGCGGTATGCTCAACTAGCCACTGAAGCGGAACAGCGAGGGTGGAGAGTCCGGGTTTACCCAGTGGAGATGGGTTGTCGAGGATTTGTGGCATACTCTACAACCCGGTTTCTCAGAGACATCGGATTCAGTGGCCAAGAGTTGCGTCGCACTGAGAAGAACTTATCTGAAGCAGCAGAGAGGAGCAGCAGCTGGCTGTGGTTGAGACGGAAAGATTCTGGTTGGGGATCTCAAGCACAATAGAAAGAAAGAAACACTGATATACGGGTAAGTAAGCTGGGTTGAGTTGAGTGGGGGATGGAGGGGGGTAATGCAGAGTGAGCACTATAGATAGATAGATAGATAGATAGATATCGACAGACAGATCTAGTCTCTCTCAGAAAGAGAGAGAATATATGCATGTCTCCAGTCAAATGTGGTTTTCACGATCATGCCGCCTTATATTATTATTTATTTCTTAGCCAACGCCCTTATCCAGGGCGACTTACAATTGTTACAAGATATCACATTATTTTTACATACAATTACCCATTTATACAGTTGGGTTTTTACTGGAGCAATCTAGGTAAAGTACCTTGCTCAAGGGTACAGCAGCAGTGTCCCCCACCTGGGATTGAACCCACGACCCTCCGGTCAAGAGTCCCGAGCCCTAACCACTACTCCACACTGCTACCCTAGACAAAATTGTACTGTCATAGCCTTATGTTTTCGCCTATTGTCATTGATTTGCCCCATTACCGCTGTACTTGATGCATCCAGGGCAGGTCAAACATCAGAAAAAAAAACACAAATTGTACATCCCTTCCTGCGATTTCAATAGCACAGTGTGTGGTGCCCATTTGCAAAGATGTTTTTTGCGACGCCACCTCCTCCACTGAGATGCGATGGTCGCATAGGGCAGTGTGTTCCGGGCTTTACTTGCAGCCAGGGCCGGCCTTAGGCTGTGCGGGGCCCTAGGCAGTGATGATGAAGTGCTTGGTCCAGAACATCAAATTAATGCTACAGTAGCAACCGTGTCTTAAAGTCAGTATATAGGTGCATCATGTAATCATATGCACCTACATATACCAACGTTAAGATACAGTAAATAATATTAATGATATTAAAAAGTTAATGAATACTTGTTTCAGTTTGTTTGTTAGACTATCATTTTATATCATTCACAACTTCATAGCACTCAGAATTCCAGTCTACTTCAAACATATCACACATTTTTTTTCTAAAACGACCATGCCCCAATAGGCCTATTGAAAAATACTATAATGGGTTCTGACAGCTCGGCGGCGAGAATAACCAGGCAGAAATAAATAAATAAATAATAATAATAAATGTCACTTTTAACTATTTTTTTTCCCCAAGTGAACCCCTGGGTATTATCAAATTGTTTTTTTCATTTTACTTTCTAAATTACATAAGAACATAAATAAAACATATTTTCCTAGCCTTAGTAGCAGCAAAGTCCTTTATCAAATCTGAGTATTCTAAATTCTTGGCAACTTTGCTCTCAAGCCAAATTTGACAATCTTTTTTGAGCCCTCGTTGAGTGCAAATATGTCTTGATCAGTTTCAGCCTGGAAAAGCTGTGCTCACCAGAAGCAGCCATCACTGGAGTGATCTGTCGGCCCCTCTGTTTCCATGCATGTGCTGCAGCATGTGCTGCAGCCTACTGGTGCTAAATTATCAACCCTTCCCCCCTCCCCAATGAGTTTTTTAGTGTTTTGTGTTACAGAAAATATTTCTAACAAAATGTACTCCATATGTAATCACACCCATTTTTGTAATATTTTGTAAACAAGAAATTCTGCCACATCTCTCTCATCCACGGCACGTAACAAACCCATTCAACCTTGCGGCAGTCCGGTTGAGTGCAAGGCCCTCTAAAGGGTGCTGCCCTAGGCGGTCGCTGACCACCTTGCATTAAGGCTGGTCCTGCTTGCAGCCTTCCACACAAGGTCAAGGCCTAACAGATAGGCAACATAACATTCAATACATATATGTGTGTAAATGGTAGTCATTGGTTAATTCAAAATGTCAGTTTTCAAAATTCAATCTGTGTCAGGAAGACAGCATTTTCAAATCTCGGGTTCTGGCCTCACCAGTGCTAGGTTTACTCGCTACTCAGTGACATCTACTAAACATTTACCATGAAAGTTGCAGTTTTATCCCATCTTAATTATTCTTTTTCATATCTTTCAACATTTTATCTGTTGCTTGGGCGGTGAGTAATAAAGTAGGGCCTTGTGACAGAAATATAATGAATCTTGGTTGTAAATATCCCTCCCAGCCTGAGAGGGCACTAAGCAGCGAAAGTTGAGTTCTTTGGATGGGCTGGCCTGACAGTTCTTTCCCAGGGTCGGGAAGTCGGTCATTCTGGAAGAACGCAAGACTCCGTTGCAAGAACGTATTGACCAGGAAGGGAAACGATGTTTACCAAGGGGTCATGGGTGATAGCATAAAAGGGGACGGAGAATCGCAATCTACTCCTTCACTTGGTTTTTGTATAGAGAACCTGGAAGGACCGGGAGAAACCCAGAGAAATATAGAAAGTATTCATGAGTGTTTTTTGTTTGTTTGTCGTTGTTAGTAATTGTCTTTGTTTGTGAATCACTAGACGGCTAACACGTATCCAGAGCTGTCGCCATTATTATTGTTCCTCCGTGCTTTACACATTGGTGTGTGTTGCCGGAGGTTATTGTTTGGTCGCCAGACCGGGATTTAAAAATAAAAGACCCATTTTTCCAAACGGATTCCAGTTTCCTGGTTGTGACTATTCCTGCACTGCATCACCTCTGCACCTGTTCTCACTCAGCAGCCACTTTGAACAGGCCATTTGAAAGAATAAAAAATGCTCAATTATAAGCTAGGTAAAATATAATAAAAATGACATAATTATTAAAATAGTCCAATGTGAATCCCTACTTATTTAAGAAAGAAGCTGGGCTTGATTTCCAGCAGCCACTCTACTACCCAAAAGATCATTTGGGATTTGGTTTAAAGTTAGGTACTGGTATGGATTATAATTTGTTTTTTAATAAATCATAGTTTAATAAATTACTAAATCAGATATAGCGTACAATTAAAGCTTGCTGCCAATCCACTGGAAAGCATTAAGTGTGGAATGGAGGAAACATCATAGCCAGGCATCAGAGGGACCTGAATACTTTCACATTTTTTGGTTGGGACCAGAGAACATTAAACCTGATGCACATGTTATAATTAATAATTCAAATCTCATAAAACTCTCTTTAAAAAAACTACAAAAATACAAAGATATATTAAATGTTGAGTGTGTGGCCCCAGTCAAAACTGTGATCATTTCACATCAAAGGAACAAATAGGAGCATGTCTATGGCAATGCCCATATTCATAGGAGCATGTCTATGGCAATGCCCATATTCATAGGAGCATGTCTATGGCAATGCCAATATTCATAGGAGCATGTCTATGGCAATGCCCATATTCATAGGAGCATGTCTATGGCAATGCCCATATTCATAGGAGCAGGTCTATGGCAATGCCCATATTCATAGGAGCATGTCTATGGCAATGCCCATATTCATAGGAGCATGTCATTGGTAATGCCCATAGTCATAGGAGCATGTCATTGGTAATGCCCATATTCATAGGAGCATGTCTATGGCAATGCCCATATTCATAGGAGCGTGTCTATGGCAATGCCCATATTCATAGGAGCATGTCTATGGCAATGCCCATATTCATAGGAGCATGTCTATGGCAATGCCCATATTCATAGGTGCATGTCATTGGTAATGCCCATATTCATAGGAGCATGCCTATGGCAATGCCCATATTCATAGGAGCGTGTCTATGGCAATGCCCATATTCATAGGAGCATGTCATTGGTAATGCCCATATTCATAGGAGCATGTCTATGGCAATGCCCATATTCATAGGAGCATGTCATGGTAATGCCCATATTCATAGGAGCATGTCTATGGTAATGCCCATATTCACCTTTCTTTACTTTGTTAAAATTGACCAGACTAATTGCCGGTTTTCTTTGTTATCAGTTTGCATCTCATAAGAAATGCAATAATGACATACAGGGGTAGGTGTAATTATAGGCGCAGTGCAAATAATTGCAGATGGAAAATTCAAATTGCATTGCCAGGCAATTATTTTGCACTGCACCCTATGTAAGCTTAAGAGCAATGCAAATTACTCACGGTGCACAAATAATGATCTGCAATTATGATAATGAGGGTCTCAATGAGCACATCGGTCCACTTGCAGAGTTAGGAGCACAGAGAGCAGTAGGCGCTGTATGACATTTGTGGAGTACGAAAATACAAACCAAAAAAATATATATGTTAGAGGAAGGGCAGCAAAGTCCTCTTGGTGCTCAGAAAAGAAACGTTTTCTGAGAAGGAGCTGAGTCCTTACGGCCGAGGGCAACATCAGTTATGCTAGAATCCTTAGGAAATTATATGTATTGATCTGCCCTTTTGCCCTAGTGCAGAGAACACAACACTTTCACATGTGCAAGGATGGCGGTTCCTTGATTGACACTGGAGTCTAGCTCATCCCTCAATTCAGCTATTAGGTCTAGGATAACCTGCGGAGTGAGACGATAACGTTTTAGCACCGCATCCTCCGGCATTCCCAAACAAAGTTAGCCTGGGATTGAATAAACAGGGTCTTCTTCGTCTTGCCATTCTCCTCCTAACATGTTCCTGTCTCTCCTCAACAAGAGCCAAGTGTTGCCGAATCAGGAAGTGTACCACAGCAGACATCCTGAAGCCAATGACAGGTCTCTGCAGGTGTGTGCTTTTATACAGCTCGTAGTTACTCACTTCTAAAATGGTTTGCACCTTGTAAGAAGAGGTGTCAGCAATTGCCTAAGTGCAAGGCAAAACCTTTACATCACATTATAATGTTTGCGCCCGTTTAGTATCCAGATCCCGCCCAATTCCATGCTATTTTCTTCATGGAATGCATTTCAATATAATTAATGGATTAATGCTGGCAAAGTACAAATTTGATAGCGGGTGCAGAACGCCAGGTGAACACCATTCTTTACATACACCACATTTTTAGCGGCCGGTAAAATCAGACTTTACGGCTGCTAAACTTTATGGGGGTTTTGCACCCACAAATCGCTTTGTGCGTATCGTTACATCTACCCCACAGTATGCATTAAAAAGATACAGTGGCGATCATTCCCAAGATTTTAATTAAACAAAATGTTTGGAAAATATTCTGTATTCCAACAGGAATAAAAAGATAACAATTAATTAATGAATTAAATCTGAAAGTCAGTGAGAGAAAATAAACAACATTTCTTAAAATGTGTTTGTTTGTGAAGGATTCCACCAAAGAACATTTAAGCACTATAACTCAGGTTGCAAGACATTACCGTGAGCTGGTTGATGAAGATTTTTCTTTTTGAAAAGCTAGACATTGTATCTCTTCTTAGCAACAGAACCCAAAGAGGGCTTTACTGTCTGAAGGGCCTTACCAGATGGTAAAGCCCCCTTATGAGGGCTCTATTGCTATTAGAAAATGGCTGCATTAATAAGTAAAAAGAAACCATTTGAAGTTTTATTGTTTGCTTGTTTTTACCGTGGTTTTATACAGCACTAGTTTTGGTTGCTAATAAATACAAACATTTGCCTCAATATTCGATGAGTAACGTGGTTTGATCAGAATTCCGTATGTTGTCTGGTAGCCTTCAGCTTGAGTGTAGGTTGGTGTATTTCTGTAAGATACAGCATTTAAATTACCAGCAGGTTCCAATACAAATTTATTAGCAAAAGTGAAACATATTGTTTTTTTCCCCAGTAATTAAAAGTATCTAGTAGACTACATGTGTTAATGCTGATCGTGTTGTTTGTTTAGGGCTTGTGTTCAGAAAGTGTATTCAAAGTCTCGTGCCTTTGTTAGAGGAGAGAGCACAATGCCTGAAGACTTAGAGGGCGTGTAAAGGTCAAATATAATACTGTATTTAGGTATTTTCCGGCAGATTGGTTTGGAACAGAGATTAAACATAGTTTGAATGGTAACATTCAAGGGCCTTTACCTTGTATGAACCAATCAGGTTAAAGGAAATCTGATCCACTTTCTAAATATATGGTAAAGCCCTGCAATGGAGCTTCCTGATTGCTGGGTGAAAGTTCATAGGTTTCTAATATATTATATATATCATTTGTTTGTATTCACGTTTATACTGTATGTCACACAGTGTGGACTATTGACACAGACATGCTCAGAATGCACTTCTATTCACTGTATGTGTCCAATGTATTGAAACAGACTTTGTAGTAGATCCATCTGTGTAGCTGGCAGCCAAGCAAGTCCATTACCTTCTAATTAATTGGATTAGACTGGATGAGGCACTTCGGTCCTAATAAGTAAGTTCAAAGAAGCAAAACAGGTGTTGTGTCTCATTAAGAAGCCTTTGTTTTTGAGATGTGGTCGGGCTTGCCATCAGTGCCACAGGCTGAACAGTGTATAATGAACAGCTGCTGAAGTGAGGGATGTCATTATAATGGGCTAAACAGGACAGTTAGTCACTAATAAGATGCCAAGTCATATAAGCATGAATGATGATACAGTGTCACAGGTCAACACATCTGACAATGAACTGCAAAGTCTAACAAGAATATTTCAATGATTTCTTATATGCCAGCTGTAATGTATAACTAATGGTTGTATTACTGCCTGTTTATAATTTGGGACTATTAACTCATATGTTTAGTACCATGGTACATTTTTGCATGAATCATATAAAAATTATGTTATTAGAAATTCTATTCAGCATGAAACAAATTATTTTCAGGTAAAAATAAAAGATTAAGATTGGATGCATATTCTTTTTATATATACAGCTCTGCAAAAAATTAAGAGACCACTGCAAAATTATCAGTTTCTCTGGTTTTACTATTTATAGGTATGTGTTTGGGTAAAATGAACATTTTTGTCTTATTCTATAAACTACTGACAACATTTCTCCCAAATTCCAAATAAAAATATTGTCATTTAGAGCATTTATTTGCAGAAAATGACAACTGGTCAAAATAACAAAAAAGATGCAGTGTTGTCAGACCTCGAATAATGCAAAGAAAATAAGTTCATATTCATTTTTAAACAACACAATACTAATGTTTTAATTTAGGAAGAGTTCAGAAATCAATATTTGGTGGAATAACCCTGATTTTCAAGCACAGCTTTCATGCGTCTTGGCATGCTCTCCACAAGTCTTTCACATTAATGCTGGGTGACTTTATGCCACTCCTGGCGCAAAAATTCAAGCAGCTCAGCTTTGTTTGATGGCTTGTGACCATCCATCTTCCTCTTGATCACATTCCAGAGGTTTTCAATGGGGTTCAGGTCTGGAGATTGGGCTGGCCATGACAGGGTCTTGATCTGGTGGTCCTCCATTCACACCTTGATTGACCTGGCTGTGTGGCATGGAGCATTGTCCTGCTGGAAAAACCAATCCTCAGAGTTGGGGAACATTGTCAGAGCAGAAGGAAGCAAGTTTTCTTCCAGGACAACCTTGTACTTGGCTTGATTCATGCCAAAGCTGCCCGATTCCAGCCTTGCTGAAGCACCCCCAGATCATCACCGATCCTCCACCACATTTCACAGTGGGTGCGAGACACCGTGGCTTGTAGGCCTCTCCAGGTCTCCGTCTAACCATTAGACGACCAGGTGTTGGGCAAAGCTGAAAATTGGACTCATCTGGGGTGCTTCAGCAAGGCTGGAATCGGGCAGATTTGTCTTTGTGAAGGACGCATGAATCAAGCCAAGTACAAGGTTGTCCTGGAAGAAAACTTGCTTCCTTCTGCTCTGACAATGTTCCCCAACTCTGAGGATTGGTTTTTCCAGCAGGACAATGCTCCATGCCACACAGCCAGGTCAATCAAGGTGTGGATGGAGGACCACCAGATCAAGACCCTGTCATGGCCAGCCCAATCTCCAGACCTGAACCCCATTGAAAACCTCTGGAATGTGATCAAGAGGAAGATGGATGGTCACAAGCCATCAAACAAAGCTGAGCTGCTTGAATTTTTGCACCAGGAGTGGCATAAAGTCACCCAACATCAATGTGAAAGACTGGTGGAGAGCAAGCCAAGACGCATGAAAGCTGTGCTTGAAAATCAGGGTTATTCCACCAAATATTGATTTCTGAACTCTTCCTATGTTAAAACATTAGTATTGTGTTGTTTAAAAATGAATATGAACTTATTTTCTTTGCATTATTCGAGGTCTGACAACACTGCATCTTTTTTGTTATTTTGACCAGTTGTATTTTTTCTGCAAATTAAATGCTCTAAATGACAATATTTTTATTTGGAATTTGGGAGAAATGTTGTCAGTAGTTTATAGAATAAAACAAAAATGTTCATTTTACCCAAACACATACCTAGATTTCCATTACATGAGAGTAGATGTTAAAACTTCATGCTGATTTGAACTTGGCTCTCGCCAAGATAAGCACCAACTAAGACGTAGCTTCACAGTAAACTAATGTGATCCATATGTGTCTCCATCCATTTGCGCTTCCTTCCATATGATGATGTAGATATCCTTCTGTCTGGTGTTGATGGCTGAAGTGTAATGCTGGCTCCAGGGATCAGCTTATTTTGCCTCCCTAGCATCAGCACACACAACGGCTGCGATGCTGGCTCGGGATCAACCAAGTGCGGTCTCCCCAGCGCATCAGCATGACAACCGTCTGGATTGAGCTAAGTAGGGTACATCTCTGGGGTCTTCAAGTGGGCACCTTCCATATATAAATAGTAAAACCAGAGAAACTGATAATTTTGCAGTGGTCTCTTAATTTTTTCCAGAGCTGTATATATATATATATATATATATATATATATATATATATATATATATATATATATAGTTTTTGTTGTAATAACTGATTATTATTATTATTTTTTTTTTTTTTATTATTTTTTTTTTTAATGAGAAATCTGTTTAAATGTGTCTGAAATAAAGATTTGCATTAACAGGAATACTTAAGATAAGTTAGCTGATATTAACATTCTCTTTAGCACAGTACTTACCCCTCGCTTGTTATTTTTAGCCGGAAATCCACAGAGTTGAGGCTAGGAGGTTTTCATTTCAATATATCATCCATCTGCCAGGCTTGTATTTCTAGAAGAAATCAGAAAAGCAGTTTAAAAAACATATTGTTTATTGTGCAGCCATGACTTCCCATGTCTTTACAACATTTAATGGACCTGTCACCTTTTAACAAGGGCAGTGGGCAAATCTTTAGAGAAACAAACCACTGTACTTTTATCTCTTATTGGTAGTGTCTTTAAAGAAATCACTTTTGAAATCGCTTCTGTAATTTCTCAGTAAATACTGTACATGGTTCTTTTTGATTGACTAACCTTTGTCAATTGCAATGAGATAAAACAGTCAGAAAGATGGGACATGACACTGAGTGGGTGCTGTAGCAACACGCCAGGCTATCTTGAGATAAAATGCAACTCAGTATGAAAATGCCCCAAGTGTTGAATTCAGCTTGCCAGCATAATCCAAGAGTTTGTGCCAAATGCTGATGCTGTCACTGATAAATTAATTCCTGTTGAAGATCACTGAAGAACTATGATGATGCATCCTTTCTGTAAAGCGCTTTGAGATACCATGGTATGAAAGGAGCTATACAAATACAATAAATAAATAACTACACAAATCACTGTGCAGAGACAGAAGATATGGATGGTAGTCTATTAACATTATTTGCTTCTTGTATGTTGGCAAACCTCAATGATGCATCCGTTGCTGATGCTGTTGTGACTCAAGCTAATAGGGAACTCCAATAGGCTGTTTGAGGGTTTACAATCAGGCAGCTAAGCCTCTTGAAATTACACGGTGTCTCAGTCATTAACTGTGACTAGGGAGTTTTTGTTTTTAAATAATTTGTTAAAGTAGGCCAAGCCACAAATCAAATACAGGCAATTTGGGTTTCTTTCAAACAGCATCAATTGCTATGCGCTGCTTAGGTATTATTACAAGCAAGTTTCCAAGAAACAATAGGATGGAAATACAAAACTCCTTTTTTACAACTCAGCAATAGCAAGAAATGGGTTTCCTTCAATAAAAACAGTATCATTATCTGTTAGTCTTGTTCCCTGTTGTTTAGAAACAAATATATAGCATACCATATCAAAGAGAATATTCACAACTTAATTCTTACGAAAATAAGACGACAATTTCTCTTCTGCAGCATACCGTGAGCATACTGCTCTCATCCTTAGCAGCTGTATGTACACACACAAACCAGCTTACATAATTAAACAAGGCCATCAGCAACGGTAACCTCCTTAAAAATACTTTTTGCAGCCACACAGTGTGGGGAGGGCAGGAGACGGATGTGAATATTCTCATCACGTGACACAGGCATTAATCCTATTTTTGGGTTTCAGCAATTCGCTGATGGGAGGAGGTAGCAGATAAGAGCCATAGTAATGATGATCAGAAACTGGGAAATGCGACCAGAGAACTCCAATAAATGACGCAGGCTCCTGTTTGTTAGTCCCCAGATGGATTCATCTGAAAGCAATCTATACTAAAAAAAAAAGATATATATATAAAAAAAGAAAGGCTAATTTCAGCAATCCAAGTCAGACAGAAATTACAATTCAATATTGCTTAAATTAAAACAAATTTAAAAAAGTCCATCCTTTTTTCCTTCCACAGCAAACTGCTTTGTCTTGTATGTATCAATTTAGGTTCAATACAGGTTAGCAAATAACAAAGCAACAAGGAGAGATGAAGGGAGAGTTTGTGGAAGCATAACAAACTGGGCTGAAGGCTTTAATGCAGGACAAAGAGAAAACTAAATCAGTTTCTGTACAGACTAACCTTACAGATGTATAGCTGCAACCCATGTTCTTCCTGATCCTTCTGCATGCAAATGGGCCACAGTGTTCTTTTGACCTTTTAAGGTCACTGTGTAAGTAGTTGTTTTCAGAGCTACCGATTAGCGTAAGAGACGGTTAGAATCTCTGAACGAGACATGTTTGTGAACTAAAATAATGACATGTTTGGCATAAATCTGAAGCCATGCAGAGGGACTGTGGCAGGGCAGAAAAGCCGTGTGTGTAAATTGGGGCAGGGCAAAGCCCTGCTGATAAATGTACTGTATTATTATTGAATGTATTATTGTTTGATTTGGATGTGGTCTGGCAGAGGCGATGGTAGCAGCTCGTCTCTGTCAGACAGCTCGTGAGAATGCCTGGTTGGCAGCAAATTAATTAAGAGTGGCTGTCAACCACGCAGATATCAAAATGTTGTGCAGATTGATTAATTTATTACTAATCTGGAGATGGTATAAAACCCTTCATCTTTGGCTAATCGGAGTGGGAGTAGACAGAGAGAGTAACAGAAGAAAAAGTAAAAGGAAAAGAAAACAATTGCTACGCGTGCAGGAAGCACAGAGATTGTTTGGGTGTCAGTGTTGTCTGTGTTCAAGATTTGTTTCTGTACAAACTTTTTTTTTTTTTGGGCTCTGTGAGCTGTGGTTTTTGTCTGCCTTTTTAATTTATTTTTGTCATTGAATAAAAACGCGTAGCAGCGGTTTCACCCGTAGTACATGTCTGTCTCTGTCAGCTTCCTGGCCTGGGGACATCACGACTCAGCTGTCCTGTCACAGGGACATCGGGTCAAATCAATCAAAAATTATGACTTTGTACCGATTCTATATATTTTAATATCAGCCATTTCTGAGACCAGATGGAAACTGTGAAACTGCAAATGTAAAAAGATACAAAAGTTCAACAAAGCAGACTGATTTTTTTAGCATGGTTTTGCACCTGATAAAATGTCATATTGAACTGCAAAAAGTAAAACAGCCAATCTGTGAACAAAATACATATGCTCAGTTATTGTTTTAACAGTCACTGAAGAATTGAAGCCCCAGTCAGAGTCACTGAAGCAATAAGAACATAAGAAGAACATAAGAACATAAGAAAGTTTACAAACGAGAGGAGGCCATTCGGCCCACCTTGCTCGTTTGGTTGTTAGTAGCTTATTGATCCCAGAATCTCATCAAGCAGCTTCTTGAAGGATCCTAAGGTGTCAGCTTCAACAACATTACTGGGGAGTTGGTTCCTGACCCTCACAATTATAAGAACACAATGTCCTGGCAATTCATACAGATAGGATTTTTGCAGCGTTTCAGTATTTTGAAATGAGCACAATAAAACATTTTTAACAATTTGTGTAATAAAACTTTTCTGAGTGTCAATGGTTTAGAATCAGCATGATGAGCTTGGTTATAGCTGAACACCCCTTGGGGACTCTCCTGACATTTACTAAACTCCTAGGAGCCGAGCAAACGAAGGCTTCTATAGAATAAAACAAATGGCTTTTACACTCCTTACACAATGCACGCCTCCTTAAAGAAAGGTAAAGGTTACAACTTTAAATGTGCTTGACAGAATCACTTTATATTAGGATAGGGAATTCTTTTCTCAGACAAAACATTTAATTATCTAAGAATATTAAAAATATTAAAATTACCAAATCAAATTACAACACCACAGCCTGCCATAACCTTTTTAATGTGTACAGTAAGAATGCAATGTTAAAGGCTAATGTTGAAGAGCAAACACAACTGAGAAAAGAAGCTTCTTATTAAATGTCACTCCCGGTAAAAATAAGCTACCGTAAAAAACATTGAATAAGTCGATTTTCTAGGCATTTTTGTAGGGGTCTTAAAAGGGGGGCGCGACTAATACACCAGTGAGACGTATGCACTGGTGTGTTTAACATTAAACTACTCAACCAGTGCCACAATGGGATTACTACAGCCACGGTCACAGCTCACACAAACTTAACTGTCAACAACCCGATTTTTATTTGTTCAGGATCTATGGCATTCAGGTCATGTTGCCAGGTAGAAACACAAAACCGCTGTTCTAATTAAAAGTTTTAATTTCTTACTCTCAATACCCTTAGTCATTTTGAATGTTAAACACAAGCTTTCAGACTTTTGACTGACCTCCTCCTTTCTATTGGTTAGAAAGCCGAGAAGTAAACTTTTCAAGTATCCTGTTCGTTGTAACTGCAATGCTATAATAATGCAGGTGACTTTGAGACTGGATAAAGTAGGACAGTAAGAAAAAAAAAAGAAAATGCTACTCAACAGGTATGAAATTGTGAGTTGTTTAATTTGCCGAAATACATGTTAATTGCAATGCTGAAAAAATAGCATGTGACTTGAGACGAAACAAAGACCAACTTAAAATGGCAAAAGAAAAACGAGCTGATAGAGGAGGAAAGTGTTTATGGCCTGATGTAGAAAACATTTTGTTTGAATGGAGTACTTTGAATGACTTTAATACATACTGTAACGTTATTCATGTCAGTGCAATGCAGTGGTACACTTGTAAAGCATGTGTGTGATTCTGATTAACAAAACAAAATGAATGTACTTCTACAGCTGGAAAATGCAATTGTACTGCACCGTATGCTATTAAATGGTGCACTGTTTAGTTTATTTATTTATTTTTAGATTTTTTAATTGATGAAGCAGCACTGTTTAATACTTTTCTTTTAAATTTGAATTAAGACAACAAATTTGTAAAAGCCAATGCAGCTGAAACTATTGTCTAAGTATGGTTTTGGAAAGAAATGTTCAGTAAAGCAAAGAAGATATGTTCTTGTACTTGTTTGGGTACTTGATAAGCTAAAATAAAATACTGATAGTTTAATACAGATGTGGTGTGCGATGTATAACTTGATTTTACGCTCTGTTAATTATTACTTTTTAAAAACAAATAGTTTCTAGCAGTTTAACTAAAAATGGAAAAAACAACAACACTGTGAAATTAAAGGAATAAAATGTTGCAAACAAGGGTTATTTCGAAACTAAACCTGTGTATCTTTATTTATCGGTGTTGAGCATGTAGGAAAAAAATAAATTGTAAAAAAAAGTATTTTAAACAGAAAAAAAGGTCGGGAGTGGCTTTTAAGCCAGTGCAACCTATGAAACGATTTTTACAGTACATATAAATCCACTAATCAGAAAGCTCCATTAGCCAGCAGTACCAGAGTACATGACCACAGAAAGACAACCATCTGAAAACATGTGGGTCATCACCCCGTTAGTGCCTCTGTATTTCACCATACCTGTGTTTCTGCAGCATTTCAGTAATACACATCTACAGTGTGTGTGCATCAGTATACAAAATAAAATTTACAGTGACACCTGGCATCCTGGTTTCGTGTTCATGGAAACTGTAATAACCACAAACCTTAAAGGTCTGCGGATGCAGTCCACCCACTCGGAAGATTAATTTATCCGACAGGATGCTGTCAGGCACATTCTGATTGAGGGCCCAAGGGGATGATCGAAAAACAAGGTAGGCTGGGTAATGCTCATTAGTATGGGATGAGGTACCGTTTCACTTGCACTCGCTCGCAGTTTGAGAAATATGTTCTACATCCCTGGATTCTTTATTATTTATTGATTTGATTTATTGCATTTATATAGCGCTTTTTATACAGCAGAAAAAAAAGTACAAACCACAATACATTTGTATAGCATGTCACACATACAACTGCCACAATCAGACCATTTAAACAACAGTATACATATAATAATACAAAAGCAGCAATTTTAAGGTTACATTAAAACCCACTAAGATAAGAAAGGCATTTTTTTTAAAAGTGCGCTTTTAGTCTTGACTTGAAAACTGTAACGGTCCCAGCTTATATAATATATATATATATATATATATATATATATATATATATATATATATATATATATATATATTAGTGCCGGGACAAATATCCGAATATTCAAACGAATATTTTCTGACATGTATTCGGATACAAAAATCAGATGTTCGTTTTGCTACAAATGACAAAAATACCTTGCACTTATTTACCGTCTTACCAGAATTTGCTCCATCTGATATGTGAGATTAATATATAAGAATTAAAAAAAAAAAAAAGGAAAATTGCAAATGTAATACCGATCCACAAAAAGGGAGACAAAACCTAACCAGGTAACTACAGACCAATAAGCTTGACTTCCATTATATGTAATCTTATGGAAACTATAATAAGATCCAAAATGGAAAATTACCTATATGGTAACAGTATCCTGGGAGACAGTCAGCATGGCTCTAGGAAAGTGAGATCGTGTCTAACTAACCTGCTTGATTTTTTTGAGGATGCAACATCGACAATGGATAATTGCAAGATTTCCAGAAAGCTTTGACAAAGTCCTGCATAAAAGATGAATTCTCAAACTGAACGCAGTAGGGATTCAAGGAAATGCATGCACATGGATTAGGGAGTGGTTAACATGCAGAAAACAGAAAGTACTGATTAGAGGAGAAACCTCAAAATGGAGCGATGTAACCAGTGGTGTACCACAGGGATCAGTATTAGGTCCTCTACTATTCCTAATCTACATTAATTACTTAGATTCTGGTATAGTAAGCAAACTTGCAGATGACACAAAAATAGAGGAGTGATAAACACCGTTGCAGCAGCAAAGGTCATTCAAAATCATCTAGACAGCATTCAGAACTAGGCAGATGCATGGCAAATGACATTTAATAGAGAAAATGTCCATTAGAAATACTACATGGGGACTCCCGAGTGGCGCATCCAGTAAAGGCTCCACGTGGCGTGCAAGAAGCTCTATAGTCTGGACGTCGAAGTTCTAGTCCAGGCTATTCCACAGCCAACCGTGGACGGGAGCTCCCAGGGGAGGCGACAATTGGCGGCGCCGCCCGGGGAGGGAGGGTTAGGTTGGCCAGGGTGTCCTCGGATCACCGCGCACCAGTGACCCCTGTAGTCTGGCCGGGCGCCTGCGGGCTTGCCTGTAAGCTGCCCGAGAGCAGCGTTGTCCTCCGACGTTGTAGCTCTTGGGTGGCTACATAGTGAGTCCGCAGTGTGAAAAAAAGCGGTCGGCTGACGGCACACGCTTCGGAGGACAGTGTGTGTTCGTCTTCGACCCTCCCGAGTCAGCGCAGGGGTGGTAGCGGTGAGCTGAGCTTAAGAAAATAAATAATAGACAATGACTACATTTATTAAAAAAAAGAAAAAAGAAAAAAAAAAGAAATACTACATGGGAGACACTGAAATTGAATAAGGAATCTATGAAAAAGACCTAGGGGTTTATGTTGACTCAGAAATTTCTTTACCTAGACAATGTTGGGAAGCTATAAAAAAGGCCAACAAGACGCATGGATATATAGTAAAAAGTGTTGAATTTAAATCAAGGGAAGTATGTTAAAACTTTACAATGCATTAGTAAGACCTCATCTAGGGTATTGTGTCACCTCGCTACAAAAAGGATATTGCTGCTCTAGAAAGAGTGCAAAGAAGAGCGACCAGAATTATCCCGGGTTTAAAAGGCATGTCGTATGCAGACAGGCTAAAAGAATTGAATCTATTCAGTCTTGAACAAAGAAGACTATGCAGCGATCTGATTCAAGCATTCAAAATCCTAAAAGGTATTGACAATGTTGACCCAGGGGACTTTTTTGACCTGAAAAAAGAAACAAGGACCAGGGGTCACATATGGAGATTAGAGATGTAATTTAAACCACATTAAAAACTGTATATATAAAAACACACACACACACACGTGCATATTATTATACATGACTATATTATTTCTTTTGGTGACACAGTATTTGTTAGGTTGAGATGAATTGATACGTTTTCAGGTCCCGGTAATGTATAGACTGTCCGCATTAATATACCAAAAAGGTTTTTATTCACCGATATGTAAATATACAGTATATACATGTATTAAAAAAAGTATCTGCAATAGAAGTCAACTTCCACTAATGAGAATATTATTCCGTATAAAACAGGCGATGCTGCGTTCGGTATGATTCCTTTATTACATCACATATCACTGCTTCACATCAGCTGTGGCAGAAAGAGACGCTTATTGCAAAGCTGGAGGTTTTTTTTTTTTTTTTTCCCCACACACACTTCCCCGCCCCTGTTACCAGGGGAAATCAGGAAGCAATTGGCGCAGCGCAGCGTACAAACAAACTAGATGCAGATAAAAGCGCCTGTATTAATGCAAAAATAAGCTTTTTTAAAAAAGTAAATGTCAAGAAATAATAAAGACAAGCATGACGTTAAAAAAAAAAAAATTCTCCAAAGAAATGAACACGTTAAATCGCAGAAGTTAACTGCGATTAAATGACAGCCCTAATTTTTTATATATATATATATATATATATATATATATATATATATATATATATATATATATATATATATACAGTACTGTGCAAAAGTTTTAGGCAGGTGTGAAAAAATGCTGTAAAAGTAAGAATGCTTTCAAAAATAGACATGTTAATAGATTATATTTATCAATTAACTAAATGCAAAGTGAGTGAACAGAAGAAAAATCTAAATCAAATCCATATTTGGTGTGACAACCCTTTGCCTTCAAAACAGCATCAATTCTTCTAGGCACAAAGTCAGGGATTTTGTAGGCATATAGTCAGGTGTATGATTAAACAATTATACCAAACAGGTGCTAATGATCATCAATTCAATATGTAGGTTGAAACACAATCATTAACTGAAACAGAAACAGCTGTGTAGGAGGAATAAAACTGGTTGAGGAACAGCCAAACTCAGCTAACAAGGTGAGGTTGCTGAAGACAGTTTACTGTCAAAAGTCATACACCATGGCAAGACTGAGCACAGCAACAAGACACAAGGTAGTTATACTGCATCAGCAAGGTCTCTCCCAGGCAGAAATTTCAGGCAGACAGGGGTTTCCAGATGTGCTGTCCAAACTCTTTGAAGAAGCACAAAAGCGGGCAACGTTGAGGACCGTGAGACGCAGTGGTCGGCCAAGGAAACTTACTGCAGCAGATGAAAGACACATCATGCTTACTTCCCTTCAATCGGAAGATGTCCAGCAGTGCCATCAGCTCAGAATTGGCAGAAAACAGTGGGACCCTGGTACACCCATCTACTGTCCGGAGAAGTCTGGTCAGAAGTGGCCTTCATGGAAGACTTGCGGCCAAAAGCCATACCTCCGACGTGGAAACAAGGCCAAGTGACTCAACTATGCACGAAAACACAGGAACTGGGGTGCAAAAAATGGCAGCAGGTGCTCTGGACTGATGAGTCAAAATTTGAAATATTTGGCTGTAGCAGAAGGCAGTTTGTTCGCCGAAGGGCTGGAGAGCGGTACACGAATGAGTGTCTGCAGGCAACAGTGAAGCATGGTGGAGGTTCCTTGCAAGTTTGGGGCTGCATTTCTGCAAATGGAGTTGGGGATTTGGTCAGAATTAATGGTCTCTCAATGCTGAGAAGTACAGACAGATACTTATCCATCATGCAATACCATCAGGGAGGCATCTGATTGGCCCCAAATTTATTCTGCAGCATGACAACGACCCCAAACATACAGCGAAAGTCATTAAGAACTATCTTCAGCGTAAAGAAGAACAAGGAGTCCTGGAAGTGATGGTATGGCCCCCACAGAGCCCTGATCTCAACATCATCGAGTCTGTCTGGGATTACATGAAGAGAGAGAAGCAACTGAGGCTGCCTAAATCCACAGAAGAACTGTGGTTAGTTCTCCAAGATGTTTGGGCCAACCTACCTGCGAAGTTCCTTCAAAAACTGTGCAAGTGTACCTAGAAGAATTGATACTGTTTTGAAGGCAAAGGGTGGTCACACCAAATATTGATTTGATGTAGATTTTTCTTCTGTTCACTCACTTTGCATTTGTTAATTGATAAATATAAACTATTAACATGTCTATTTTTGAAGCATTCTTGCTTTACAGCATTTTTCACACCTGTCTAAAACTTTTGCACAGTACTGTGTATATATATATATATATATATATATATATATATATATATATATATATATATATACAGTACTGTAAAAAAATGCTGTAAAGTAAGAATGCTTTCAAAAATAGACATGTTAATAGTTTATATTTATCAATTAACAAAATGCAAAGTGAGTGAACAGAAGAAAAATCTACATCAAATCAATATTTGGTCTGACCACCCTTTGCCTTCAAAACAGCATCAATTCTTCTAGGTACACTTGCACACAGTTTTTGAAGGAACTCGGCAGGTAGGTTGGCCCAAACATCTTGGAGAACTAACCACAGTTCTTCTGTGGATTTAGGCAGCCTCAGTTGCTTCTCTCTCTTCATGTAATCCCAGACAGACTCGATGATGTTGAGATCAGGGCTCTGTGGGGGCCATACCATCACTTCCAGGACTCCTTGTTCTTCTTTACGCTGAAGATAGTTCTTAATGACTTTCGCTGTATGTTTGGGGTCGTTGTCATGCTGCAGAATAAATTTGGGGCCAATCAGATGCCTCCCTGATGGTATTGCATGATGGATAAGTATCTGTCTGTACTTCTCAGCATTGAGGAGACCATTAATTCTGACCAAATCCCCAACTCCATTTGCAGAAATGCAGCCCCAAACTTGCAAGGAACCTCCACCATGCTTCACTGTTGCCTGCAGACACTCATTCGTGTACCGCTCTCCAGCCCTTCGCGAACAAACTGCCTTCTGCTACAGCCAAATATTTCAAATTTTGACTCATCAGTCCAGAGCACCTGCTGCCATTTTTCTGCACCCCAGTTCCTGTGTTTTCGTGCATAGTTGAGTCACTTGGCCTTGTTTCCACGTCGGAGGTATGGCTTTTTGGCCGCAAGTCTTCCATGAAGGCCACTTCTGACCAGACTTCTCCGGACAGTAGATGGGTGTACCAGGGTCCCACTGTTTTCTGCCAATTCTGAGCTGATGGCACTGCTGGACATCTTCCGATTGTGAAGGGAAGTAAGCATGATGTGTCTTTCATCTGCTGCAGTAAGTTTCCTTGGCCGACCACTGCGTCTACGGTCCTCAACGTTGCCCGTTTCTTTGTGCTTCTTCAAAAGAGTTTGGACAGCACATCTGGAAACCCCTGTCTGCCTTGAAATTTCTGCCTGGGAGAGACCTTGCTGATGCAGTATAACTACCTTGTGTCTTGTTGCTGTGCTCAGTCTTGCCATGGTGTATGACTTTTGACAGTAAACTGTCTTCAGCAACCTCACCTTGTTAGCTGAGTTTGGCTGTTCCTCAACCAGTTTTATTCCTCCTACACAGCTGTTTCTGTTTCAGTTAATGATTGTGTTTCAACCTACATGTTGAATTGATGATCATTAGCACCTGTTTGGTATAATTGTTTAATCATACACCTGACACTATGCCTACAAAATCCCTGACTGTGCAAGTGTACCTAGAAGAATTGATGCTGTTTTGAAGGCAAAGGGTGGTCACACCAAATATGGATTTGATTTAGATTTTTCTTCTGTCCACTCACTTTGCATTTAGTTAATTGATAAATATAATCTATTAACATGTCTATTTTTGAAAGCATTCTTACTTTACAGCATTTTTTCACACCTGCCAAAAACTTTTGCACAGTACTGTATATATATATTCCATGTTTGCAATTATTACTTCAAAGTGCTGCTGTCGGAGAGCTCAGGTTGCACACGGTTCTGTTACGCACTGCACTGTTAGTGTTTCATTTCTAAAAGTTAACTGCTTGTGGCTTGTCAGAAAGGCCATCGCGAGAGGTGTCTGGGGTTCCTAAGCAGGCTCAGGAGAGATCTCCAGGGTGAACAGAGGCAACCCTTAGCACAAGCACTATTGCCCCTGTGCGCTCAGGGAACTAGCGAGTGCACGCACTACTGTTCTTATTGCAGCATCAGGTAATTACCAGCTTGCATCCATACTATCTTGGAGCTTGATGTCACCAGTGATCAGGCCTTGGAAACCCTCTGCTGTGTATAGAGGGTGTCTCCCTCTACCCTGTACTCCACTGGCATGAAAGTTCCCATGCCCCTTTTGTGAAGACGATCAGGGGTGTTCATCCGGTTCCACTTCTTAATCCCTGTACAGTTCAATTAAACCCTGACCTGGCTAAACTCCCTCCCATGTCTCAAACAAACAAGTTTCCTGCCCCCTTCTTGTTTCCCCAAGTGAATGAGATTCATTTCTCGATTGGTCTTACCTGTTTGACCGAGATCAGTCTGAAAAGTTGTGGATTCAGTTTCTTTTTCTCAATTGTTTAGAAAGAAAGACTACTGGTAATCCCAAAATCTAAATCTAAACTATGCAAATCTTACAGGGTCTCAAATAAAATGTGCTTCCCTGCTAGAATACAGGTTGCCGTGACAATCAACTTCCCATTCCAAATGGATAATTAAGGAGCCTGTTCTGTAAGCACAGTGGGAAAGGCACACTTGGCTGCAGCCTAATCACGTTTAAATTACAACAGAAGTCTTTACTCACAGTAATTATGCCAGTAAACACAGCGCAAAACCATTTATAAAAAAAAAATGTAAATAAAAAAATAAATAAAAGCAGCTGTTTATGCCATGCAAAGTAAACTGCAATCAGAAATGAGGATCCTTCATAAGAGCATCTGCAGATGGTACAAGGAAATGAACGTGGATGTAAAGTTTGTAATCCTACCAGCTGTGCTGTATAATAAAACACAGCAGAACCTCAAAGTTATGAGCTCCACACTTACAAACTGAGTGGTTAACCAAACCCACCACTTGAACCCAGAAACAGGGCTCCTGGTTACAGTGAAAGATGTGGAGAGCAGCTGTAGGATTTCTGACAGTTAAACGTAGCTCTCCTGGCTTAATTTTTTGTTTTCTTATTAATATTCCTCATGTTACAGATGTAAACCTTTTATTACTACAACACCCATAGATTCAATCATTGGAAATAACAGCAGTTTCAGTGTTACCAACATTCCAGTCTTCTGAAGATCCCCATGAGTTTGTAACTTTGGGGTTCTACTGTGTGTATGTTTCTTAACCTTGATTTCCATTACACGAGAGTAGATGTTAAAACTTCATGCTGATTTGAACTCGGCTCTCGCCAAGATAAGCACCAACTAAGACGTAGCTTTACAGTAAACTAATGTTAACCATATGTGTCACCATCTATTTGCACTTCTTTCCATATGATGATGTAGATATCCTTCTGTCTGGTGTTGATGGCTGAAGTGTAATGCTGGCTCCAGGGATCAGCTTATTGCCTCCCTAGCGCATCAGCACACACAATGGCTGCGATGCTGGCTCCGGGGATCAACCAAAGTGCGGTCTCCCCAGCGCATCAGCATGACAACCGTCTGGATTGAGCTAAGTAGGGTACATCTCTGGGGTCTTCAAGTGGGCACCTTCCATCCTCGGCATTTCGTTGACTAGCCCACGACCCCTCAAGAGGGCTTCTTCACTGTGCGACGCAACTCTTGGCCACTGAATCCGACGTCTCTGAGAAACCGGGTTGTAGAGTGTGCCACAAATCCTCGACAACCCACCTCCACTGGGTAAACCCAGACTCTCCAGCCTCGCTGTTCCGCTTCCGTGGCTAGTTGAGCATACCGCAGTTTCTTCCTCTCACATGCCTCATCTACAGCATCCTCCCATGGCACTGTTAACTCTACTAGGTGAACAAGACGTGCTGATCCAGACCACAAGACAATATCTGGTCGAAGGTTAGTGGTGGCAATCTCAGGTGGAAAAATAAGCCGTTGACCAACATCTGCCAGCATTTTCCAGTCTCTAGCAGCTTCCAGTTGTCCTGGGCGAGGATTGGTTTTAACACCTTTTCTTGGTGGTTGCTCTCCTGGGCGGAGGAATGTTGTCTTTTGTGTGTAATGTTTTGATGGAACAGGTGGCAACTTATTGGTTATGTTACGCTTGTCTTCCAGTGCTAAGGCCAAACATTGCAGCACCTGGTCATGGCGCCAAGTAATTCATTATCCTGGAAAGACCTGCAACTCTTTTGTAGAAACAGGATATTTAGTACGTTGTTCTAGCACCGTTCTTTGTTATTATAAATGATTCACCTCATGACTCAACCACTGGAGGCTCTGAACACTTACTAGACTGGGGTGTAAATGATTTAATGTTTTCATTTGATATTTTCCCTGCTTTGGCGCAGACTCCACATGAGACACAGCTGTCCGAGAAGCACATGGTACTGTATTTAATGTTTTAATTTGATATTTTCTGTGTTTTGGCACAGACTCCACATAAGACAAAGCTGTTCGACGGGCACATGGTACTGTATTCAACCCCTTCAACACCGTGACGTACGTATGTCAAATGAAAACCCACTTACAGTATCATGCCGTACCTGCGTACGTCACATTTCTCATTCTATTCTATGATGGGTTTCTCAGTCTAGAGTTTCAGGTTTCATTCTCTAAAGCAGTGCTTGTACTGTGGAATGTGCAATGAAAGTCAGGGGAGGGTCAGGTGACATTTGTATCCAATTGTGTGTCATGTAGCGATTCCAATCTAGCTGTGGGCGTCTAGAAGACGGATATATTGCGGGGAAGCCATTCAACTTTTACAAGTATATATATAGTGTTTTAAATGATTAGGTTTTGTTTTATTATTAGTTTTACTTGTTTAGCTGTAGTTTATATAGTTTTTAGTGAAAGCTAAACGTGGCAACGTATGTGGAGAGCGACAACGGGAGTGATGAAGATTTCAAAGTTGGTTCGGAGCATTTCGATACCAGCGACAGTGATGCTGACTTATCACTCAGTGATGATGATGAAGAGGATGTGGAGCCATGAACAGCAGGGGACTGAGTGTTTATTACTGATCCCTACCATGATGATTTTTTTGTTTTTTTTCATTGTTCAAATAAAATAAAAATAATTAAAAAATAAAATTAAATAAAAAAATTAAATAAAAAAAAAGAAACACGTTTTTATCTCTATATTGGACATGGGTATATAGTACACAGGAGCATAAAAGGTTAATGAAAAACACAGTTTCGGCAATTTAATTTATTTATTTTTTTATTCATCATATGTTAACATTTTATAGCAATTACAGGTTTGAAAACATTATTATTATTTTCAAAATCTGGTGCCTGGGAAGGGGGTTAATTTTTACATCTGGAGTTGAAGTGCTTTGGCACAGACTCCACATGAGACAGAGCTGTCCGACGAGCACATGGTACTGGAGGTTTTGATGATTGCTACATTGCTCCCCCAACATTTGTTATAACATGGATAATTGGTATTTACAGATGGTAATTTCACAGAGAAATGTTCTATAAAACAAAAATGTTGAGGAGGTAGCAATTTTCAAAACCTCTAGGAACATATGCTCATCAGAACTCTTCATCTCTCTCATGTGCAGTCTGTGCCAAAATATGAAAAATGTCAAATTAAAACATTAAATAATTTACCCCTGTGTGTGCATGTGTATTATTTTGTTATAATATTTAAATGTACTGTTTTGTATATTTAAAACCACACTGTTTTATTGTTATTATTGTTTACAGCCTTGATGGGCTTAAAATGCCCCATCCAGATAAAATCATGAGAATGCGTGGTCAACAGCAAGTGATTATTGACTGGCTATTGACCACGCATATAAGAAACCCTGTGCCGAATGTGGTCGGGGGATACACTAGGCAATTGATAGCCAGTTAATCCCTCGACCACAATATAAAAACAAGTAGCTTTGGCTGAACAGGGTTGGGTTGTCCAGAGGAGGAAAGAGATGCTGGCTTTGAACCAGCACGATACTTGTTCAGGGTGTGTTGTCTTTTTGTTTTGGCCATCGTGCCGTTTATTTTGTATCAGTGTGGGATTTTGTTTTGTTCAACCTTTTTATTTATTAATAAAACGCACAGCAGCACCTACCTTGCAATCCTGCGTGTCGATTCTCTTCCTGGTCTGACGCCACCATAAAGCCATTGTGTCACAACTCCCCATTAAGTGTTTAAAAGGAATGATGCTTTCCAGGAGCCCCCAGTGGTATAGTGGCTGTTCTGTCCTGACTACATTGTTTATTAAAGTGGAAACAAATGCATCAGTCACACTACCAAAGAATAATACTGGAACATCATTAAAAATATATCGTGTTTGCAACAAAAGCAGCAGCACCTGCAAGTCTATCCAGGTAGAGTCAGGCAGATGGGGCTGACGTAATTAAGCCTCAGGGAATTGGGGGTGTTCATAAGTCTGAAATGTCTGTAACTAAGTGTAGGTGTACTGTACAAATGTATTATGAGAAATACAATGGGAAGAAGACTGTGTCATTACCTGGGAAAAAAAATATGCACATGAAAAAATCAGTCCATCCATTTCATGGTTTACTTGAAAGGTAAAGCTGCCATCAAGAAGTTTAAAAAGGTTAAAGAAAAATGTTTGTTTTAGTACAAGAGTCTAGTCATATTTAATTCACTCAATTCATTCAACAATACAGCATCAAACCACCTTGACTTTACTGCTTCTCATTGTTAAAAATACATCTTTAAAATCAGAAGATCGAATTCTGATGGATGAAAAAGAGTACAAGCAGTACAAATAATAAAAGACTGGGCTAATTATTTTTTCTCTTTGTAAATTCAAAAGCAGCTCAGAATCAGTAGCTGAGAACATATTCATGTCAATGTCACAATCTTGAACAAGATAATCTGTGAGATGTTCCTATTTGAAGGCTGCATGAATAGAAATCGTGCAATTCTAAAGCTGACAGTTCTATATGATCTGGAGCTTTCTTTGGATTTCTTTCGAGTGCCAGTGCTATTCACATTGTGAGGCATAATTATAATAAACCCATCCACCTTGACCTTTATGTGACTTTTCTATCCAGCTATACCACATTTACAAATCATTAGGTGATTAATTGAAGGGAATTTTAGGGAAGAGTTCAATTTTCTTAATGGCCTCACTCAACTATCCAATAAAATACACCCATTTCATTCTGTATATAATATATATATATATATATATATATATATATATATATATATATATATATATATATATATATATAAATGCAATCAGAATGGTTTACCATGTCGCGGCTGACAGAGACAAAATCAGTGCACAAGGGTCCACATTTTGAACCTTAAAAATAGGCTACATGCATTACATGCATTTTAAAACAGAATATTCAATCATTCATGTTGTTTTATCATTTACAAAAGTAATTTAAAAACTTCAATGTTGTTAACTGAGTACATTAAATTAAACCATTACAATAACTACAGTACAAAGGGACGGATCTGTTAGCCACAAGTGATTCACTTCGAAGTATCTCGGATAATTGAAGTCCAAAATTAAATTAACACACCCGATTTATAATTGTGAAATAGCGCTTGAATCCTTAGGGCGTCCCAACACAGCTGACAGCTGAGAACGTGGGAATTTAGAGGCCCTTGTGTGTGTGTGTGTGTGTGATTGGGGGGTGTGAGCATTCTCATCAGGGAACGGAAAAGACAAACACTTGAAAGGAAGTACTAACTGGGCAGATCCTGGGAGCAGAAAAATGCAGGGTCTGTCAGCCAACAGTTGACGTAAATACTGCATTTGGCATCTCAGACTTAATAATAGCTTTCCTTTCCTTTACCAAGTGCATTATTGTCCCCTGTTCACAAAAACAGTATTTTATATGTTAACCTCTGTGCAGAATGTTCTCTAAACCTATAAATGTAAATCAGGAAAAAAGCGGCATTCTGAACTATGCAAATTTCTCATCTTACTCCTCAGATTATGATAACCATTTTACCGCAGCAACCCCCTATTTTAGTGATTTTCCCAGGATAACCATGCATAGGGAATAATGCAATCAAGTACAATGCTGCAATAAAATCAATCCCTCTCTCGTCTATCCTTTGCTGGAATCATGGAACCCAACGGTGGAAAACCTACCCAGTCCTGTTTTTCGTAACTATCACTTTTTGTGTTAATGCAGCTGGTTCTAGCAATAGGTCTCATCCCACATCTGCTTGGAACTGATAATGCTTATTACAGGAGTCATTAAACCAGTAATTAGACTCACTTGAAAAGGTGTGATTACTTTCTGGAAGAGATCAATGGATCTGTCAAGGAAAACAGGGAATGGGTATTGGGTTTGTGATAAGACTGGAAGAGAGATGTAAACTTTTATCCTCTCTACCCTATTTTATTTCTAACAAACCTAGCTTTTTGTTAATCACAGAAGCCAGTTTGATAGCATAATCCCAGGAAGCTTTCAGTTTAAAAAAAAAATAATAATAATACAGTGCTCCCTCGCTATAACGCGGGTCTCGGGGGACACTGAATATGAGCATTAGAACTGAAGGGGGAGGCGGTGGGGGACACATAACAACACACATCTGACTAAAATACCAAATAAAATAACTCCCTCTCTGTAATGCATATATAGTGAAGCAAAAATGTTGACATTACAGACATCAAATTAGTTTCCTTACAGTCTGTGTCATTGACATTGCCAGAGGTTAAAGCAATTCTCCAGTGAAAGGGTTTACTTTTACTGGACAGGACTGGTAATGGAACTGAAGTAAGAATCAAAAGAATGCTGGGGGTACCAAACATTAAGACAATAACTCAAAGTATGCTGTCTCTATGCAGCTGTACGACACCCACGAAATTAACCTAGAGAATCACAGAATGCACCTGTGAAGGGAGTATGAAGTCAATATCTCAAAGAGATACAGATGTGAGTTATAAGTGGTACAGAGTGAACAGATGTTTTGTAAATTACAGGTTTTGTTTGTACTATAAAAATGAAGCCTTTGTTTTATACAGCAAAGTAAGTGCTCAAAGACCACACCTTTTAATGAGTTGCTGTTCTTGCATGATTTCAGTTTTCTTGTCTACACAATTACAGTCGAAGTTTAAAAAGCACTGCACACCAAATCTGTTTCTCTGTCCGAAGTTAATGTGTATACATATTAAATTTACATTTCCTATTGTACTGTACCTTGCAAGTATGTAATCGTCGGACTTGAGTGGGGAGTTATTTTGAGGTTTTCATTATTTGACTATATGTATACCAATGAAAAATATCTTTATGAAACTGGAGTTCATGCACTTTAGTCTATCCGGCAAGAGATATTTCTGATGTGTTAAAATGGTAATGTTCTGATAGAATTGTGTGGCTCATGTGAGGCTATAATGTGCCAAAGCCAGCACTGAAACCGAGGAGGATGGGTTTGACAAGCAGAAACAAATATGTCAGCAACTATCAGTATGATGAAAATGTTGATCACCATGACAAATATCAACAGTACAGCATGTACAGACTAGCACATGATAAGAAATAGCAATGACGTTCAAGAACAATTTGATAAGTGATTCTCCAGATAGGTGCAAAAACGTGGCCGGATAGCTTGGGTGGCGACATCAGGCCAGAAAATGAAACCACAACACAGACACGTACTACGGGGCGAGATGCAAATGCACTCTTTTATTAAATAAAAGATTTAAAACAACTCAAAATAAATGGCTCGATGGCCAAAAGAAACAGACAAACAAAGCACTGACCCAAACGAGTATCGTGCTCGTCCTTCTAGCACCAGTAGCAATTATTCTGATTGTCCCATCTGTCTTTCGTTCTCCACTCTGAACACACTCCCCGTGCAGCCAAAGAGGGTCTTTTATATTCTGGCCGAGGGATTAACTGTCTGTTAATTATCTTGTTAACCCCTCGGCTATAGTTTGCACGGGTTTAATAAATCTGCGTGACTGTCAGCTAATTAAATAATTACTAGCCGACAGTCACACATTCTCACGAGATGTACTGAACAAAAAACAATAACAAACAATTTACTCATCCTGCATTTAAATAATAATTCAAATGCAAAATAATATGCACAGGGGCGGGGAGTACCCTGTCACAGTGACAAAGGCTGATGGATGAATGGACAGAAACAAACCTCAATATAATCTGCTCAATAACTAAAAATTAAGTAAGAGGTTCTCTAGATATTTAAAAAAAAAGATTTCAATAAATGACACACAGAACAAGACGCCACTGCTACAGCAGCAACAAGCAACAAAGAGGCTTCAAAAAAAAAAAAAAGGCAGCGAATCACCATGCAAGGCTCTCCGAAGACAGGCTTCGTAATACCCAACGGATGTTACAAAAGGTCACATACAAAGTGATGAGATGACAGTTATTATTGTCAGCCTAGGGCAACAATATTAGAGCTCTCATTTTAAAAGTCACACCCATGACCGCTTCACAATCTTATGCTTATATAATATCTCAAAATATGTCAAAACACCAAATGTGTAAGGAAAAGCTGGCAAAAGATGTGTTCCATAGGCAGTGGTCTTACAGCAACACTTCCTGGAGTGGCAAATGCTGTTTAATGCAGATTGATACCAATCCAATTGAAACACGAAATGTTCTTCTGTGCCATGCCTGCTTGCTTTATAAATCACCCCCTTTATGCTTCAAATCACATACTGGAAGTTAGCCATCTGATCACTTTATCACTGGGGGATGAATGACACCAGCCGACGATTATCACTCTATATCTTTACTTTGCTTAAAATGTGTATTACTTTTATCTTGATTCTGTATAATAAAAAAGGGACTTTAAAATACAAGAACACGTGGAAAAGCATTTGCAGCTGTAATTGTTCCCATATCTGGAAGCTGCCGGGTTTTGTGTCCCAGAACAAAAGCAAAAGCACACAATAACTGCTAATGGCTCCCATTACATTTGGAGTTGGATAGCAGTCTCTTGATCACATTAAACTGTTTGAGAAAGTAATGCATATATTTTAAGCTGAGCAAAGATGTAAAATGATAATGGCACGGCCGGTGTCATGACTAAGATTCATTGTTAGATTTTGATTAACCCCTAATGAAAAGCGATTTAATTAAACATGTTATAATCACGATCACATAATGACTAATTATTTCACACCTTTGATTCATTGTTTGTTCGTGCCTGAATCTACAGCAAATGGTGTACTGTGTGTGCTGTGGACAGCAGAAAAGCTAGAAATAGCTTAATTAAGCAATGACACACTGCATGGGTGCGATATCCACTGTTCAGACCCAGTCATATACATTCGAATTTGTTTTAAGACACTATCCATGAAGCACAGAACTATCAAACACTACTCTAGTTGATAAAGCTCAAGAAGTATTAAACAATGGCTTATTTCTTAAAACCCAGGGCTTGGTGGTATTTTGAACGTTGTACGACTGTATTTTGTGTGTTGTTCTGAAGGAAGCACATGTTGTAGCAGACATGCATTTTCAGTTTAAAGGGTTATAAGTGGTCCAATACTTTAAGAAAGTAGACTTAAGGAATGATTCCAGTACCTACAACCTCTTTAAAAGGTTGTAATACAAATATGGCAGTGCACAGTACACAACAGCCTTCCATTCCATTCAACTGTATAGGTCTACATTAAGACCTATAACAGTACCTCAAGAAACAGCTTACAAAACAGGTTTCAGAAAGGAATTATACCACTTAGTCAAAAATATTCAGGTGGTTATATGAAATAGTTGATGCTTTTAGTACATTTTGCTTTATAACAGAATGTAGGACTACACAAGCAAAATCCTAAAAGATTCAAAATCCTAAAAGGTATAGACAATGTCGATCCAGGGGACTTTTTTGACCTGAAAAAAGAAACAAGGACCAGGGGTCACAAAAGGAGCAAGGGGCATTCAGAACAGAAAATAGGAGGCACTTTTTTTACACAGTATGGAACCAACCCCCCAGTAATGTTGTTGAAGCTGACACCCTGGGATCCTTCAAGAAGCTGCTTGATGAGATTCTGGGATCAATAAGCTACTAACAACCAAACAAGCAAGATGGGCTGAATGGCCTCCTCTCTTTTGTAAACTTTCTTATGTTCTTATGTTCTTAAGAGAACCAAAAAAACAAAACCAAAAAAACTAAAAAAATAAAAACCCAGCCCAGGCATTGATCATGTGCATTTAAAAGACCAAACCAAGCACACTGTTAAAAGATCAAATTAATTCAGTGAGCTGGATTTCTGTTAATTGCTGTGTTGCTTTTAACAGAATGATTGACTGTAAACCCCCACAGTATATGTAGATTCCGTTTTGTATATTGCAAAAAACCAACACATTTTACCATATCTCATATTACTCTTGCAAGGCATACCAGCTAAGGAAGAGACATGAACTGTATTAATATTCAAGTCAGTTCACACAACTGTCAATGCAATTCTAGCTTGTGCAGCTAGCTACATTCAAAACTACTTATGTCCTGAAAGACCAGTACAGTCTTAAAATAAGACCAGTATGCACATTATTTTAACAAACATGTTAGGCAAAACACGACTGTGATTACGGCTACAAATACAGTGCACATTTAGAGCCATCAGTATCATGAAAAGGTAGATGTGCATTTACAATTTAAACAGACTAATGCCTCCATAGTTAATGGAGCTGTGTTCCAAAGATAAAGACACTCTGACTATGTGCTGTGTAACTAATAACTGCAGTTATTAAGTCTGTTCCTCAAATTGTCATATCAAGATACAAGGTTGTTTTTTTTTTGTGAGGTACCAATAAACTTGTAACATTAATGACAAAAATGGGTACATTTTTTTCTTGTGCAACAACCATAAAAGAATCACGCAATACAGTTGTGTATTGAATATCTCATTAGAATAGAACTTGAACTACATTTTTTATAATGCAAACAGATATGCTAAGTTGTAAATATCTGCCCTAAAAAACTCTCGAATGGATTTGGGTCAAATCTTCATTCAATGTCAACACCTCTGAAGAAAATATATGGCCAGTATATGCTTACTTTTTTCAGTCAATAGTGATACATTTATGAGCAGAACGATGTTTTGTAAGACTACATACCTGAGGAAAATATTGATTAAAAGGCAAAGTGGAAGTCATTATTTACCAAACGGGTAATTTAATCCTGGTATTGATTTAAAATGGTTATCAATACATGTTAACTAGAGGCAGATTAAAATGTCTGCACAGTGTAATGCAGAGATTTAAAGGCACCAAGTGACATGTTTTTAAAGCCTTAAGTAATGTATTCTTGGTGTTAAGAATCACTTGTATGTCATTTTGTGTTTTAGTCATCACATCCTGGTAACTTTACAATGACTAAATCACATCCCAACACATTATTTAAACATAGCTTTTTTCTCACAAAAACTGGCTGTAGATGTTTCTTTTTTTTTTTTACATGCTTTCAAGCATGCCTTCTCTCTAAATGAAGATGGTGCACCAGTATATACAGTAAGCATTAATCTGTTCCCCTGCACCCCTCTGCCCCAGTGTATGTAAGAAATACCACGCTTGTTCTCTATGGTAATTCTTACAGTGTTGCTGGGGGATAGATTCATGATTACAATCTGGTATGCCAGCTGCACTGGAGAAGACATCTTTGAGATCTCAGATGAGTCACCAGGATGTGATTACTGAAAAGGAAAATTACATAAAAAGAGAATCTAAACTAGAAGAACACAATAGTTACAAAAATGTGATATTCCATAGCCATAGCAAGCTGCTCTTCGAGGTGTTTTGACATTTTCATTATTTAAAGAAAACTCCATGCCAACTAAAAAAATCTAATAAATTACATTGGTAACCACAGTTCACTTGTACAGTCCTACAACCACAAGACCCTCCAATTGTTCAGTTAATTTCACAACACGGTGCTTTGTCCCAATCATCTATTAAAACATGTTTTGTGATGCAGTGTTTGTTGTACAAATCTGATGTAGATACAGAAGCATAATCTGTATTATATACACAGCAGAAACTTAATCTATCATTAAAACAGCTTCACTGTGCAAGACAGTTTTTCAATATGAAAATGCATTTCATGTGCCATCATGATGACCCTGAGGTTGTTAATGGCTTGGCAACACTGCAGGGTTTGATTTTAATGTACGATTTTCAATATATTCATATACCAATATATTCATAAAAAATCTGACAAAAAGCCATTTGAGGATTAAGAGCAGGTGATATAAATCTACAGAGACACGCTCCTGCAATGAACATATGTCCCTGATTTGTTTTCTAACAGAAAGAAAGCCATATTTACAGAGATGCATAATTAACTGTTATTTATAAACTGCTCTATGTGATCAAAGTTATTAGAGAAAAAAACTTCTAGTATAGTTTTTTTTTCAAATGGAATTTTGCAGAGCTGTTTTTCACCTCGCAACTCCAGTTGAGTTAATTCATTCACTCATGTGACTCTGCTGAAACTCAACATGGCGACTGCACCAACGAAGAGAAAAAAAAGCAATGTTTCTGCAAAAGACAACAGAGCTACATTTTCTAATTATCTATATGAGGATGGTGGGATAGTATTCTGAAAATGTTGCTGTCATCCAATTGATCACGTATGAGTCAATACCATTAAATATCATATTGCCAGTAGTAAACACGTAGAGAACCAGAAAGCAAAATAGACGACAACAAACATGGCAAAGCATTGCATTCTCTGCTGAAAAACTGAGACCCAGCAGTACTGCGATCAAGGCGAGACTTTCCCAAAGTACGCAAGCTAAATTAATTGCGTATTTCATTATTTAGTGTATTTCTTTCCCCTTTACCTGCATTTAATAAAACTATAATTAGCAATGTTAAACCATGACCGTTTCTTTATTAAATTCAATTATCCGAAGATGAAGCTCAAAGCTATTTTTCTAGCTATACATTCCTTAAAGGAAATTGATGGCTTTACTGTGTAAGAGATGTAGTTAATACACTATGCACAGTTTGTTTCACAAAGACATTCTGGCTAGAGACACACCTCTTGTTTAAATTTGCAAATAACAAGGCAGAATTAGCAAAGAAACAATTGGGAGGATTAATGATGCGTTCTGAGTAAAAGGGCTATTTAAATTACGGGCAGCAGCGGCTGTGTGGAAGCTGTTTAGCTTATTGCTGGTGTAATACCAGCAATAAGCTAAACAGGTCTTTTGAAAACACCTTTATTTGTAGACTGAACTACTGTGTTAGTGGAAGAATGTAAATATGATTCTCACAACAGTGCTGGATATTCTGAACTGTTGTGATACAATTAAGTATTCCTGCTTATAAGTGATATTAAAAGGCTTTGACTGCAGTACTAATCTTGGCAATACATTTAAATAAACATTTCAACAAGTAGTCTTGGTCAATGTATTTTGTAGGTTTATTAGTTCAAGTTGTTTCTGTTATTAGTTTTATACATTTTTTGTATCTTTTGTAAAATCAGCATACAGTAACAAACAACATCAATTCAGTGTACAGCTAGGCTCTCTCACTCAGTTTGCTAGGTTACAAGATTTACAGATTATTGGCTTTACCTTCGGTTCAGACAAGAGGCAAATTGGGGTCAAAATGTTTTTTAAGAGTTAAGGGATTTCCTGACCTTTTGTTAGACATGTCTGCTTGAGAAGTTGGAGCGCTGGGTTTTAAAAAATAAAATTAAAAAAAACGGTTTACAAAGACTATATCCAAAAGGCCAAACTTCAATTACCCATTAAGTTTGTTCTACTTTACCTCTCAGTCCTGGCGGGACCTTGAGGTTTCGCCGTATGTTAACATATGCCGTCTTCAAATCACGGTGGAACCTCACGGGACACCTAGGTCTCAGTCCGAGGTACAGTAGTGTATGAATATATGTAAAAATATATTTTTGTCCTGCTCTCATGTATACTAAATAAAGGAGTTTATTCTTCAGCTCGACAAAAATAATTCAGGACTGAAAGCGTAAGTGGCCTGTCGCTTCATTCTGGACAGTAAGCAAGCTGATGTGCCCAGTTTGAATTTTAAACTTCCGCTCATAGCTCTAGGAGTGCACCTCAACACCCCCTGCCATTCATTTCTTGGACTAGATGGGAACTTTTCCAAATTGTCATTTGTGTGGTGACTCCTCCAATCTCCAATCTCTACAGGCCTACAAGCCATGGGCATCTAACGGTTCTTCAGCAACAAAACTCCAGAATCCATTCTCTAGGATGATCCATTGCTACATAGCATGTTCCATGAATGTCTTTTATCATGTATATGCAGAATCAAAATGAAACCATGAGAAGCCATAATATGCTGTCTGAATCTTTATAACATTCCTCAGTTGGGTGAAACAGAAGAAATAAAAACATTACTTGTAATATGGTTTCTTCGTAGGAAGATTAACGTCACACAGAGTGAACTCCCAGTCTCTGCTTGGGTCAGGAGAACAAACAGATCTCTAACCCAGAGATCATTGCAACATAGTCCTTTTTGGCGCCAAAGTCTGTATCCTTCCCCCATAAAACCCTCCCCCAAATAAGCATTGTTGTCCAAATTTCGAAAAACAAGACAGTAAAAAGGGGGAAAGGAGGGTAGGATATAGGTGAATGGAGTTCATAATCCTACGAAGAAACCATATTATAGGTAATCTTCGTATTCTTACCCCGTCTGTGGTAAGAGTGAACCATATTAAAGTATACAAGATAGTGGAAGGTTAAATGTTAGTAGAGGATGCCACAGATAACACTGAGTGAATGAAGTAGGTTGAGAGCAAGACACAGCTAAATTATAATGTTTAATAAAAGTCTCAAAGGACGCCCAAGTCGTAGCATTGCAGATGCCCTGTATTGGGACAGATTTTAGTGTTTCCCAAGTAGTAGCCACTCCCCTCACTGAGTGGGCTTTGATGGATACGGGCGGATTTCTTATCAAGATTGTTTGTTTATAAACTGGCTTGCCCTGGGTTTGTTAGTTAAAGGAGATAAATAGTTGCCCTGATAGTTTAATAACACGGGTCCTGTGAATGTAAAAATGCAAAGCTCTCCGGACATCAATCAGCGAAGTCTGGCCTCTTCTTTAGATTTGTGAGGTTTTGGGTTGAAATCCAGAAACGTTATCACCTGTTCTAAATGAAACTCAGTTACCACTTTTGGTAAAAACTGAAGGTTAAGTCTGCAGACGATCCTATCCTTAGTCTTATCCTAAGACTGGAAATACGGAGCATCGATGACTAGGGCTTGAAGTTGACTTACTCTTCTTGCTGATGTTACAGCAACTAAAAATGCTGTTTTCCATGCAAGAAACTTCTCACATGTGGCCATGAGTTTCCAAAGTATTAGGGTGAGGTTCCATTGCAGAACAGTGTGCTTTCAACATTTCAACATTTCAACATGTCAACATTTTGCACGTTCTCTCTCTCTCTCTCTCTCTCTCTCTCTCTCTCTCTCTCTCTCTAGATATATATATATATATATATATATATATTGTAATGGATGTAGCAGGAAATGTTTTGTTTTATGGCAGGGATAGAGTTAAAGTCTCCCTGCCAAGATAATTCCTTTTGTTTAATTTAATTGTTTTATTGTTTTGTTAGTTGTTTTATTAGTGATTATCCCCTGCACCTGGCTATCATTGTAAATTAGAGCCAGGTGCAGGGTATTTAAACGAAGCAGCCACTCTGTTCTGGGCTGCTGTGTGGAGAGCCCGTTTGTTAGTATGCACAAGCGTATGAGAAGAAAGGTAGTGTAAAGCCTTTTTGTGTTGTTTGTTTAAAAACAGTGTGTTTTGTTTTGGTTTGATTTTTGTTTTAACAGGTAAACAGTTTAGCTGTCCTGTTTGTTAGTTTAGGTTCCTGTGCTATGTTTTAGTTAAGCGCTCAAGAAAAGAGCTAGGTGTTTGTTTTTGTTTTAATTTGTTTTGTCATTATTAAAATAGCGCAAGAGTGCTTTAAAAAAACTCAATTTCTGTGTCCTGGGTCTATTTTTAAAGGGGCAAAGAACCCGAATGGTGCAAGTTTTATTACTATATATATATATATATATATATATATATGTATATATATATATATATATATATATATATATATATATATATATATATATATATATATATATATATATACTCTAAGCACACTGTTAAACCCAGGGGATACGTTTAAGGAGGTCAGAGATGTTTATAACTCCTGTAAGTGGTTTTGTTCATGCACTGGGCATGCTATATGTCCAGACAACTTTTTAATCATCAAGAAAATGACACAGACTCATTTCATTTGAAGTTTTAACGAATCAGAGCAGTAGTAGTGCTCTCTTTGGTTTATTAAATGCTTTAAAAATGGATCAAGTGGTTGCAAGCCACTTTGGATCTCTGCTAATAGGCAGCCTGGGCGTTTCCAGTTCCTTTACAGACTTAACAGCATTAGTACTTCAATACAGTAATACAAATGGTTATCATATGCTTAGCCTTCAGGCTATAAAATGCAAAAAGCTAATGCGCCCACCTCTACGTTTTAGAACATTCAATATATCACTCTCAACAGCTAAAATATAAATCCTGTACCTTACAGCAATGCATCAATATAAAAGATATATTAAATTCAAATATATGCTTACCTTCCGGTATACGGAAGTGTAGTGTAGGATATACTGAAAAATAAGAACTGTCTTCAAAAGGCAGAGACTTGACTTCGACCGAACAGCAATCAGTTTTTCAGAGATCCTCAGAGCATGGACCACACAACTTGCTGTTAGCAAGTCGAGCGATATTGAATGGGGTCTTGCTCTGGGCTTATATAGGATTTTCCCTCCATTGAATACATCAGAAGCCCCAGGTAAATCTAATCATCACTCAGCCTTGACGTTTCTTATCTTTAAGTTCATTATACATTCCAGAAGGATCTGGTCAACTCAAAACTGATTGGATATAACTTCATGCCAAAAAATATTGGAACATGATTTCATTTCTCTTTTTCTAACTCCTCCTTTTTCTAAAAAGTCAGGTGGACCAAAGTTCACAGAATCCTTGCTATAATATAATACAAGTATATGTGTATATATGAGAGGTGTTTTTAATATGTAACACCTGCTCTATTTGATTATATTAAGCTGGGTCAAAAATATATGTCCCTCCTAGCCGCATATTATGTTACCTTTTCAGTGTGTTGTTAATGGGCCAGTTTAACTTCATATACAAATGTGTGTTAAAGTATGGGACAAAGACTGCCTTTGAATAAGCATACAGTGGTCAGATTTATTTAGTAAAACCTTTATAAAAACTAAACATTTATATTCTTTAATTTAATGGATACTGTAATGTCTAAAATATAAATATAAATATTTTTTGTTTAGTTGGATAAAGAAACTGAACTAATTTTTAAATTGATTAAATTAAATGCTCGCTCCTGCTTTTACAGTCTATTTGTATTACAGTAGAGCCTTAACAAGCAAAAACACTTGTTACTTTAAATATTATGTTTCTTATTAGATCAAAATACTTCAGACATATTATTTCTTTTCAGAGAGTTTTGTCACTATTATTAGATCAGAATACTTTATTTAAAACCTCTATGCTTAGTAACAACACAATAAAATAAAATCAAATAGGTCTTTTTAATTTCAAATATTGTTCTGTCTAAAAAGGGTTAATTACCCTTTTGCTAATTGCAATACCTAGCCTCGGTGTTTAGTTTCCCCAGATGCCTGCTTCTTTCAAGGTTACAGGCTTCCACGAGTGTATGTGCACTAATAACAAAGGCACATAGACAAGCTTTTTTTCTAACATTAACACTTGTTCAGTTTTCTTAGTTCAAATCATTGTAACCTGTTCATAATTTGCTGCAATATTATTTATGCTGGTTTTATATTCTTTAAAACACAGTGCAATTATTACAATATTCTGACAGTGTCAGAATATTGTAACAATAACTTTCAACAATAATAATGTTATTTGTATAACAGCTTAACAGTTACTTCAGTATAACAGTTGCTCAAATTATTTTTTCAAATTATTGTAACTAGAAATATACAGAGGGAGAAAGCTTATTACTGCCCTAACATTCATTGATATGAAAGACTGACTCTGACATGCATCAAGGAACCCTGTGACATTTCACACACATGTCCACAGTAAAACCAGTCTGTAAAGTGTGCCAGTCATGGGATATTTTTGTTATTGCTTCAGTTCCTTGTGAGAATTTTAGTGATCATCAATTTAAATCAAAGTACTCTAATTACCAACTTTATTCTGCCCAAACACAAAGATCTGAAGATGTAGCTTCTATATCTGATCTCAAATAAATGTGACTAAATTAGACCTTTTGCTTAACATGACAGCTCTTTACTCGTTTAGAACTTAAAAATCATGAGATCCTATTTCAAAAAGGAAGCATTTGGATAATTGTTTCAAATGGAGCCTAACTGTCTGCATCATAACATCACCCCTAATCTTCCATAGTTGCACACACAATCATCCCTAGAACAAAATTCAGTTGTAGTAGCTTTGTCAACATTCAGGAAAGTAATGCGTCCAAAGTTAGATAAGGGTTAAATATAGCATTTACAGGATAGAAAAAAAGTAATTAAAGAATGAATCTCTTGTGGGTCTGTGAATTTCATACCAACTTCTAGATGTATATGTTTGGATAACATGCAGTTTGCAAATACAGTTTGACCACCTGTCTTTCAGTATTAAAAATGCATTTTAATTACCTTTTTTGATGCATGAATGTTTTTTTTTCTGATGCTGAAAGGTTCCTTTGTTGTGTCAAGTTGTCCATTCTTCATTTTCTTAAGCCTTGGAAAGATGATTTCCTTTTCTATACAAATTAGTCAAATATTGAAATCACACTGACCAACAGGTTGACCCTACAAAGAAAAACAACTTCCAGAATACGAAATACATTTAAAATATATACAATACCCTGCAACACCTATTGAAAGCCTATTCATGCAACTGATCTGGTATGCACACTCATTACATTATACGTGTTGCACAAGCCATTAAATATGTAGGGGCCTTCTGTCCCCTGACTAGACTGATGCTGATGCTGTGTGGGTCAGCGCTAACAGATGTGAAACCACTGGCATATTGGAGGAGAAACTATTTTTGAAGATGAAGATCCAGTTCCTATGGAAAACAGTGTCACTAAAACATGTAGAAACTGTTTTAAAATATTGGTACTTTATTGTTAGGTACAATACTGCAAGTGAAACAAAAAAAGCAATGCTCCACCCGCTGAATGATCTACCGATAAATTATACTACTGATAATATGGTTTTATCCATACATGCAACCTTTTTTGCAGGCTATGAAATCCTTTGCTTTTGGCATATGTAACAGGAACATTTGAAATCCTTCTTAAAATGTTTAGAACGAGGAGTTTGCTGATAGATTCAATGGTCTAATCTGAAGTATCCTAAATGAATTCCAATTGGCATGAAATCCACAATACACAGCAGACGAGTCACAAACACTGCTCAAACACACAGTCAGTGACTTGGAACGGCACCGCTGTGTTTGCACAACAGGGCTCCACCAGCTGATGCTTCCTGCCTTGCCATTTCTGAGATCCACACACACAGCCTGCTGCCCAGCACCAAACAGACTGATGTGACCTTCATGAAGACTGGAGGTATTCCAGATAAACACAAGCGAAAGGGCACTTCCTTGTCACTCCACTTTCCAAGGGAACCAACTTCTTCAGAATTATTATTGAACTGTTTTAGGATCAGAGGAGTATAACGCATACAGGATGATGATATGTAACACTCCAGAGCGATCCTGGACAGGTGCCTAATCGATAGGACTTTGGAAGCAAGAGGCCTTAACAGAATAATAGGCTACAGCCATCTTTGCCACATCCAGCCATCCCAGCATTGACATTAATGACAGGAAATGATTAGATGCCATTGTGTGGAGCACACATGTTGCAATGATCTCCTAATAAAGCACATAAAGAGCAATGCAGAGAGTCTAGAAGGGTGCTTGATGTTTGTAAAGCTTTAAAAGGTTTGCAGAATTAAATCACTGGTTGAGATACTTACTATGGTTTTGATTAACTTTTTATGTATCTACTTATAACATTTCATATGCAAAATAATAATACAATATATTATATAGGGACAATTTATTTAAAAAATGTAGATAAGCTATACCAATTATACCAACCCCACTTATTCACTGTATTAAAACTGATTCAACACCGCAGACCTGTATACAAGCATAGGTAAGATCAGCACACCTGTAAACTACTATACTTAATATCTATAGCTGTACACATTGTTATTTATTTGAGTGTATTTAATATGTTTATCAGTCTTTCTGTAAAGTAAGTTGGGGCAGAAAGAGATAATAGAGTTAAAAGATTCATGTAAATACAACAATCAACCTGTCTGTTCCCTGTATATTAAGGATTGTGGATGTTGAAAGCATTGCTCATGGGCTTCATTCATTGTGCAACCTGTGATTTAAATTAACAAATGCTGATGGATGGTTTTAAAAGTCCAATGGGGTAACCAATACTAACCTTTTCTACAGACTTCTACAGCACATCTAAATGTGCTGGCAACTGGTAGCCATGGCAACATGTTTAATAACTTCATCTAAAAACATATTTAATGTGCAACATCGCAGTAGTTCAAAGCAGTACAAAATGTACAAGCATATTTTATGCTGAAATATGTTATGCATGGTTTCCATGGTAGCCACGCTGTAGAACTATAACCTGCTGTTTTACTCATGTCAGGCTTGTTCACAATGCTGTGAACAAAGGGAATGGCTCGGTGGGCTTTGATTTTAATTTATTATCAAGCTTGTCAGCCCGTGCAAAATCTAGTACTAAAGGAGGTTTGGTTTTCTGCTCACAGCATTGACCAAACTGTTTTCGAAAAGGTTTAGCACGATATCTGTTTTCCCAGTTTTGATCTCCACCACTTTTAAGAACAAATCAACTCCACATACCTGTGTGGGCGACCTTAAGGTTTTGAGAATAGGGCCCAGTGTTTCAAATTTCTATAGTACAACCAATAGTTCCATACAAAGCACTGCCTGCCTAAACAGTCAATGCCTAACATTATGATCTAAAACTTAGGGGCGTTCATCAGCTAACCTTAGATAACCATCTGGAATCATTCGTAATGAGTGGCATGGTCATCTAAGGACTGCAGTGACAACAGCACCATCAATATCCAATCCACTGCCTACAGAGGCTGATCAATACTCCTTTATTTCCATCTCTGACTCAAGACACTTGAATTTTAAGAGCTAGTAATAATCTGACAAAGTCATTGCACATTGCATTCATCTTGGTTCAGCATCATCTGACCCATTGATTAACACAATAAATTATGATTACTTTATTCATTACTTAATATATATATATATATATATATATATATATATATATATATATATATATATATATATATATATATATACATTTTTATTACACTGTGACATTTCTAATTCTCTCTGGTCCACCCCACTGGTTTATATTCTTTGAAGACCAGACTAAACAGTTCTTTCACAGGGTATTGCTGGCAGCTGTCCTTTACAGTCTTCTGCCTTGGTGCTTTTGTCTGCCACAACCTTAGAGGCAGTTCTTGCTGAAAGTTTCTCTACTGCACTGTAAGGTTTCAAATTCACAGACAGTGTTATAATGACATAAACAGTGGAAAGACCAACATGTCACGGTAGTGTAAATTATTAAAATTGGGCCCTGCCTACAAAGAGACCATACTCTTTACAACAGGTGTTGCTTTCCATAATCTTATTGCACAAGAGCCCACTTTAAAAGATTTCGATCCGCTACGCATTAAAAAAAAAAAAAAGGACTTGTGTGTCTTTTTGATGATGCACTGTCTTTTAGAGCCAATAATCAGATTCCTAGAAAATAAATACAATGACAACACAGGCTGGTGGCACGTCGTGGGCGAAGCAAGCTGGTGTTTGTTTTCATTTCACTTCTTGAATGTGGGATGTGTCATATGCAGAAATGATAGTGAGGTTGGTGTGCTGTTATTTACTCAACTTAAAAATCCCCATGTCACTTCAGGTGTGATGTTCAAAAAAGTACTTTATGAGAAAAATGTAACAACCTAACTAATATAACTATACCCTGTAATTCCAATTCCATTTAAATAGTGGAGAGGGAGAGGGAGAGGGAGAGGAGGGAGAAAGGGAGAGAGAGAGAGAAGGGAGAGAGAGGGAGAAGGGAGAGGGAGAGAGAGAGAGAGAGGGAGATCAAAAGTGGCAGGGACTCGGGGGGCATCATTGTGTGGTACAAAGAGGAACTTAAAAACACTGTCTCTCCCATTAAAAGAGGAGAGACACATTTATGGCTCAAAATTGAAAAAAAAATCATCCAAACCCAATCTGACACATTCCTGTGCACAGTTTACATGCCACCAATTCACTCCCCCTACCACCGAGAGGGGTGCTTCCAAAATTTACAATCAGAAATTAGCCATTTCCAATCCCTGGGCTCTATGCTGCTGTGTGGAGATCTCAATGCCAGGACCGGCAGAGAGGTCGACTATATCAGCACAGAGGGGAACAGCCATGTGATTGGACAGCAGACCTCTTTGTACCACACACCCATCACCACACAGAGGAACAGTTTTGACAGTGTGGTGAACAAGAGTGGGAAGCAGGTCCTGCATATCTGTAAAGGCCTGGGTCTGTACATCGTTAACGGCAGGATCAGAGGGGATTCTCAGGGCAGATATACATACAGCTCTGCTTTAGGAAATAGTGTAGTAGACTACGCTATCACAGACATGGACCCAGAATCTATTAATGCATTTATAGTCTGGCAACAAACCCCCCTATCAGACCACTGCCAAACAGTCCTGTATCTGAAAACAAACCGAAAACTAAATAATTCAAATCCGACCCCACCCGCCAAATTATACGGTCTTAAACCAGTCTATAAGTGGACACAAAGCAGTGCTGAGGAATATAAACAATTTATAGTGCAGAAATAGAAAGTATTAGAAACAGCTTTCTAACTAATTTTTTTAAATTAGACAAAAATGGAATCAATTCGGCCATCAAAGAAATCAATTTTATATTCGAAACAACAGCAACAAAATCAAACCTCAAGAAAACAAAGAAAAAAAATAATTCTAAAAAGAAATCAAATGAAAAATGGTTTGACATTGAGTGTAAAACAACCAGAAAAGAATTAAGAAAATTGTCAAACCAGAAACACAGAGAGCCAAACAATATTGAACAGAGACTCAGCTACCGCAAGGCTCTGAAACAATACAAACACCTTCTCAATAAGAAAAGAGAAGAACACGTGTTCAAACAATTATCCCAAATTGAAGAATCCATAGAGCAAAATTCCTTTTGGGAACTATGGAACAAGTTAAACACATCAAAAACGAATCACGAATTGGCAATCAAAAATGGAAACATTTGGAAAAATTACTTTGATAAACTTTATCAAGAATTAGATGAAAATGAATTAAATCCAGACCAAAATTCTATTTTAAAAAAACTAAACGAATTGGGCACCATAATCAAGGACAATCAGAACCCACTGGACTACCCAATAACAGGGCCAGAGCTAAAAGAAAAGCTCCAAGCCCTCAAACCCAGGAAAGCCTGCGCGCCCGACAGCATCATCAATGATGCAGGAGTCCCAGGATGCAGGAGGCCCTGCTCAAAGTTGCAGGAGGCCCTGCTGTTTCCCTGACATCTGGAACCAAGGGCTAATAACACCAAACCATAAAAGTGGAGACAAATTTGACCCCAATAATTACAGAGGCATTTGTGTGAGCAGTAATCTGAGGAAGGTATTCTGCAGTATCATTAACGCCCGGATACTGGCCTTCCTTACCGAACAAAATGTCTTGAGTAAGAGTCAAATTGGATTTTTACCAAATTACCGCACCTCTGACCATGTTTACACCCTACACACCCTAATCAACAAACATGTCCACCGAAAAAATAAAGGAAAAATGTTTGCTTGTTTTATAGATTTTAAAAAACCATTCGATTCAATTTGGCATCCAGGTCTATTCCTTAGAATTCTTGAAAGCGGTGTAGGGGGTAAAGTTTATGACATCATTAAGTCAATGTACACAGAGAATAAGTGTGGTGTGAAAATTGGAAACCAAAAAACAGGGTTTTTCACCCAAGGGCGTGGAGTGAGACAGGGTTGCAGTCTGAGTCCAACACTGTTCAACATCTACATCAATGAGTTGGCTATGGTGTTGGAGCAGTCTGCAGCCCCTGGCCTCACTCTACATGACAAATAAATCAAATTCCTGCTCTATGCAGATGACCTGGTCCTGCTGTCACCCACAGAGCAGGGGCTGCAACAGAGCCTGGCACTGCTAGAGGAGTACTGTCAGAAATGGGCACTGACAGTAAACCCGGAAATACCAGAGTTATGTTATTCCAGAAGAAAGCCAGATCTCAGGGAAACAGGTACCACTTCACCCTGGGAAACAACACCCTGGAGCACAGCACCAGCTACAATTACCTGGGTCTAAAAATCAGTGCATCTGGGAACTTCAACCTGGCTATAAATGCATTAAGAGATAAAGCGCGCAGGGCTTTTTATGCCATAAAAAATTGGCTATACAAAATTAAACCACCAATAAAAATCTGGCTTAAAATTTTCGACAGCATAATAAAGCCAATCCTTCTGTATGGTAGTGAAGTATGGGGTCCCCTTATGTCTATAACAAATGGGCTCAAAGCCCCATTGAAATTTTCCATCTGGAATTTTATAAACAGCTCCTACAGGTTCACAGGAGTGCAGCCAACAGCGCTTGGAGGGTCGAACTAGGCTGGTTCCCCTTACTCCCCTTACTGCCACACCCAGAGAGACAGAGCGACAGAGAGACAGACCCTGGTGTAAACACCCTGGAGCATGGGGACCAGGCACTCATGTGCACCCATGTCCACTGTAAATATAGAGAGGGAGGGAAAGGGGAGGGTTGTTATATCGTATTGTCTGGACTGTTTTGGAATAATGTTCATTGTTGAATTGCTTTGGCAAAACTCCATTTCATTATGTCATGCCAATAAAGCATTTTTTGAATTTGAATTTGAATTTGAGAGAGAGAGAGAGAGAGGGGGAGAGGAGGGGGAGAGAGACAGAACACAAGACCATTGAGACAATAACTGTATCCTACTGTACTGCAGTGGTTAGATCAGGAAGACATTATTTTCCCCCCAAAATAGAGATCCTGTTGTGTTTAAATAAAGAAAAAGAAAAGAAAAGCTTCTTTCACAAAACAGCCCAACTTCCTCTGGGCAACCCTGTAATCTAGGATCTATATTCTGCGTCACTAATTTCAGCTGTATGAAAACACTGTTAGGAGGATGTCACATCTTCCCTGCAGAAATCAGCAATCTTTAACGTTTCATTAAACTGGGAACAGAGCCTAGCACAAAGACTAAGATATACAATTTTAGACATCATTCAATGGAACATTAAACTGCTACAGGCAGACTTTATCATTTTCCCAAGCTGCAAATACAGACAATTATGAATTCCTAAAAAAAATATATATATATATATATATATATATATATATATATATATATATATATATATATCATTTTTTCTGGACTCAAAATGTTGCCTTTGTTGTATTTCGGTGCTTTAATAAAGCAAATAAAAAAAACTGATAAGAAAGGATTTCTTGTGCAAATAATGGGCTGTTTAATTACTGGTAACTATTTTAAAAATAATTAAGAAAAATAGAAGATTGTATGCATTTGCAGTCTTGTTATATAAAAAAAATATGTGGCTAAATACAAAGTAAAGCTTTTGCCAATAGCAGCAACATATATCAAGAGTACCCCAAATGGACAAACCGGTATCTCTAGCCCCTAATGGAAATGCCATTATCAATGTTCCAGTTGCAAAGCACAAAATTCATTGACGGAGAGATAAATAGCATTGATATACCATCATACTGTGAACATGGTCAAAAATAGTCTATTGAAAACGTCTGGGCCGTGACTAGTCAGAACCTGAACAGATTCAACTCACCACATCCAACTAAAAGGTGAAGCTGCCTGCCTCCCCATGCCTGTCTGATAGTTGGCTCTTGGTTGGCAGATACTAGGGGTGTGCAATAATACCGATATTCATCTGGCAATACAATAACCAGTATTTGAACAACAATACTGGTATTTTTGGTTAAACTGATTCAGGGAAACATCTACTGGAGAATGGCTAAAATAATTGAATCTATTCAGTCTTGAACAAAGAAGAAAAAGTGTAAAGAAGAGCGACCAGAATTATTCCAGGTTTAAAAAGCATGTCATATGCAGACAGGCTAAAGAATTGGATCTGTTCAGTCTTGAACAAAGACTACGCGGCGATCTGATTCAAGCATTCAAAATTCTAAAAGGTATTGACAATGTCAACCCAAGGGACTTATTCGACCTGAAAAAAGAAACAAGGACCAGGGGTCACAAATGGAGATTAGATAAAGGGGCATTCAGAACAGAAAATAGGAGGCACTTTTTTACACAGATAATTGTGAGGGTCTGGAACCAACTCCCCAGTAATGTTGTTGAAGCTGACATCCTTGGATCCTTCAAGAAGCTGCTTAATGAGATTCTGGGATCAATAAGCTACTAACAACCAAACGAGAAAGATGGGCCGAATGGCCTCCTCTTGTTTGTAAACTTTCTTATGTTCTTATGTCCCAATACCCACCCCTAGCAGATACTGTACCCAAGACTGCACAAATTACAACATGATGATTCACTAACCATCTGACTAGCACATACAAAAGAAAACCGGGAAACGCTGAGGGCTGTAAATGAGCGAAGGGTCCTTAAACAGTCGAGTACATAAGTATTTGTCACTTCCTTAATGATCTTTCTGAAGTGCAAAATAAAAGTTTTAAATTGCCATTTTACCCTCAATACGTCCGGACTTGTTTTCATAATTACAGTAAAAGTGTAGTTCATTGTACACCACTGCTTTTCACAACATGAAGGAACAGAAAAGCAGTTTCTCACTCTCCAACACTGGAAGTGTCACTGTATTCCTGTGCCTTTCTTTCAGTTTTAAGAGGATACCATTAAGTTGCACCTGTCCGTTTCAGAATGGTAGATAATGTTTTTAATGACTAGGGTTTTTGTTAAAAAAAAAAAATCAAAAGGACTTCCATTTCCTAACAAGACCAAGAGACCAAGGCAAGTATTCAGTTTGATCCAATTCACTAAATTAGTTTGAAAAGGAATACACTGGAGCATGCAGGGCAGTGTTCTAAAGGAAGGCTGTGATACTGACAGCATGAAATGTGTGAAGAGTCTTTCCAGGTGGCTCACAACCTACATTTAGGCTTCTTATAGCTCTACTGATGTCAAAGAGAGCAGAGGGTTGTCGATAGATGGAAGTCAAGAAACCTAATGATTACTTTTGTTTTCTCAGCTTTTTTCCCTATTGATTATAGTCTAAAACAAATAATAATCCATGTCGTGTTACAATAGACAAATAAATAAGGATACCTCACAGGTGCAAGCAATAGACTGTACTAAAGCAGGTTTCAAGAGGTACATAAAGTTAAGCTAAACATATAAAAACTATACAACTATTAGTGTATCAGATTCTAGACATAATACAAAATATTAGAAAATAAAACTTATCCAGTACTTGTAGATAGTGTCTGATTATTGAACCACTGTGTTTCTGATTGCAGATGACAATATGTAATGTACATTCAGAAAGGAATACTATTTAATCGTCCTTATTATAATCGCATACCTTGACCTTGAAGTAAAAAAAAAAAATCCTTAGCTATGAAGCAAAGAAAGAAGCCAACATAAAGTGTTCAGAGAAGTTACTGTATCTAATTCAATTCGAAGACGCTTTCTCATTATTACTGATTGGTACTGAACAAATGCGTACATTTAAAATAAAAGTAAGGAAATATCATCTTGCAATTAACAGGTTTGTAACAGGTTCCTACGATGTCGTGTACAGTGTCACCTATTTCAAACTTTGCATATGATTCGTATCAAATTAGCTTTATACTGGGCTTGTTTGTATCCGAATATCTCATAGGGAGTTCAAAGCAACCCACGAACGGGGCTAAAGGACCATTCTTGCATGAATTATCCTTAAGAGTGCAGAAAATATAAACCCTGTTCACAGTGCTGTATTGGGGCATAACTGTATAACTGTATAAGAACAATACAGGCTATGTAATAACCACAGATAAGATGACGTTTCTCGCATTTTTATATGGCACAAATCCATCGCCACAAATCAGAAGAATATATATTTTTCCCACCATAATGAATTATATAAAGTGCAACACCAATCACATTTAATATAAAAGAAGAAAAAAAACTTAAACAAAATGCAATTCTCAACTCTGCAATAAAAGTGCCTCATTTCAGTTTGGAAAATGAATGGTTATGCACAGGCATGACGGAAAATACTGTAAAGTGACTGCATCTGTATTTGTTACCTTCTGTTTAAAAAATTACTTTTGTACAAACTCCATGGCCGAAGATGTATTTAAGAAAAATAAAAACAGTTCTTCTCAGTGCTGTGAAAGTGCGGGCCAGAACTGTCCGATCCGCTCCCCCCACTCCGCTCCCGGCTCTGCTCACTCTCTGGTTGGGTAGGGCTGCACCAATAATCGGTAGCCTATCGGCATGGCACCAATAGGGAAAAAATCACAATCAGCTGTTGGCGGTTTTTGTTATTTTAGCCGATAATGTACACCGATGTTCATGCTTGAATTTCTTCCAGCACAGATTTTAAAGTTTGGTCAGGCGCGATTACTAATGACACTGAGACATTTCCCTTGCAGTACTGTGTAGCGTGCGATCAACCTGCAGTAAGTAAGTTTGGATTTTTATTTTTTTTTAATATCTGAAAACAGCAATAGGACAGCCCAGTGGTTAAAGAAAAAGGGCTTGTAACCAGAAAGCCCCTGGTTCAAATCCCACCTCAGCCACTGACTCATTGTGTGACCCTGAGCAAGTCAACCTCCTTGTGCTCCATAGTTCACACACCCTAGTCTCTGTAAGTTGCCTTGGATAAAGGCGTCTGCTAAATAAACAAATAATAATAAAAGAACAGACTTGATGCTACATTAAATCAAACGATGAACTGTGAGTAGAATATTATTCTGATGGTTTATTTTTTTTTTTAGGTTGAATCCTAAATAACATTGATGGTTTAAGTTTGCTGTTGCTGGGAATACTTTCGTGACAGACCCTCTCCAGGTCTCTGTACTTCAGAAGGAAGTGGCCGCCTCGCTGTGCAAGTGAGCCATTCATCTCGTAGACCCCACCTCCCACGGAGAGGAGTACTACTTGAGGTATTTTCTTGTACCCAAAAAGGACGACGGCTTTCGCCCCATCTTAGACCTGAGGCTCCTCAACAGGTTCTTGAAAGAAAGGAGGTTCCAAATGCTGACGCACCATCACATCCTCCGTGGACTTACGGGACACGTAGTTTCACGTTCCCATTCGTTCATAGCCCAGTATCTCTGCTTCTCTTTTCAAGGAAGCTTTTACAAGTTTATTGTGCTGCCATTCCGCTTCTCCCTAGCTCCTCGTACGTTTTCAAAGTACGTGGACGCTATCCTGGCTCCCCTGCGGCTGCAGGGGATCAGAGTAATAAACTATCTCGACGACTGGTTGATCTGTTCCCAGTCACGAGAGGGAGCACTGGCCCAAACGGCGGTTGTGACAGAGCTTACACCAGTGCAGTGCGCTATGTACTTGGGGCTCTGGCTGGACTCCATTACGATGCGTGCATACTTGTCGGACGACAGAGTTGCAGCTATCCAGGGTTGCCTCTCCCTGTTTCAACAGGGATCGCAGGTCACCCTCCTATTGTGCCAGAAACTATTGGGTCTGATGGCGGCAGCCATATCGGCCATTCAGCTGGGTCTGCTTCACATGCGCCCGCTACAAGCGTGGCTCAATGCATTCCCCCTCAATGCCAAACGCAACAGACACCGTCGGCTGACAGTGTCTCACGCGTGCTCGGCAGCCGTATACTGGTGGAGGACGACCTCTCACCTGCACAAAGGTGTGCGAATGGGAGTTGTGTTGAACCACCAAGTGGTGACGACAGATACCTCCAACTTGGGTTGGGGAGCGGTCTGGGAAGGCAGAGGAGTACGTGGATCCTGGCTGGACCGCTGGACATCCCTACACATAAACATGCTGGAGTTGCAAGCGGTATCCCTTGCTCTCCACCACTTTCTCCCAGTGCTGAGCGGTACGCATGTGTTGATCCGGACGGACAACACGACAGTGGTGGTGTATGTCAACCACCAGGGTGGCCTACGGTCCCCGGGGTTCCATCGCATGGCCTTCAGGCTATTGACATGGGCTCAGAGGAACTTGCTGTCCCTATGGGCGACGCACATTCCCGGAGCGATGAGCTGGGCAGTGGACCTCCTCTCCAGGAGTGGTCCGCATCCATCAGTGGATACAGTCTCGACTGCATATAACAGTGCTGGCTTGCCCCCACCTGGTAGGGTAGCCGCACACACCATTAGAGGGTTGGCTACATCTTGGGCCCTCTTCAGAGGTGCCTCGATGTCTAATATTTGTACTGCTGCTAGCTGGGCTACGCCGCATACTTAATGTGGTAGACCCTGCCTTGCCTTCTGTAGGCAGAAGGGTCCTTGAGGGTGTAAGTTCACACCGCTAACCTCTGGCTTAGACAATGCTTGTGCGTCCCTCATATGCTGCCGTTCCTTCTCCATTGCGACGGCTCTGGTATACATTACCTCATACATAATGTCACTGGTGGTCATCTTCAAATTGAAAGGGAACGTTAGGTTACTTACCGTAACCCTGGTTCCCTGAAAGAGAAGACGACCACCAACCGCGAGGTCACATCGGTCGCCCTCACGGGTTCGATGGAAAAAGAGAAATGGATTCCTTTGGATGACAGTTTTATCCCCTCAGTGGGCAGGACCGAGTGCATCATCCCAGGAAGGGGCCTACTGGCAGCTCTGGTATAGAGAGCCCAGCGATACCTACCCAATGGGCAGGCATATCCCATACATAATGTCATTGGTGGTCGCCTTCTCTTTCAGGGAACCAGGGTTACGGTAAGTAACCTAACGTTATTCTTTGTATTCATTTTCTGAAGTAAATGCAACAACATTACAATACCTGTTCATTTTTGTCATAAATACACAAGTAAATGACACCTGTTTATTTTTAACGTTTATAATTATAGAACAGTTAAATATAGACCCTGTGTCTTGTTCTAGTAGTTTACAATAGCTTACCTGCACTATCTATTATTATCGGTATCGGCCGATGTGGATAGATAATCATCGGCTATCGGTATTGGCCAATAACATCTTTATCGGTGCGCCCCTAGTGTTGGGTATGATTCCCAAGCTTTCGTTAGGCATTGCTGACTGAGGACCCCTGCCCAATAAATACACAGAAGTGTGGAATGTTATGGTGCAAACTGCTAGTGTAGGAACTGAAAATAAAGATTATACATGACAAGTGTAAAATAGAATTTTTTCTATATGCTGCTCCGCACTCCTCCACCACTATTTTATGTATTCCAGGCTACTATCTCAGGTCAGCGACTCAAGTGAAGAGCTGTAAAATGCCACGCTCTGCTTCAAATCATTGAAGGAAAATAAGAGCGAGCTTTGGTACTTTTGAGCGAGTGTTCACAGAATGACAACTTGAAAGTAATGAATCTGCTGCAGCTTCATGGTTCAGAAACCAAATGCATTAAGCATAAATTTCCCTGAGCTTCTTCAGCCAAACATGAAGAACTTTAAAATAATTTGAATAAATTGTACTCATGTCAGCAATGCAAATAGCAACATCCTTTTTTTCTTTCTATTTCACTAAATACGTTGTACATTAGTTGTAAAGCCAAGGTTATATGGAAAGATTTATTTATGTAGAATATAAAATTGACCAAGGACAAATGTATTTGAACACTTTTTCAAGGAAGTAACTGATTGTAGCTGCTAAAAGTAGCATTCATATATTCATATACAGTAGTAGTAATGCTACAGGGGCTTCAAGTACTTCATTATACAAGTCCATTAGCGCACGTAGGGTTATTTGTATTGAATAGTTTAGTAATAAACCAGATTTGAGTAGTTCAGTAAAATTCAAAATTCTGAATCCACACCGAATACGAATTTAAAAAAACATTCTAACAAACACAAATTCAATTCATGTGACACAGCTACATGATTTTATATTTAATTTATAAAAATACACTCTTAATTGAATTCTCTAGTTTAATATACTGTGCTATATTATGCATTGTTCAGCTACTGGTAATTTTTGCAAACATTCCCATGAAGGAAGAGATATTTCCTTTCTGATCAAAAGGTTTGAAAACACATGAAAAGGAATACGTGAAACAGATATGTTTTGATATATGATTGATATAGCCAGGAGGTAATGTATGATCGATATAGCCAGGAGGTAATGTATGATCGATATAGCCAGGAGGTAATGTATGATCGATATAGCCAGGAGGTAATGTATGATCGATACAGCCAGGAGGTAATGTATGATCGATACAGCCAGGAGGTAATGTATGATCGATATAGCCAGGAGGTAATGTATGATCGATATAGCCAGGAGGTAATGTATGATCGATACAGCCAGGAGGTAATGTATGATCGATACAGCCAGGAGGTAATGTATGATCGATACAGCCAGGAGGTAATGTATGATCGATATAGCCAGGAGGTAATGTATGATCGATATAGCCAGGAGGTAATGTATGATCGATACAGCCAGGAGGTAATGTATGATCGATACAGCCAGGAGGTAATGTATGATCGATATAGCCAGGAGGTAATGTATGATCGATATAGCCAGGAGGTAATGTATGATCGATATAGCCAGGAGGTAATGTATGATCGATATAGCCAGGAGGTAATGTATGATCGATATAGCCAGGAGGTAATGTATGATCGATACAGCCAGGAGGTAATGTATGATCGATACAGCCAGGAGGTAATGTATGATCGATATAGCCAGGAGGTAATGTATGATCGATACAGCCAGGAGGTAATGTATGATCGATATAGCCAGGAGGTAATGTATGATCGATATAGCCAGGAGGTAATGTATGATCGATACAGCCAGGAGGTAATGTATGATCGATATAGCCAGGAGGTAATGTATGATCGATACAGCCAGGAGGTAATGTATGATCGATATAGCCAGGAGGTAATGTATGATCGATACAGCCAGGAGGTAATGTATGATCGATACAGCCAGGAGGTAATGTATGATCGATATAGCCAGGAGGTAATGTATGATCGATACAGCCAGGAGGTAATGTATGATCGATATAGCCAGGAGGTAATGTATGGTCGATACAGCCAGGAGGTAATGTATGATCGATATAGCCAGGAGGTAATTAATGTATGATCGATACAGCCAGGAGGTAATGTATGATTGATATAGCCAGGAGGTAATGGGGCCTGACAGAAAGAATCATAGAATACAGTTGTGCACCAAATATGAACATACTACTGTGTCTCAAAAGCGTATTTCTTGCCAGACTTTGAACCAATAAGGCAGTACAAATCTTAATTTTGACCGAGCACTAGTCATGAAACTGATTACATCACAGTACTGAGCTGTGTACCAAACATTAGGTCAGTGCACTGTCTACATAGCAGAGAATGTCAATGTGAAGCTCTACAAAGCACATACCATGCACTGTATAACCCTGCAAATATCACTTCCTAAAACTGCCTTAAAATACCCAATATATAGAAGGCTTGAGGCAGATTCGTAAAATTACTAAAATAACAAAAGGGGTAATTTTGATCTTTTCATAAAAATGAAAAAGAGATGCCACAAGGGTCTAAAAGACGGGAATGTTGCCAACAATTGAAGTCAAAAAATGAAATACATTATTTCCTATGGAAGTTGTTTCACCTTTAAATGGAACAAACATAGGGCCGATTTTCAGAAAAACTGTTTTGTTTATTAAGGTCTGTGGCAGGGCGAGGAGCCCTGCATATGAAAAGGGGGCGGGGCAAAGCCCTGCCATAAATGTATTTATTTATAGAACGGGGTACCTCTCCACCCCTGTGCAATTTATTATTTTTGTATTTGTTTTGCTGTATTATTATTATTATTATTATTATTATTATTATTATTATTATTATTATTATTATTATAATTGTTGAGTGGGGGACGGAGGGGGGTGATGCTGGGACGCCAGAATCACCGTCGAGCCCTCTTGAGGTGTCGTGGGCTAGTCGACGAAACACTGAGGATGGAAGGTGCCCACTTGAAGACCCCAGAGATGTACCCTACTTAGCTCAATCCAGACGGTTGTCATGCTGATGCGCTGGAGAGACCGTACTATGGTTGATCCCCGGAGCCAGCATCGCAGCCGTTGTGTGTGCTGATGCGCTAGGGAGGCAATAAGCTGATCCCTGGAGCCAGCATTACACTTCAGCCATCAACACCAGACAGAAGGATATCTACATCATCATATGGAAAGAAGTGCAAATAGATGGTGACACATATGGTTAACATTAGTTTACTGTAAAGCTACGTCTTAGTTGGTGCTTATCTTGGCGAAAGCCAAGTTCAAATCAGCATGAAGTTTTAACATCTACTCTCATGTAATGGAAATCATTATTATTTATTTATAAATATGACGGTGTAGCCATGTTGTTTTGTTATTGCTTTATTAAATGTGACGGCAAAGAGCCATAGGTTTTGTTTGGCAGCGTGGATGGGAAGCCCCATCCACAATTTAAAAACCTCATGCAGAAGGTGGCCATCTCCCGAATTAAGTGATTCATTTGTTGCTAATCGGGAGATGGTCACCTGCATAGAAGCCTGCAGTTCTCCCTGCTCTGTGTGGGGTTCAGAGGAGAGAACGAGAGCAGAGCGAACGAGTGGATTAAATGAAAGTAAAACAGGAACAGTGACAGCAACTGCCTAGCCTGACCTATTGTTTGTGTTTTGTGTTCGAGATTTGATTTTTGTTTAAACTTTCATTTTCGCTCCGTGAGCACTGTTTTTGTTCCAAATATTTTATTTATTTTTGTATTTAAAAAAATAAACGGCGCATGCCGCGTCTTTTGCCCTGCAGTACCTGCCTTTGTTTTCCTTCCTGCATCTGGCCTGATGTCACCACGTCAGCCATCCTGTCACAAGGTCATTTTTCCTTCTTTGCATTTATTTTGTAATGTGAGCTAGAGGTCTGCTCGGGCCTACATTTAAAATCCTAATCCGAACATGACCTCGACCAAACAAATCCCAACCCCACCCGAGACCTTTGAAATATTAGCATACCTGACCCAACCATCTCCACAAATATCATAATTCCAAACATACGCTATTGAAACTAAACACCTTCCATGTAAAGTCTATTCCTGATTTACAGTTAAAAATGCAAATAAATAAAAATCACTCTCAATTAATCATATCTCATTTACTTTCGTTCCTAATAATCCAACACTGCATGATTTAAAATAAGACAACAGGCTTCTTCAAAACATTGTTACCATAACAGCCACACCCTAAGATGCTCTTACAAATTCACATGCTCATTTAAGACAAGCCTACATCATATCAAACTGCAAAATTAACGTTCAACAAGAAATATTACACCACCACTATAGCATTTAAAACAACTACAGGACGAATGCATCCCTTTTCAGATAAAACACTAACCCGACCCGAGCAGAGCCGAGCCCAAACTGTATGGTAACAATATCCTGGGAGACAGTCAGCATGATTTTAGGAAAGGGAGATCGTGTCTAACCAACCTGCTTGATTTTTTTGAGGATGCAACATCGACAATGGATAGTTGCAAAGCATATGACATGGTTTATTTAGATTTCCAGAAAGCTTTTGACAAAGTCCAGCATAAAAGACTAATTCTCAAACTGAATGCAGTAGGGATTCAAGGAAATGCATGCACATGGATTAGGGAGTGGTTAACATGTAGAAAACAGAAAGTACTGATTAGAGGTCATTCAAAATGATCTAGACAGCATTCAGAACTGGGCAGACACATGGCAAATGACATTTAATAGAGAAAAGTGTAAGACACTGCACAGGGAATAAAAAAGTGCATTATAAATATCATATTGATACTGAAATTGAGGAATCTATGAAAAACACATATATGCTGTTTATGTTCAGTTTGTAACAGTAGTACAGCACCGCTACATTATGTACTGTTGCAACAGCTACCGTAAATTGAGCCAGCTGGGTTTTGACGGCAGTCGCAAGAGAGACATGTGCGTCTGTCTGGTTAACAATGAAGTGCCGTTCCTGATCATCACTAAATTCTGTCTTTTGAATACATAACCATGGCATCCAAGCAAAGCATTGGGTGGAATTCCTTTACCAAGCAGGAGAAAACGGAATTTGCAAACTCTGCCAAGGAAATATTTCATTCAAAAGGAGGAAGCACACTTACTTAATATGCTCCACATTATTTTATTTATTTTTAAATAAAGGCTACTTATGTTATCTATTTGGTAAGAAACTATACTGCGCAATCACTGTAGTTAAAGCATTCTGTATTGGAAGCCACACGGTTATTATTAATGGATCACTGAGTTATCACTGACATAAACCTGCATGATGTTGTTTTGTTTCTGATTTTAGTTCCTGAGAAGAATAGTTGCCGCAGTTATTATTATTGAGGTGTACTTGCCGCTCGCTGTGTGTTATTGTTTTCTGTAAAACACTGATATCCTGTCAGTTAAGAAAAGGCTTAATGCAAAAGCTTGTTTAACATTGTCTTTATTGCGCCGGTCAGACCCACGCTTACAACTGTATTGTCATGTTTTCTACATTTTCTTTAAATTCTCAAATTAATAAATCAAAACCCGGGTACTATAGAGACCTGGGTAGCGTCGGGTAATTTAAAACCCGACGGTAGGCTACCCAACTCACCCACATTTCCCACTAAATAATATTCTTATAATAATAATAATAATAATATATAATAGGTTTTGTTGTCTTAGTTTACGATTTGCTGCGCCTTTAGAGCTATGTTAAACATAACCAAACATACTTCAATATTTTAGGACAAACGTGTAGCAGACAAAAAGTTATTACTGGGATAATCTTACATCAATTTGAAAACTGCTGAATTGCTGATACGTCCGTCTCATAGGGGATGAACCCGTACACGCTCTGTTCAGCCACCCTGCTAGGACTGCTGCTCCTTATAATAAAAATAAATACCTGTGACGGGGTACACCCCAACCCTCTGTGTAATTTGTATTATTATTTAAAATGTATGGTTTGGTGTTTAAAAACATGTTATTTTATTTTACAGCATGGGTGGGGTTAAAATTCCCTATCCATGCTAAACTTGACCAGATGGATTAATTTATTGCTAACCTGGAGACGGTCACATGTATAAAAACCTGCAGCTTTAGCTGAACGAGGTTGGTTTGGTTCAGAGGCGGATGGGGAGACACGAGTCGTGAGTGAAAGTAAATACTATAGAAAACAATTGCTACTCATGCTGGCTTTAAACCAGCATGTTACTTGTTTTGTGTTTGTTCACCAGGATTTGTTCATTGTCTGTTTGTTTTGGCCATCGTGCCTTTTTATTTGAAAAGTGTTTTGTTTAAATCTTTTCTTTATTATTAAAACACAGCGCATTCAACCCCAGTACTGTGTGTCCTGCATTTCATGATCTGATGTCACTCGCAAGCCATCTTCCCACAATACCTGAATCCGAATTCTACGGGGGCAGTGTGTAATTGTGCCCAGTATGTTCCGTTCTGTTCATTGTAACTGCAGATTGATAACCCATGAAGTTAGAAACTTTAACTGCCGGGAAATATATATTTATACTTACTTGTGTGGGGAAAAGGTTAATTGGTTTATTGCTGTTAACTGTGTGAGTAATTAGCTACAATAAATGTTACAGTACAATATCAAGCTTTCTTTCTTTCTTTCATTTTCTTTTGTGGGGGTCAATAAGTTGCTCTATGCTCAATAATTTTGTAGTTGTGATTGTTCCCTGGTTTAGGATAGGGTGCAGTAGGGGTAAGTTGTTTAATGTGGGATTACTAATATGTCCTTGTGACAGCTTTGGTGAAAATGAATACTAATAGTGGTAGATTAAATATTTACCTGACACCGCAGATAGCCAACTGTTACAAGTGGACTTTCTGCAACTGCTTTATGTCTTTGTGACAGACAGAGAATGAATTATAGTCAACAATCTCCCTCCCGACCTGTGAGGACGCTGTGTAACAGGAACAGTGTGCCCCGGACTGAATGGTGTGGCAGTTCATTTCATGGTCAGTCGGAAGCCGGCCATCCAAGAAGGGGGCGGAGTCACAATACCAGAAGTCATCGCCTTAATGAGGTAAGCGATGTGTCAATCATGGATTGGAGGATACGTGATTGCACTCGCTACCGAAGGGGGCGTGACTGAAGGTATATCAGGGGATGTGGTGAAGCAATCTGTTCCTTGTGTTATGGTTACGCAAAGACCTACGAGGTACTAACCGTGAGTGTTTTGTTTGTTATGTCCTGTCTAGTAACTGTTGAATTTGTCATTGTTAGACGGCTAAACTATCCAGCAGCTGTTGCTAAGGGGCCAGTTTCCAAACCCGGCTTCACATCCCTACTGTGCACATTCCCTGTATCTCACCACCCGCATTAAGAGCACTCATTGTGGACTTGTGACCGTGTTGTGCTTGTGTGTGTGATTTATATCATGTCGTATTATTTCGGGACTGAACCCATTGTTTTGCACAGAGTGATACACATTTCTGCCAAATAAAGAGCTATTTTACCCTGAACTGTCTTGTGTATATTATTCCTGAGCACCGCATCACCACTACACCTGCGCACTGCAAACCACTTTGCCACAGCAAGCTAATGTTAAGCCCATCTTTTTTTTTTTTTCTTTTTTATGTTTTCGTTCTTCTAAAACAAATCTTCCTGTCAGAATTAGGTTTAAGAGATTTTACTTCAACAGGTAGATGCTCACGTGTGGTGGGGTCGATAGCGTGCATCCATAATAAAGACACTCCCAGCTATGCTAATTTAAAGCACAGGGGTACACAAACGTGACTTTTTTGTCCTTGACAGGTACCCATGATAGATACTACTTAAGGCTAGTGTACAGTGTATTGCATCTTATAGCTAAGGGACAGAAAAATCTAAGCTAAGTGAATATTTCATTTCTGGCCATAGGCAAAATTGCCATCTTATAGACACTTGTCCTTTTGAAAATAAATAAATACACAGTAAATAGCTTGTACTTACATTAAATTTCACTATGTCATACATCAGGTACATTGGCACTGGCTGTCCATTTACCTTGTCAATGATCATCTCCTACAGAAAGAAAAACGATCCATGGAAATAATTAAATAGAAAAGAAACGGTCTAGTTGTTCATTGAAAATGTTTATAATAGTTTAAATGGTTAAGACACAGAAGGTTTAAACATGTAATATTATGCTTACAGCCTTATACAACACCAAAAGCAGCTATTAAATCACAGCATCCCTGGAGACAAATAGAACGAGGGTATCTACATTATAAAAACCTTACGCAAAAAACAAAACCTCAGTAGCACCCTCTTCGGTCACTACATGTAGAATTGTACCATCTTACGCTTCCTAGCTATGCTAGACTTTATGGTACTTTTTTTTTGGTTGGGCAGTTTCTCATACTCTATAGAGTTCACATAAACAGTTTTAAACATTTCTACAAATTAAATAAATAAATTATGACTAAAGGGGACATGATAATTAAGAGGAATTACTGTTAGATGAGTGAATCTCACTTGAAGAGCAATGAGATACCAATTAGCACTTGCCTACTTCATAAATGCCACACAACTCCCAGCGGTGTTCCGAGACAGAGCAGTCCCCTGCAGTGATCAGAACAGTCTACCACCTTCCGTGGAAACGTCCCCGCAGACAATTAACCTTATCCTTTATTTAAAAGTGTAGCATTTCTCTCAAGAGTGCTTCATTGGGAGCTTGTAAAGCATATTGCATACATTGTGAACACACTGTGAAGCAAAAATGTTTATTTCTTTTTATTTTCAACGCAACTTGAATTTTTAACACATACAGTATGTACCGCACCTCCAGGAAGTCTGATTGCATAACACCACAAAAAAGCACTATACAAATTGTAACATATCTTTCGACTAAGTACTTGGGAAGATGTGGTGTGCACAGCGCCTACACTGTACCAGACATGACTGGCTGAGGCATCCTCACACACGATGCTCACACCAAGTGTATTGGTTTTGTCATATACAGAAGGCAATATGGAAAATGGTACTGCTTAACACCAATGCGCTGAACCACTCTAATTTTGCTGCTTAAGCACCGATGACACAATCTCTTTTCTGGGATGTCTTACGGCAATAATAAGCCCTAGGAACAAAAAAAATTGTTTCCCTACATGTCAATTTTGATGACACACTACAAAACCACATACACAGGAAACGCGTCTACCAGCAGGTATTTTTAAGTGGAAGAGGACAAGATCGAGAGTAGGCTTGTACTTGACAGTACATAGACCACACTACATCACTTTATCTAATTCATTCATTGATTCATTCATTCATTAATTACTTGCTTGTTTGATTGATTGTTTACAGTGGTGGCCACATTTATTGCATCACCTCATTATCTTTACAATTATTGCTTTATGGTCACCATATAGTTCTTTTTCTATTGATGTTTTTTTGTTATTGTTGATTTGCTGTTCATGGTTATATTGAATTCTATAACTTTTGTATATAAATATGACATTTATTGCAGTAGCCCAACATAGTTAGGTTTACTGCTTTGTTGTCATGTATAGTTCATTTTTCTATTTACTTTTTGTTGTTATAGTTCATTTTTCTATAGACTTAATTAATTTGCTATTCGTGGTGATATTTAATTCTATAACGTTTGTATATAAATATGATTTTTCTTTTCCTAATGCAAAATTATTGAATAATTCAGATATATTTATCAAGTTTGGCAATGTACTTTGTGATATTTTGCAACTTCCATAAAGCAGTGCTGACAATAGGGCCGTTTTGTCATACAGACCATGGCTCTGACAAAATCTTGTAGCTGTTCAACGGCGGAAGATGTTTGAAATCTGATTTATTTATGTATTTATTTATTTTAAACATAAAACTTTGCAACTGTAACATCCTAATATTTTTTCTATATCTAACTTATAAAGTTGTGAAATTGACAGTTTTAAAAAATATAATGTATTATGCATTGTTATTTTTTCGGGAGCTCGGCTTATATAAAAAAAAAAAAAAAAAACATTCCACAACTAAAGACATGATATCACTGGAAACAAAACCTTTCTGTGGGTATATTGGGTTTTCATTTCTGATTTAGGGTTGCCAAACTGCAAAGTGGTCATGTTCATGCCCATATCTGGTCATTGTCATATCTGGCAGGAAAGTTCAAGTCTTACCCCATCTAACAGGGTGTTAGGGAAATTCCAAATTGGCTATGTGAAATATTAAATTGTCTCTGTCAATCATATAGACTTCATTTTTTTCCGTCAATCAACATCATATACCTGAAAGAAACAAAACCGCATTTAATTCTCACAAGTTTGAAATAAACGAGGGAGAGATTACACAGTGTTATGTTCTAAAGCAAAGGATGAAACATTTAATAGACATTTACAGTGCAGCCAAGATGTGTTAGATTGGCACATTTGCTCTTAATCTTCTCCATTCCATCAACTCGCACTCATTTTAACTGAGATAACAGAGCAACAGAAAAATGAATGTTGTTACAACTTTCCAATGATTTTTTGAGTTTCCTATGTGACTGCTGACAACAGCATATTTATCCAGTTCCACTGCCAAAAGGTTTAAAAGGCATGTCGTATGCAGACAGGCTAAAAGAATTGAATCTATTCAGTCTTGAACAAAGAAGACTACGCGGTGATCTGATTTAAGCATTCAAAATTCTAAAAGATATAGACAGTGTCGACCCAGGGGACTTTTTCGACCTGAAAAAAGAAACAAGGACCAGGGGCCACAAATGGAGATTAGATAAAGGGGCATTCAGAACAGAAAATAGGAGGCACTTTTTTACACACAGAATTGCGAGGGTCTGGAACCAACTCCCCAGTAATGTTGTTGAAGCTGACACCCTGGGATCCTTCAAGAAGCTGTTTGATGAGATTCTGGGATCAATAAGCTACTAACAACCAAACGAGCAAGATGGGCCGAATGGCCTCCTCTCATTTGTAAACTTTCTTATGTTCTTATGACTGAATGGGATGTTATCAAGGATAATCATCCCATAGGAATGGGCCAGTAGGTACCTAGTAGCCTCCCAACCCTTACATCTAAATTAAAGTAACTGTTACAATTATTTCAACACCGCTTCTTTAGCGCCCTCTAGTGGCTACTACAACCGACGTCCATTAAAGCGCTTGATCCGGACTGACTCTACCTGTTGGGAGGCTACTAAGTACCTACCGGCCCATTCCTATGGCATGATTTTCCTTCATAAGTCCCACTGAATCGACTGATTCAAGTCAGATTGGGTGGACGTAAATACAGTTGGTGCAAACCCGCCCATGGTGTTTAAAAAAAAAAAAAGCCAATTGTTCAAAAGCTCAGATCAATCTTGAAAATTTTTATAAAAAAAATAATAATAATAATAATAATAATAATAATAATAATAATAATAATAATAATAATAATAATAAAGTTTAAAAAAACAGGCCAGCCTGCATAGGAAAGAAATCTATAAACCTTCCATTTTTACTTCCTGGCTTGCTTCAAGGGATTGCTGTCTTGATAACGAGATAGACTCATTTCAGTTCTCTACTGCCTTACAGAAAGAAATGAACAAACAACAAAATCAATACAACACTAATCCCACTCCGGGTGCATTTTGCTTGTTTGGATGGTTCGATAGAGCTCTTTCAGGGAAATTGCATGGCTTTCACTCAGTGACCAGCAGCAATAAACAGCAGTTGTTATTTTTTCAACTTATGTAACTTTGAAACATAATGTTACTCTACATCTGTACATCAGCTGCATACTTTACTGGAAAATGTGAATAATAATAATAATAAAAAATAAAAAAATAAAAACAAAGTTGGGTAGAAGTCCATTTGAGCGGCTCATTGAAGACAGCTGTGGTCGTTATGAGTAATGAACCACATCAGGGACTCATTCCAGTCTGGGCTTGGGAGGCTACACACAGTGAAAGCAGTGTATTAATGATGGGGTGAGGTGACCCTCACCAACAAATTCCCAGAAGGATACCACATCTCTCCTGCTAAAGAAGCGTCAATTACACCCCACCCCCTGCCCCCCCTGCTAATTGCCACACTCTGTTGTAACTGTATCTGTAGGTTGAATACTGTGGGTCAGATATTCCATCATTATATTGTCAATGGCCTGGATTCCCCCACATAACCAGGCTTAGTTCTAAATCTTCAGAGAGTGCGAGAACACAGGATTTTCATGTTCGGATATTCGCTCATAATTTAAACATTCGTTCGGATATTTGTTCACTTTCAAAAGTAATAAAAGCCATTATATTGCTCAGAACGCAGGCAGAGACAGCATAGCAGCATCGGCAGGGGGCGTGGCCGTGGCCGTGGCCCCTGTGTGTGTGCCTTTATTTTACAGCAAGACCTTACAATATGCAACACGTCAAAATAGAAAAATATCCCAGGAGTAAAGAATACGTTGTGTAGGCCTTACTTTACCCCAGTGAATTAACTACAAAACAATGGATGCCAAATAGCATTTCAAGTTAAACATTGTTTTCGAAATAAATAGTATATAAAGTTGACACCGCATTTCAGAGGTCACGGTTACGCAGAATGCTGTGTATTTTTAATAAAACGAAAAAAAAAAAAAAAAAAAAAACAGCAGGGCGTTTTATGCAATCCAACGTGTAAAAATGCTTCCACTGCATCTTCTAAAGAAGAGGCAACGGAGGTCATAGTATCCCATGTAGCACTGCGCACGTCCCTGGTATTAGAGTGACTCAGTAATCTCAGAGCATTTTACCTGTTGAAATCTCAGAGCATTTTACCTGTTGAAATCTCAGAGCATCTTACCTGTTGAAATCTCAGCCAAGAATTTGGACAAGTAAAACACGTGCTCACAAGTCATGGTTTTAAGACCATGGGTGAAGCCTGCAGAGTTTTTACTGAACTATTCTGACATCTTTCCTGCTTTCGCAAAACTTGCAGCAATTACGATAGCTGTATCTGGTGTACCAGCAGAACAGGGTTTAGCTGTCAGAACAGAGTGCAGACCAGCAAACACTCCCGTTTACGTGAGGATCATCAAACATGACAATTTCAATAAACGCTCCTGAGAATTATTAACACTTTGATTTGGAAAGAGCACGAGTCATTTTTTGACTTGGATGCTAAAAGGAAAATTTAAATAACTTTTAAACGGCAAAACTGTAAATAGTTCTGATGCTGACAGCTCCCCTCAGAGACATTGGTACATGTTCTCTGACACTGATGTTTACATCGTGAAAGGGGGATTTTCAAAAGAAAACGTTTTGTGGTAAGCTTGTCTTTATGCTATTTCTACTATCATTATTTATACTGTGTACTGTTTTGCATGTTAACTTCGTTAATCTGAAATAGTTACATTGGAAAATAATATAACTATGTTGTGATGCAATATGCAAGTGTTCTGGTTTAAAACGCAGATTTTGAGATGGTATGCTTTTTTTTTTTTAAATTCCTTGCCCCTGTCGTTGCTTCACAGTAAACAGTGACCATCGACACGTTTTCATAAAGTAATAACATGAGGTTTACTTGTGTCCTATCGTAACTGAACGAAACCAAACCAAAACTGAAATTAACAAACGTGGAAATGGCGTTGTAAAATAAAGTGGGGAAAAACTCACCATTTTGGTTCTCATTTATTACATTCCACATAACGCAAGTCGCAACACAAAAAATATAATATATACAATCTATATAAAAATCACTACACAACATTTACAGCGAGTTGGGCACTGTTGAAGCGAATCATTTAGGAATGACGTGCCTTTTTTTCTGTCATGAGATTCTCATTCGCGCTAAAGCAGCACAACACTTTTTTGACCCAAATAGCTTTCCATAGAGAGCACTACGCTTGCAGGCACATAATCTAGTTTGTTTACTTTTTCTGTCTAAAACTTTTAGAGGCTCAAGAGCTGCATATATAGATATAGATATAGATATATAATATAATTTTTGGTGAGGTGGTAAATAAGTTCACAGTATTTTTGTCATTTCTAGCGAATAGGCGCATCTGAATTTTATATCCGAATACATGTCAAAAAATATTCGTTAGAATATTCGGATATTAGTCCCAGCACTAAGTAAAATGAGACACCATATCTAGATCTGAAATCAAGAGGTCTTACTGAATCTATCGTATCTAAGGTCTATTGACACATGTAATTACATCAGCCCCCTGACATGCAAGATTCAGTTTTTTTGTTCTAGAACCATTTGGCTTATTGCACACACACATTTATGTTAATTATTACAAATCAAACACACAAAACTGCTACCGTAAAAATCGTTTTATAGATTGCACTGGTGTAAAAGTCGCTCCCTCCTTTGAGACTTCAATTTTAGGAAAAACCCTTTTTTGTGTTTTAAAATGCTTTTCAATTTATTTTTCTCCTACATGCTCAACACTGATAAATAAATAAAGATTTGTTTAATTTTGAATTAACCCTTGTTTGCCTCATTTTACTCCTTTAATAATTTCATAGTGTTGTTTTTTTTCCGTTTTTAGTTAAACTGCTAGAAACTATTACGTTTTTAAAAATTTAAAAAGTAATAATTAACAGAGAGTAAAATCCAGTTATACATCCCAAATCACATCTGTATTAAACTACCGGCTTACCGGCTTAAGTACTCAAACAAGTGCAAGAACATATCTTCTTTGCTTTACTGAACATTTATTTCCAAAACCATACTTAGACAATAGTTCACATTGTATTGGCTTTTACAAATGTGTTGTCTTAATTCAAATTTAAAATAAAAGTGTTAAAAACCATAACCATACACATGCTTTACAAGCGTACCACTGCATTGCACTGACATGTAGAACAAGTTACAGTATGTATTAAAGTCATTCAAAGTACTCCATTCAAACACAGTGTTTTCTACATCAGGCCATAAACACTTTCCTCCTCTATCAGCTCGTTTTTCTTTTGCCATGTTAAGTTGGTCTTTGTTACATCTCCAGTCAAGTAGCCTGTTGAGTAGCATTTTCTTTTTTTCTTACTGTCCTACTTTATCCAGTCTCAAAGTCACCTGCATTATTATAGCATTGCAGTTACAACGAACAGAAGACTTGAAAAGTTTACTTCTCGACTTTCTAACCAATAGCTGTTTGCTACGGATCCCAGGGGCGGGTTCAGTTTTAATGTTGACAAATCAATGGCTCGGGAGGGTGGGAATAAGGAAATTTTTCGAGACTGACAGCTATTGTGTTAACAGGAAGCAGTATAGCTGTGAAGTTTGAGAGGAGGTCAGTCAAGTTATGACCTAAATGCCGTAGATCCTGAATAAAAATCGAGTTGTTGACAGTTAAGTTTGTGTGAGCCATAACCGTGGCTGTAGTAATCCCATTGTGGCGCTGGTACAGTAGTTTAATATTAGACACACTGGTGCACACAAAGCACTGGTGTATTAGTTGCTCCTCCCTTTTAAGGACCCCGCAAAAATGCCTAGAAAATCGACTTATACAACATTTTTTACGGTAAGAGGCCCAATTATTCCTAATGTAACATGTTATTTAAATTCACATAGGATATTGCCTCATCATGTAACACATTTCAAACAAACAATTAATTTTTTTAATCGGACAGCAATGATTAACACTCAGTATAAGTAACACACCAAATATTTATTCTGAGTAATCTGTTTACAATTTAATATTCCACTATTTCATATTTGCAAGCAGACAAATAACAACTATCCAGAATACTACATTATTGGGCAAGTGCAATGACTGAATTGCAAAGGGCAATGGAGTATTAGCCTTCATGTAAACACACTGATAAGCCCTGTATAAAACAATCAACAAAACTAACACAAAATGAGCATTTCATTAAAAGTGCCGCTTTCAAGATAAAACATACAAGCTTGGCTTGGCCGTAAATCAATGCATCTGCTGAAGCAGCTGACATCTTACATTACTTTGTTTCCCCATAGTGTGAGTGAGGATGGAGCCTGCATATTTGGCTTTATAATCTTCCATCTCATTAGGGATCAACTGTGTACTACAGCAAACCCATGCACCTGCTGCTCCTTGGCTGACAAAACAGAATATAACACAAAGAAACTGCAATCCCTTTAGACTTTTAAATTAGATACAACCAGACACCAAAGTCTACATATTAGTCACAATCTGACAAGAAAGCATACATCATCACAAACATAGTTTCTCTTTCAAAACCATTTCATCATTCCAAAGAAGACCTTGTAAAACTATAGCACTATAGGAACAGACTCCCATCTCAGGGACCAATTTATTGTAGTCGTTCCACAAGGCAAAGGTCGTTAATCATACAACAATAAGGGTAACGGAGTAATTTGGACTCGCAAGACACAATCCCAAACGGTATTTAACAAACCAGACAGATAAATGGTGGTTCAACTGGAGATAAAAAAACTCAAAACTTTATTGCCTCTATAAAGAAAAAAGAAAAAAAATGGCACAACCTTAATCTGGCAGTCGTATTAGGAGAGGTCAATGTCGCGGTCAGCATTACATTTAGCACGCAGGATCTATATAAATATGAAGTCACTATCTCAAGTGGTTTCTGAGATATAAGGCTCTGAGGCTTTGGTGGTGTCAGTTTTGTTAAATAACTGGCTTGAAAGGGTTATTTTTTCTTGTACGACACCTTCGATCAAACATCACGAGCACAGTCTAGATTATGAAGCCAATCTCTCGAAGCACTGAGTCTTTATCATTTGGAAAGCAAAACCGCACATGACCCCAATCTAGTGACCCTCTTGGGTCTAAAGGAAGGTTGTTAGATTTTGACATTCAAGACATCGAAAACATGAAGTTGTGAGCTAAAATGGTTTATGAGATATCAGCAGTTTTAAGTAAACTTTCCAGAATTAAAAGGCCACATACTTCCCAATCATAAGTCAACTGCAAATAGCAGCTTACATGATTATAATCGGCCCTATGCACTTCACCTTGGAGATTCGAGTGAACAGATCTGATAATTGTATATCTGAGTAATGTTCCAGAGTGAGGCTACGCTGTTAGAATACTCAGCAGCAGGCAGCAATTTTGTTGGCAGGTTATCCATATATAATACTTTTTTTATCCAATGCATTATTCCAAATGCATTTTGAATATGAGAAAATGAACACAGCACAAACCAGCAACATGAGAACTGCTATGATCATTTGTGTTTGGGGTTACGTTAAAATGACTTGATATTCGCTAGTTTTCCAAAGATTCGGTTTAAATGTGTAATGTGTGAATAAATATGGTGGTGTATCTCCCATGTTACTGTACTATTTCACTGCTCTTGACTGTGAATAGGGCAATGCTGAGAACCAAAACTAATAAAAACAAGAACGTTGACTTTGTGGAGTTAACATTTATCGCCTTGTTTTATAATAGGGCAGGATTTCAGCACTTGTTTGGTTGTTTCTGTACTGATCGGTAGCTAACTGCTATCGTTTCCACATATCTAAACTTCGACAACAGCAAGGGCTTTAACCATGCTGTGCCAGCCAGTCTGCCATCTGTCACAGGGAATACATACTGCACAGCGCCGAAGTCTGAAAAAACAAACACTGTGTCTCCCATGCTTTGTTGGAGCATCTGTTATATGCAGTACCATTCCAAATTCAAACACGTTAATTTCAGTTCAGATCAAACAAGACAAATATTGTGGTGTTTAGTCAGCCATTTTAGAGAACATGTTGTTATAATTGCTGATGAAAGCTAATATTACCAAATCCAGAGGCTTTAAAAATATATATTAAATATATGCAAGGTGTAATACAATCTATGTTGTCTTATGTTTTCTTTACTCTTATTCTACTACATAATAAAGATTTATATTGACAAGACTTTTAAATGAAATGTTGTTTAATATTGTTGTAGCAAATAGCTAATTACACACTTAATAACTATCAATATCAATTAAAAAAATCCAATCGAAGCAGTCAGACAGACACGTATTGGAGAGCACTTTCATCCATGTCAATCTACAGCCCTGCTTAATGCAAGGCTCCAAGTTAACATATTTGGTAGCATTTTGCTACCCAAAACTCTTAAATTGCTACTAGCTTTTTATGCAGTAGCATTTTGCCGATACCTTATGTTGCAGTAAGTATGACCGACCAAACCGCCTTAAAAAGTTAACTTCTAGCCCAGCTTAATGACACATTCATTTTTGACACAGCATTGCCTCATATTTCACATCCTTTTTTTTGTTGCAATCTTACTGTAGAGGTTTGCAATGAATCATTATGAATTATTGTATCTGATAGCCACCATGTGCGCACTCTCTATGTGATGCATCTTTAATGTCTGACAGCAGCTCCAGTCACTAGACTGTCATTAAAGCAGAAGCATGAGGTATTGTTCTAGGTTACTGCACCAACTGCTGCACCTGTGCATGTCAAAGTTAGTGGGATTAGTGGAACCCTCAAATGACATGCAGTTAAAGCCATTTAATTACCCCACAGGGCAGATACAGTGTGCTTCTTGTCTTTCCTACAGAATGATCAAGCTTGTGGGCCACATTGTGCTGAAGTCTAATCACCCTGAAGGCCCGGAGCTCTGCGTGACAGTTTTTAAATGAACTGCGAGTGTCACTCATCCTGGCTCCAAGCACTTAGGCCGGAGATACATAAGCAATTTAAGCTATTTTTTCTTGGCAACTCAAACTGGCCGTGTGTCACTAATTGACAACTCGAGTTATCAACAAATTTTCCATCGGCACTGGAGCTGTTGGAATATATCACTGCTCTATTTTACAGCAATTCGGTTGACAATTTCTGTGCTCTGTGTGTTCAGCCAATGATATTGCAATTTCTAATCACCTGATTTCACTCTCAATTTTGCTAATGGAAAATATATACCAAAACCCTAATTATGTTATAACCCTAGCATCCCCCCTCCGTCCCTGCAGAGAAAGAAAGAAAGAAAGAAAGAGAAAGAAAGAAAGAATTTAATAAAACTAACAGAAATAAAAGAAGATACATTAGCAGTTAAAGAAATAAGGGAGGAAGGTCACCGGCTACCATTCCATACGGAGAAGGCATGCTTTGAATTAAGTGGGAGTAACACATAATTACTATTAGTAATTAGAGCACAGAGGGGATTTGAAGACTGTCAAAATATGATAAAAATGGTTGCCATGCTGTGTAAAATTTCTCCACGGATCCCCGAACAGTGTATTTAATTTCTTCTAACTTAATACATGATATCCCTGGTCCAGTGGATATGTGAGGGTGGGACAGTCTGTTTCCAGTTCTGCAGGATTATATGGGGGCAAAGGCTAGGGTGTCATTTTATTTTAGGCATTGATACATCCAACACCACCCCACCAAATCCGGGAAGATCTTAGACAATTTAAGCTTTGGCCAATGAATAAAATGGAGAATCTTAAATTGTATCAATCCATGCCTAGCGCAGATGGAGGGTGAGTGTACCCGAGATAGAATAGACTTCCACTCGTCATCCTCAAGCTCCAAACAATCCCGCTCCCACATGCTTCTTAAGGTGGATAACGAAGGGACATGCAGAGAGAGAATAAATTTCAGAAATTAATCCCTCAGAATCTGGCTTCAATTTGAGTAATGAGTCTGTGTGAGACTCAGAAGGCAAGAGGGGAAAATGAGTTATTCTCTTACATACAAAGTCCCGTACCTGCTCCGAAAGCCTATCTACGCTGCATCTGTTGGCCTGGGCAGTATATGAAATTGTCCCAGTAGAAAGACCTTTAAGGTCTTCCATAATATAGAGGAGGAGACTACAGGTGTAGTATTGGTATCTAGAAAAAAAAAATTTGGTTAGATATAAACTGAACAAAACTTTGGTCTGAAAGTAGGAGAGAATTGAAGCGCCAAGGAGTAAAGGTCAGGGCTGGGGTAGTAAAAGAGAGTTCCAAAACCAGGGGGGATGATCTGGAATAACAATGCCATGGTAAGTGCAAGGCCGAATGGAGGAGAGCAGGCTGGTATCAATAAAAAAGTAGTCTATACGGGAAAACATCTTCTGGACATGAGAATAGACGGAGTACTGCCTGGATGCAGGGAATAAAAAGTGCCATGGGTCAGAGATTGCGTCATTATTGAGAAAAGATTTAATGGCTAAAGAAGATTTTGAGGAGGGGACAGGGTTAGAGCAAGAGTGGTCCAAGGTAGGGTATAAGGGACAGTTGAAGTCTCCACCTAGAATCAGGCAATGAGAGTTGAGGTTTGGTTGGGATGACAAACAGTTAGAAGTGAACTGATTATCATCCCAGTTCGGGGTATAACATTGGCCAGTATTAATGGGGTATTATGAATCTTGCCTGTGCCAACAATATAGCGGCCATTTGGATCTGCCATTACTTGGTCAGCAATGAAGGGTCTGTTCTTGTGCACCAATACAGCTGCACCTCTAGCCTTGCTGTGAAAATTGGAATGAAAAAGCTGTCCATCCCAGTCTCTACGCATTCTAAAATGATCTCTGGCATGTAAATGGGTTTCCTGAAAAAATGCAATGTCAACTTTAAGCTGCTGGAGGTGAGACAGGACCTTATTTCGCATTACTGGGTGATTTAGCCCTCTAACATTCCAGTGGTTAAAGGAAAACGTAATCACGAGATCCCCGGTTCAAATCCCACCTCAGCTACTGACTCATTGTGTGACCCTGAGCAAGTTACTTAACCTCCTTGTGCTCCGTCTTTCGGGTGAGACGTAGTTGTAAGTCACTCTGCAGCTGATGCATAGTTCACACACCCTAGTCTCTGTAAGTCGCCTTGGATAAAGGCGTCTGCTAAATAAACAAATAATAACATAACAAGATCCTACAAGAGCTGCACCACTTGTCTTTGTCATATTAGAAACCATAAAGAGATAGTACAACTTATGGGGACACCCACAACCTTGCTTGCAGAATAGCTACGCAATGCCTCCCATCCTGGACAGTCTGGCATTTAAAATCAGAACAAAAATCTAATTGTTCTTGTGGAAAATGAATACTTGCACAATCAGGAAGGATGTGCTGAAGGAAATACATGGTAAACAAAGAGGAAATGTAGACACAGCATGTTTACCGATAAACTACAAAAAACATAATCTTAAAATATTCATGTCGCCCCTATTCAAAAGGATAGTTACTGTACAATGGTTGGGGCTGTGCAATTAAAAAACTTAAACAGTTGCTGCTGATTGCAACCTCATAAAATATAAAATGATATTACTCCAAGAACACAGGAAACCATCATACCCAAAGGATACCAATTCAGACCATGAATCACAACCCAGACAAGATTATCCCAACTTTGACAACTAACTTCATGCCCAACACACTTTTAAGAGGTCTGCAGACTGTCTCCATTATAAGAAAAATCCATCAACAGACTCTTCCCGTAGAGACAGCAAAGGGAATTACAAATTCATCTGCTGAGTAACATAGTATGAAGAATATAAATACTGAGCAGCTGCATGAACACCTAAAGCAAAAACAAACGCAGCTGACTGAATTACATAAAGGCAAAAGACAGCGTGTTGCGTTACCTGCACTTAGGCATCACATTGACCAGAGCAAAGATGAACGGGAGTGCATCACTGATGAAGTAACACAGCCAGGAACGTTACATTTAATTTTGGACATAGATAAGGTTAAAAAGTGGAGACTCGTATGCCCAGATTGTGTCTGTCTGTCTGTCACACTGCATGGTTGTGACGCCATCACATAATGCTAGCCATTGAGAATACAAATTATTAATATTGACAGGGTAAATGCACTGATAAGACTATAGCCCAGAGCTAATTCTAGGTTTCTTTTTTCATGCCTTTTGGTTATTGTGCATTAGTATGAATGTGCTGTAATACTGACCTCCACTGCTAGGAGGTGGCGAGCCAGTTAGTTCTGACAACCTATATGAGGAGGAGAGGGATTCCTGGCGTTTCTGTGTTTTGAGAGGGACATTTAAAAAGTATATATAGACAAATTGTTTCCTGGGTTTGTCTTTCGATTGAAAGCTATCCAGTATGTACTATTCCTGCAAATAACTCGGCCATTGAATACACTTTTCCTATATACATTTTTGGGGGATTCTTTTACGATTGTGCATTTGAGGACCCTCTGTGTGTGTGTACCGGTTTTAAATGTGCACATTACACAATTCATCTGAAAATCACTTGCTACTAAAGCTGTAGTTACTATACTGCGAGTTCGATACAATAACGCCGATGTTTCAAAATCCCCCCCCCCACCAATAACTTGTGCTTAAGAAGATCCTTAGCGAGTTGCATCAAAATAAGACAAGAGGTTTTCTAGACGCATGTCAACTCTGAAGAGTGACACATGTATGTATGTATGTATGTATGTATGTATGTATGTATGTATGTATGTATGTATATATGTATACCCACCACCACTTACCCCAAGTGGGGGATAATAACCGCTTGTCTTATTGTGTTGAATGCTGGCTTGTGTAAAATTATCCCCGACTAATGTCTCAAAACAGAAGCCAAAGGAAATGACAGTTAAAGGTTTTGTTTTTCACCATGTAAAACTGTATAGCAATGCAAACTTAAATCAAAAGGGCAAGACTGATTTGCTGCATGATTAAATAACCCTTATGCTACTTTTAGAGGGTAATGTCCAATAAGGGTTTATGTTCTGTAATATATACTGACAATTTAATTAGGAAACTTGTATTCTCACAACAGAGACTGAAAGTTAACTATTAGAATAACATGCAAATGAATCATGGCAGCATTTAACTGGAGAAACTTTTCTTCAAGCAGACACTAGACACAACCACTCAGGGGGTAATGAGCGTTTTCTCTTATTAGTTTAGTCATTCGGTCATTTTGAAAAATGTGTTGCGTTTATGCTTTCAGGGTACTTTAAATCTATTCCTAACAAACCCAGCAAAACATATCGCACTTTCTTTGCTGCAAGCACTTTAGAGTAAAGTAAAATCATTTTAGAGAAAACAGCCTTCTGGGATGTGTCATCCAGCTGAATTTCAAACTGGATCACATCTTTTTGGGAAATAAAAATAAAAACCCTTTTAACAAACCAAACAGGTTCCCCTGTAATGCTGAGCCGCTAGCGGATGCAGAAGCTCCACACTGCTCATGTGCAGTTTCTTTACATGAGGCATTTTTGCAATCCACGAAGGGTGTTGCTGGGGAACAGGTTACATTACACTCTGGTTTACCATGATTCTGAGAGCTTGAGAGTTGCTTTATGACACCACCATTTAAAAAAAACACCAAATGACAAATTACTATTACACAGCATTATGAAGTATGTATTCCGATATACCTTCATCCTTTCTTCATGGCAAGGTGAACTGGTTCCAATTTAAAGTTGTCCATTTTTATGTATTTACAGTTAAGATTTGGGATCACAACAAATGTGTTATTAAAAATAAGAGAGAGAGCTACTTTTGTCAAACACATATCACTGCACAGCGTTGTGTTGGGACTTTGCCATCATAACAGCCCCACAAGTCCTTGGACTTACCAAGTGCCATCTGCTTTCCAGCTTACTTTGATGCCTTTTGCTCGAGGAATTGTAGGTTCTGTCTATCTATGGATACTGGTTGTGCTCCAGGGAACCTAGACCTAAGAATTAAAACACACCGCAGTCAGGTTTTAAAAACTTCTATCAGAAGTCAATCAGACATGATACAAGTTTCCCCTCAGTCTAAGTCACAGCCATTTCAATCACAAGTTCAATTTACACACCGACACTGTCAATGAAAATAAAAACCCTTTCCACCCTCCACCAATTTCTACCAAGGCAATTTCTGCAATGTAATTTCATAAATTACTGCCTCAAAGCTTTTAAATTAATTATATTTGCTGCCTTGCATCCTAAATCCAGCAGGCAAACTGAATGCAAGTATTGCTGATGAAAGTAAAGTCTGTATCGATAAGCCTTTACTAACAAGTTTATTCCATTCCATTTTGAGGGGCCTTAACATTACTTTACATCAACATCAATAGGAGCAAATCAGGACCTCTAAAGAAGTGGCATAAATTGTGAAGCTGTACTTTGTTTTTCACAAACTTGATTTGATTATAATAATTATGTGTGTGTATATATATATATATATATATATATATATATATATATATATATATATATATATATATATTAGACACACACACACACAGTACCTGCACAATAAGTGTATACTTTAACAAGGATGAGCAATACTTGAAAATAATATCCTTAAGGAATAGAAAGAAGACAAGCATTGAATTGACAACAGAACTGTCAGAAGACACAGGTGTCGTTGTCCATCAAATCAACAGTACGAAGGTCACTCTTGAAATCAGGACTTAAAGGATGTGTTACAGTAAGAAACCCTCTGGTAAGAAAGGGGAACAAGACTATAAGGTTAAAATATGCACAAGAACACAGAAATTGGACGATGGAACAATGGTCAAAGGTGTTTTGGACTGTTGATGGATGGACAACGACACACGTGCCTTCTGCCAGTTCTGTTGTCAATTCAATGCTTGTCTTCTTTCTGTTCCTTAAGGATATTATCTTCAAGTATTGCTCATCCATGTTAGACAGCTTTTTGGGTCTTCCAGTCCTGGGTTTGTCAATTACAGATGATGTTTCTCTGTACCTGTTGATTATGCTTCGGATACCACACCTTGAAAATCGAGTGATGCGAGTTGTTTCGAAATATATATATATATATATATATATATATATATATATATATATATATATATATATATATATATATATATATATATATATATATATATATATATATATATATATATATATATATATATATATATATATATATATATATATATATATATATATATATATATATATATATATATTGTGTGTGTGTATATATATATATATATATATATATATATATATATATATATATATATAGTGTAACACAGCAGGGAGGGGGTTAATTTAATTAAATTGTTTTATTATTAATTATCCCCTGCACCTGGTAATTATTATTAAATTAGAACCAGGTGCAGGGTATTTAAAGAGGGCAGTCAGTTGGCTCAGGGCTGCTGAGTAGAAGGAGGCAGAAGAGATGCTCTGCTTCCGAGCAGTCGAGATAAGTGTGTGCTGTGTAAACCTGTGTGGTTTGGATGAAGCTTTTTGTTTTGTTACAGGTAAACGGCTTAGCCGTCCTGTTATAGGTTAGGTTTCTGTGTGTCTAGTTAGTGCTCGTATAGAGCTAGGTGTTTATTTTGTTTTGTTTTGTGAATTAAAAATAGCGCAACCGCGCTTTAAACTCCATTTCTGTGTCCCGGGTCAGTGTTTTAAAGGGCAACGAACCCGAGTGAGTTGCAGCTCGGTTACAATAGATAATGGAAATTTACAATTTCTAGAAATTTCTCAAACAAAGAATTTTAGGAAAAATCTTTTGTAGCAAAAGTTTTGCTTTTGTGGATGAAGAAAAAATTTATTAATTATTTATTTCAGCAATTTTTTTTGCAAAACTCAAAAAATGCTAATTCTAAATTATTCATAGCCTTTGGTGCTATGATAGTATTATCTACAAGGTGCTAGAAATTTCAATATGATAATGCAGCATCTAATTGAAAAGTCTAAAAATACTGGATTGTAGGTGAACATTCTTAGAGTATAGAAGGGTTAGGCATAGGATGATTGCTGTCATTACAAATAAGTGAATATGGGAAAAAGTAAAGAGCTATCTGAAGACCTTAGGCAGACAATTATCCCAATGTCAACTATTGTTTCTATTATCAAGAAGTACAAGACTCATGGTACTGTCACACTCCCTCGGTCTGGAATAAAGAAAGTTTTTTCACCAAGAAGAAGTAGAAGAATTGTGAGGAAGGTTAATAACAAACCAAGATTGACTGCCAAAGATGTGAATTGACTACAAGTGGGACTGGGGTTTCCATTTCAACCATAGGTCGAGTATTGCATGGTGAAGGTCTCAATGGTCGCAGGCCAAGGAAAAAGCCACTCTTAGGAAAACGTCACAAGGACAATCGCTTAAAGTTTGCAAAACGGCATTTGAATGATGGATATGAGTTCTGGACAAAGGTTTTACGGAGTGATGAAACAAAAATCGAGCTATTTGGTCACGCTGATAGTCGTTACATTTGGAGAAAGTCTGGTGAGGCGTACAAAGAAAAGAACACCATACCTACTGTCAAGCATGGAGGTGATAATAGCCTTCTATGGGGCTGTTGTTCCTCTAATGGCACAGGAAATTTAGTTCCAATACACTGTAAAACGGATTCCATAGCATACCAAAAGATATTGGCAAATCATCTGAAACCCTCCGCTAGAATACTTGGTTTAAAGCACAACTGGACCTTCCAACACAACAACGATCCAAAGCACACATCAAAATCTACTTCAGAATGGTTAAAGAAGAATAAAATCAAGGTTCTGGAATGGCCTAGTCAAAGTCCTGATCTAAATCCGATTGAGAATCATTGGTATAAGTTGAAGAAGGCTGTGCACAAGAGAAGTCCTTGGAATCTGAATGAACTGGAACAATTTTGCGTTTAATTGTCAAAAATCACTAATCATGCCAAAAGCTCACTGACAAATATCCTAATCATTTAAAAGAGGTTATTATTGCTAAAGGTGCCTCAGCTAGCTATTCATTTCATTTTCCTTGTCAGGGTATGAATACTTTTGAATTTTTTCACAGAAGTTACATCTTATGAAAATACACACAGCCTTGATAAAGATGGATATGGTTACCTTTCCCATTCAGATAACTGCTGACATTTCCTCTGGATTTCGCCAAGCTTTGGTTGTGTTGTAATTTGTGTTACACCTTTAACTTGAATTCCTTCCAAGAACACAGCTCCCTACAAAACAAACACGTTGCTTTCCTTCAATGTAAATGGAAAAGCTAGAGATGCTCAGTATTGAAAAGTAAAATAACAAAAAAAAATAAAAACTGATATTATACAAAAACACTTCTGCATGATTTTTTTTTCAAAATAACTCATGCAGTACATTTATTTTCCTTCCCCTTTGTGGACTTCTAATCTAGCCTAGTACACCCAGCTAGGTAACTACATTTAAGAAGAATTGACCTGGATCCTAACGTTGTGGAACCCTGTTTTTGGTAAGCCAGTAAAGATGCTGGCCTCGGAAACATTAGGATGCCCAACTTTGCCATCTTGTGGACAAAGGATAGATGTGCTCCCAATACATTCAGTATATGGGCTGAGGGGAGAAGGGTTTTACAGTATTTCCAAGCTTTTTATTTTCTTACCGGTTTGAGACGTTCCTTTTTGCCTGACAATGACCCTGAAGAGCTGGGTCCCGAGTCCTGACCAATCGTCTTCCCCTCATCATCCACATCATCAGCATCATCGTCTCCAAAACACCAGTCCGGCAGAGCGGGGGCAGGAGGGGCGTCCTCCACGTCACCATAGCAACAGAACAGCTCTTTCAGGTAATTGCCTTTGTAAATTCCTGGTGGTCTCGTCTGAGCAAAAGCAGCCACAATACTAGGAATGACAAACAGAAAACCAAGCAATAAATCCTACCTTTGCATGACCTCTGAGCTCTTGCTGTCATTCAAAACAAACTCAATTAATTAACAGGGATGTGGATGTTTGTCCCTGAACCAGCCTATTGGTTGTCAGGACATTCAAGGTTGCTCTGATTCTTTAACAAATTAAAGGAGCCATACTTTACTTAATACAAGCTAAATCTTAACAAAGATTCGGTTTCAGAAAGTCTTGACGACCATGTAAATAATGAAGCTCTTTTAAAAGTAAACTGTTATAATAACCTTTCTTAAATAGCCTTGCTCCAGCAAATGTCTTCTCTACCTACAATGCACACGATTTCAGTGACCTTTTCTCAATCTGCAGTCTCTCAGCTGCACTAGCAGTTATTACTCACCAGCAGAGGCAACACTCAGTTGCTCAGAGGGAGACATGTAACCCCTGTTCATCAAGAATAAAACAGCAGAGACAACCTCGTTCCTAGGAGGTCACTTCTGAATATTTAACAAAACGTGTAGGCTGTGCTCTATGCAGGATAAACACCCTAACCTATAGATACAAAGAGCGTATTACTGTACACGTGTCAGTACTTTGAAAAAATTGCATAGGGAAAAAAAATATATATCGCAAAATAAGATACTCTTCAATGGCTCAGGCATCAGTACTGTCACATACAGTTAGATATCAAAACAATCTTGAAACAAGGGTCCAGGGTATTTTTTTTTTTTTTTTACTTTAACCCAAAGTATCCACTCTACCTATTTGAGCCTTAGATTGGGTCTTTGCTATTCCCTGCTGCTATGGAACTGTTATTTTGAGTTCTTCACGTTTTAAATCCTCCAGTCCTTTACACTTTTGAGTGATCTGCATATAATGCTTTTGGCATTTGAAAAATTAGCATTTGCTTCTGCTAATTTCCACCCAGCGGCCAAAGCTATTTAGTTGTTATCTTTTCTTCTATTATCTCCAAAAGGCTCGCTTACACTTCAGGCCATTGAAGTAACATGAGAAGAAGTTATAACTCCGCTCTGGGAATTTGAAATCCCAGTTTTGATCTCGCATTTTTATTTGAAAAACAAATCCGTCTCATGTGAAATCTGTTCTGTACAGATGTAACATTAAAAGCATTTTAATGAGAAAATGAAGACAGCATGTCCCTGAAATTAACGGATCATTTTCAAATGGGGAAATTTTGTTTAACCTACCAACAATAAAACGCCATCAATCTGCAAATCAATCTGCGTTTCAAGTTTTGTACAGCTCCGTGCTGCTGTACAGTAGTACAGTGGTTGTAACTAAGGGACTGTAACAATGTTAACTGACTGTTCTACCCAATTAAAATACGGTATCCAGGAGTAATAGTAGCAAAATAAAACAATCAATCAATCATTATTTTATATAGCACCTTTCATAGTGGACCACCATCACAAAGCGCTTTACAAGATGCAGTAACAAGAAAATCCATAATACTTTAAATACAGTGGAAAGTGCATAATACATGATAATAACATAATACATGAAATAGTAGCAGCAACACAGCAGCTAATAGCAGATATCAGGCTTAAAGAGCATGGAAAGCAAGAGAGAACAGGTGGGTCTTGAGAGTTGATTTAAAGCGAGCGACGGTGGGAGCATCACACACCAAAGCTGGGAGAGAGTTCCAAAGAGTTGGAGCCATGAAGCTAAACAAGCGCTCTCCAACAAACAAATACATATATTAAATATTTGTAAATAAGTAAGCTTATCTCAGTAACAATCAATGTGGAGCCTGGTGTCTAACAGTACAGTAGTCTGATGCGTATCCAACTGCGGTGCGACCAGAGTAAGGGTGGATATGTAAAAAGTTGGATAAATTAATCCTGCTTTAAATACCATTTATACACAGCTGTAATAACTACTATATTCACACAATTATTGTCTTGAGATTCAGCTTTTATGAGGGGGCTTCACTAAATCCACAAGATACAGGGTATTTATGCTTGTGACAGAGTAGCCGTCTGCCGTGTGGGTGTGTGCATTCGCTGCTGAGTGACAGGCAGGAGATCGAGACAGCGGTTGAAGTTGATACGCCCCCTGCAGGAGAACAGGATTTATTTTCATATCAACACTGAACAGCCCACGTGACGACCAGCAATGGCAGCGCACGGAGCACATACAACATTGTACAAAAACTGGTAGGATCTACAGTCTCTGAACTAATCTTCTCTGTTCAATAATAAACTAACGTTGCTGAAGAGCTTGATCGTGGCAGATAAACGGTTATACCGGATATGTGACGGGCGGATACACAGCAATATGCTTGACGTGGTTAGAAGTACACACTAGTGCTGTACCCACTCCTGCTCTTCAGAACTATCCTTTATGATGTATATTTAAAATGACAAGGAGGCGAGACAAATACAAAATTAGGAGTTTAAAAGACAATTGTGATTGTCCACACGCCAGGGTAAATAAAGGAAATTAAGTGTCAGTTAGCAAACCATAGATTTTGAGCACTAAAAAGACCATCAATCCGTGACTTTATTTCCTCTCAATGTGCTGCTAATCCAAGACTTCAGCAGCAGGGAGTTCTCAACCATATATGAATAATATCTGGTGTCAATTAACCTTCATAACCCTCCCACTGTTCAGTCACAACGCCAAGATATTAATAATTAGGTGGCAACTGCTGGTGCATTATTCATTCATTATCAATTCTAAGCCATTATTCTTTCAAAAACTGCATAGAACAGCTTGAAGGGTCCACCTAGTGGCTAACACAAACACAATTTCATAGCCAAGTTACTTTATTTACTGTCGGTAGTGTGAAGGATATAAATGTGCTTATTTATCTGCATTTCTGCTATTTTTTTAAACTGCTTGCTAGATTTGTGGCTTTATCAGCATTAACGTTATGACATTGTATGTCACTTTGGCCAGTACATCATACTCTATGGACCTGAAGTTCAACATAAACTTGTACTGAAACTATGCTCATTAGAATTGGACAGTTCTGCTCAGCTCTCTGCTGGGATGCAAATCATGTGCGTATCCACCCACAATACAATGAGCTTCCAGGTGCATACCTTAACCTGCATTTGTCACATGCGGCCACCTACAGCAAATCTATCAGTGCTAATGCCAGCAACACAAGCAGATACTGCAAGATACAAATATGCAAGGCTTGGCAATGGGAATCTGTGTGATACATTTTACCTGTTTTAATAAAAAATAAAAATGAATAAATAAATCTGTGCCAGAATACATGTGAGAATGTGGCTGGAGCCTTAATTGAACATATATAAAGGAAGGAGAAATCCTTTGTCTGGTGAAGGGAGTTAGGGGAATGTTTTGATGTGTGTTTGTGTACTTATAATGCCCAGCATATAGTACATATGGCTTTATTTTGGCACTTACTTGTGCCTGTTTATTTGTTCTTTGTTGATTAACCGTGAGCAACAGCACTTGCACTGTTGCTTCGGACTCTCAGGGGCAGATGTACTAAAGCTTTGCGGCTGTCGCAATAGTCGCAAACCAGTCTGAAGTCTAGGGTGAAATGTACTAAACAAGCACAATGCTGTTAGCGACTTTTTAGGGAATGCTTTGCAGCAGCAGTTTTTCTTTGCGGTTCAACGATGAATATGTAATTATGGGGGTTCCTGCGTAAATTCGTAAAAATGGGGTGGAGACAGTGCAAATGAGGGTTCTGAAATATGAGATGTACTAAAACTGCCGGCAATTGCGACACAATTGTATCAATTTGTTGAACTTTTGAAAGCGCATATTAAACAGTCACAATTAGCAAACCTTTAAAAGGCACTATGAAAAACACTATCCCCTAACCATGGCCGCTGTGATTGCAGCAAGGAGACATTGTCTACAGCAAGAACGATTTCAATGAAGACCAGATTAAGCACAGGTACAGGCTTGGCAGCCACATAATTCTTGAGCTGCTGTCTGATTTAAAAGATGACCTGGAGCCTGTCACCCAGAGAAGCCATGCTCTCCCTGCAGTGGTCAAACTATTGTCCACTCTGCATTATCATGCCTCTAAAGTAAAAAGAAAGTGCACTAGGTATTCATTTGATTTTACTACTGCACTGTGTACTGTACAGATTTATATTCTTACATAATGTAATTTGTAGCCTACCCAAAACACATTAGTGTTATTTCAGCGCAATGATTGATACATTTAAAATACACATTTAAAATACACTAAGCACTATAAATGTATGTCCTCCTTATTTCGGAAAAACATATTAGGTGTAGAGGGGCTACTGTATGATTATAAAAAGCTTTTTGATGAAACACATTTTTTATTTGGGGCTGAAGGTCGGGGCCGCAATATAGAATCTGATGGGATTAAACTGCCTTTCATTATTTATTCGAAAAAATGACGCACCACTCTCACAATGCTAGAGATCTCGCTAAGATGATGCAACAAATATTTAACTTGGTATATTTTGGCTCTCTTTGTACATATATTCTTAGTACGTACGACAAAATGTATACTTTTGTGAATTGTCGCAACGAAAATGCAAATTGCGGTATGTTTGCGCTGTAACTGGCCCATCTTGGTACATCTACTGAGTCTTATTTCTGACGCTATCCTGCTACACACGTCAACTTGAAGAAATGGAATGTTTAAGAGGGATGACTTTTTTTAAATTTGATAGACACCTTGAGACCCACAGCTCCTTATGACACAAGCTGTACTGAAATGCTATAGTGTCCGTCTCATCTAGATTTGATGAGCTAAATTGTTCATTTGATTGATAGGTTCTTCATGCAGTTCAAATAGGCAGATGAGTGGATTTTCAGATTCATGTAATGTCACAGGGACATGCAAGCAGTTAATCTTTACAAATCAATTGGTCCTTTCAATGGTTTGGCACGGTGACACCTAGAATCATATCTCCTATTTAAATAGTAAACTGTTAATGCAGCTGGCTACAAATAATTATGTAACAGTGTGCAGATCCAGCATGAGTATGTCTGAACATTTAAAGCATTGCTCTAATTTTAATATTCCTCATATGCAAAAGATAAAGAAGGTGCTTTTTTTTTTAAGATCATTCTGGTTGAAGACTTTTCCACAAGGTGGCAGCATAGCCCAGAAAACAGCAAAAACTCTGTGCTGCAGCGCAGAACAAAACATGTTATCTCAGGAGTTGCAGTGTAATACAGTCGGTCTCAGCAGTCTGAAATCAGGAAGAATTAGTGAGCTATGCAAGTTCTATCATTTTTAGCACACACATCAAGGTTGATTCGAGTAAGGATGACAAAAGCAAAAGCAGTAAAACATATTATTGAACAACCAGGCACGAGGCATTTACAAATCAAAGCTTTATTACATGAGCTTAACACTGTGCTTTAAAACAGCTTCACTCAAACAAGACGTCACCTGACAACCATGGACTTCGAGGCGATATTCTCTCTTGTTTTCCATGTTCTCTGTGTATGGAAACCAAATTTTTCTGAGCTGTCTGCAAGAACAGAAAAAGAACGCTATGCATGGCTAATTTGCATATTGACCTCCTCCTTTCCCCTTAATTTGCATGACGTCAGGTGAAAAGAGGGTCTTCCAGTAAAATAAACTGAGCCAATGGAAACCCGAAATGTATAGGGTCATTCTTCATTTGGCTCAAGCACAATGTCTTGAGAAAAATTAGAACACACATGGAAACTCACCCAAAGTTACTAAACTGGTACAGAACCAAAGCAGTATGTTTGCTACCTAGTCAGAGCAAGAACCTGCTAACTCCAGTTACAATCACAGATCCCCTTCAATTAAAACCAACATCTATAGATTGGGGCAGTCCTACAAACAGCACTGAAAATGTTAACAGAACGTACATCAATCAAAGACACACCTACCCTTTACACTGAAGTTTCACATATGTAATGCCTTCTTACTCAATCTCATTCCGATCGTAAAATCGTGTTGTGTTGGTCAACTAGCAATCCCATTTTCACCTGAAAAGAAAAAATGTAATTCATAATCTTTTACACACTAAAGGTTGCTAAAGGGAAAAATGCCACAATGAACTGTACTAAGCTGATACAGCTGTGTGGTCCAGTGGTTAAAGAAAAGGGCTTGTAACCAGGTGGGCTTGTAACCAGAAGGTCATCGGTTCAAATCCCACCTCAGCCACTGACTCATTGTGTGACCCTGAGCAAGTCACTTAACCTCCTTGTGCTCCGTCTTTTGGGTGAGACGTAGTTGTAAGTCACTCTGCAGCTGATGCATAGTTCACACACCCTAGTCTCTGTAAGTCGCCTTGGATAAAGGCGTCTGCTAAATAAACAAATAATAAATAATGGCCTTTCAATCACTGCTGTTTTTGTTTGCTTACAAAAATGGGCCCTACATAATGTTATGTTACAAGCAAAATGTTACTGTAAGTAAACGTTGGGTATAAGTATGATTAAATAACGCAATAGTATTCCTATTTTAGGACTATGCAGTACATTTGTCTCTGCTACACACTGGAATGCACATCTCATTCCTCTGGACTTGAGGCTCTTCTGGAGCATACAGTTCCCATGTGCAGGGGGATTCTGCTGTCCTGACTGAGTGTTTACTTGATGCAACAGTGTAACAGCAGCTGCAAAAGGCAGAAGTCAATGGCATCTGCTTTTTAGCATGCAATGTATTACCATACTTACTGCACAGAGTGTCCTCGCCACTTGAGATTGCTTTCTGATGACAGCAGTGCTCACTTAAACGTGCCCTAATAAGATCTCACACACACCAGTAAAACAGGGGTTAGAAACTCACACTAGTCCTGCAACTAGCTGATTTTGGAGAATTACTTTCCTTAGAACAAGTTCTGCACCTACTTAGCAATGCTGCATAACTTGGAGCAGTGTGAATCGTTCTGACATTCTGTTGCTGGATTTGAATGAATGAGATCCGGTAAGAAAAATAATAACTATCGAATATGAAAAGTTTATTGGATTATAGATAAACAGTTCCAGGCCTGGGTGCAGTACATATTCCCAATAGCTTTGATATTTTTTTTATTCGCAGAACATACTAGGGAATTACTTTATTTTTTCAACTTTTTTACTCAGGATCGTTCGCCAATAAAAACATCACTGTGTATCCAGTTCATGCCCCCTCCTGCAACAGTGCTGGTGCTCTGATTGAAAGCGGTGTAGTGTGGGAAGAGAAAAACAGCATTGCTGCATGAAGGAGCGTGATCCAGAGCACACTGTGATCCAGAGTGCACTGTGATTCAGGCTACACTGTAATTCAGAGTACACTGATTCAGAGTACAATATGATCCAGAGTACACTGTGATCCCCGAGTACACTGTGATCCGGACTACACTGTTGTCAGATTCGCATACTCTTTATATATATATATATATATATATATATATATATATATATATATATATATATATATATATATAAGGAATACTGCAGCTACCAGTCTCCGCTCTAACCGAGGAGTTTAAGTGCGCCAAGGTCAGACTGGAAATTACATTAGTAGAGTCACGCGACAAATGCATAAGGGAGGCAGCACCTGTGTTGAAAACTGGAAGAAAGTGGGAGGCAAAGTAAGCTGTGGAGGATGCAAAGGCTGCCCTTCAAATTGGTGATATCATGGGGCAAGTTCAGCATGGAAGAGGGGGTCTTGGTCTCAGTTCAGCTCCTCCTACATGGCACAAGGCAGCCCCAGCTCAACGGAGGAAGCTGGTAGTCAACAAGGTGCAAAAGCAAGAGGAGAGGATGAGGTGCATAAAGGCCATTTCCCAGGCCAAGCAGGGAGAATGGATGAGATGGGAGAGTGTGGAACAACGCAAGATTGGCTGGCAAGACCTATGGTCAATGGAACAGTGCAGGATCAGTTTCCTCATCAGGTCAACATATGATGTTCTCCCATCACCACAAAACCTAAACCTCTGGGTAAGAGAGGATCCCTCATGTCCTTTGTGTTCATCACCTGCAACATTAAGGCACATTTTGACAGGATGTATGATGGCTCTTAGCCAAGGATGGTTTACTTGGCGCCATGACCAGGTGCTGCGATGTTTGGCCTTAGCATTGGAAGACAAGCTTAACATGACCAATAAGTTGCCACCTGTTCCATCAAAACATTACACACAAAAGACAACATTCCTCCGCCCAGGAGAGCAACCACCAAGAAAAGGTGTTAAAACCAATCCTCGCCCAGGACAACTGGAAGCTGCTAGAGACTGGAAAATGCTGGCAGATGTTGGTCAACGGCTTATTTTTCCACCTGAGATTGCCACCACTAACCTTCGACCAGATATTGTCTTGTGGTCTGGATCAGCACGCCTTGTTCAACTGGTAGAGTTAACAGTGCCATGGGAGGATGCTGTAGATGAGGCATATGAGAGGAAGAAACTGCGTTATGCTCAACTTGCCACTGAAGCGGAACAGCAAGGATGGAGAGTCTGGGTTTGCCCAGTGGAGGTGGGTTGTCAAGGATTTGTGGCGCACTCTACAACCCTGTTTCTCAGAGACGTCGGATTCAGTGGCCAAGAGTTGCGTCGCACAGTGAAGAACTTATCTGAAGCAGCAGAGATTAGCAGCAACTGGCTGTGGTTGAGACGGAGAGATTCTGGCTGGGGATCTCAAGCACAATAGAAAGAAAGAAACGCTGATGTATGGGTAAGTAAGCTGGGCTGAGTTGAGTGGGGGACAGAGGGGGGTGATGCTGGGATGCCAGAATCACCATCGAGCCCTCTTGAGGTGTCGTGGGTTAGTCATGGAAACACAGAGGATGGAAGGTGCCCCCTTGAAGACCCCAGAGTTGTATCCTACTCAGCTCAATCCAGACAGTTGTCATGCTGATGCGCTGGGGAGACCGCACTATGGTTGATCCCTGGAGCCAGCATTGCAGCCGTTGTGTGTGCTGATGCTCTAGGGAGGCAATAAGCTGATCCCTGGAACCAGCATTACACTTCAGCCATCAACACCAGACAGAAGGATATTTACATCATCATATGGAAGGAAGTGCAAATGGATGGAGACACAGATGGATCACATTAGTTTACTGTAAAGCTACGTCTTAGTTGGAGCTTATCTTGGCGAGAGCCGAGTTCAAATCAGCATGAAGTTTTAACATCTACTCTTGTGTAATGGAAATCTTTATATACTCTAAGCACACTCTTAAACTCAGGGGAGACGTTCAGGAGGACATAAAGATATTTCGGACTCCTGTAAGTGGATCGTTCGTGCACTGGACTTGCAACGTAACCAGATGACTTTTAATAATCAAGAAGCTCACACAGACTCATTCGATTTGAAGTTTTAACGGATCAGAGTAGTATCAGTTACTCCTTCAGTTTATTAAATGCTTAAAAATGGATTGAGTAGTTACAGACTACATCGAATCCCAAATGACAGGCAATCTTGAAAGGTATAAAAGCATTAATACTTCAATATGTTTATGGTTATAACATGTTTTGCCCTTAAGCTATGCATGCATAAAGCTAAAAATGCCCACCGCTAAATTCTAGAACATCCAATATATATCACTCTCTTAGACTAAAACATAAATCATATCCCTTATAGCAATGCATCAATATAAAAGAGATATAGATTCAAAATCGTTCTTACCTTCCAGAATATCTATGGAAGTGTAGAATATAATGTAAGGACAGAAACTGTCTTCAAAGGCAAAGACTTATAAATACGACACCAACAGCAATCAGCTCGATCAGAGATCTTCAGAGCATGGATCACATCAGCTTATAGTTAGCAAGTTGAGCGACACTTGACTGGGGTTTTAACTTGGTTTTTATAGTTTTTGCTTCGCTTTTTACATCAGAAGTCATAATTAAATCTTAAACATGAATATGCCTTGACAGCTCATGTCCTTCAAGTGAATAACATTTTCAAATACACCCAGTTACTCTTTCTAATGGGCCATCATCCCATAATCCACCTCCCCTACATTTCAAAAATACGTGCGGTGAACTTTTGAACTGATGTTATTCTCTTTTGGTACCAGGGAGTTCCTGAACACAGCATGCAAGTGAATACAGTGCGAGTATAGAAGAATACATAGAAAGATGTGTTTAATATATAACACCTACTTTGGTTTAATTATTCCAATCCTGGTTTAAAAATATATTTCCCTTTTAACATCAAAAGTCATCCTTCTTAGTAGGTTGGCTTTATTACATGTATAGATGTGGTTTAACAATTAACTAAAAAACATTGGATAAGGGCTAGGAGATCCATAGCAAACTATAAATCCAATTATTCTCACTTAAGTCCAGTCTATCAAGAACACAGTCAAAATATAACAGTCCCATCTTAGCTATTCAATGCTTTAAACTAAACTTGACACCTCTCTGTTTTTCTTACAAAAATCCTGTTCAGGCAAGTTTCAGATCACCTGCTTTTCTGTCGAGGTCATCCATCATTAATAGAAGATTCTTCTGTAAGCATTTTCCCAGACGTATGGCATTCTTACTAAATCTAAATATGGTCCTATGCTATTGCTCCCTCTCACTTGTTTTACAGGGTCTTCATTAATTTCCGTGATTTAATGAAGCCATAGACACACCTTTACATCAAACCTTTGATGTAAAACTGCTGACCAGTAAGTCTAGCTTCAATTCCCAAGTTATTTTCTCCAGGTGCCGTTTCGTTTCAAGCAAGGACAAGGTTAACAAATTAATTGCATTCTCTTTAGCAGATCCTACTATATGCCTGACACAGACTGGTATTGTTATGCTTTGACTGAAGTTTTTACTTTAAGTTAATTTCTGCACTATATTCTCTTATTTTCAAACTTAACAGTTCTTCTGTTATAATAAAACATTTACACATATTCTGTTTGAATTATTCTAGAATACCTGTGTTTAGCTTAAACACTACTTTCAGATCTAGCTTACTACTCTAAATAAGAAACTTGATGCTGGCGTCTGCCTTTCTGCTCAAGTTATATTGTAAACTGTGTGTCCAGCACTTGCTGAATGTTCATTGCAGTGGTTGAAAATTGATGCAAACGTCATGCAAATATTTAAATTATGCTATTTCATGTTGATATTTTGACTTGAGTCATGGTGAGTAAGGTTAACTGCATTTTGTTACACAGTATAATTTTCCCCAAGTCCCCTATCAAAAATGCACACACACACACACACACACAAAAAACCCTGTATAGTTGCTTTATAATATTCTATAAACAGTATGTTTTGTTAAAAGAAAACTAGACGTTTCAAAGTTAGTCATATAAGAAATATAATGGCAAACTGAGTACAGAACTGCACGGAGATGCACCTGCACACAGCCACATGTAATGTATGCTGTAAACGGGGACTGTTTATCCAATGCAACTTGTACAGTTTCTTTGTTGTCTTAAATGATAGCTTCGTTACAGTTTTACCAGATTCTGGCACATGCTTCTCCTGCTAGTTTGATCAATGCATGCCGTCCGATTCGCTTAATGCCAGACAAAACATGTGCATGTGTTACACAAAAAACACTCCCCAGATTTACAAGAGAACACGTTTTGTAAACCTACGGAGTGCACAGTCAAATTACAACACCGTTCACTGTCCTCATTCAAACAAACTGTACTTTAAAAACTGTACAAATAAATACGGCACACATGATCCAGTAATGTGAAGCTGTAGGCAGCAGGTAGCACGAATGCGATTCTCTGTGTCAAAATGCAAAAAAATATTGCCAATGGTTACAAATGAGTTAGATAAGAGAATGCTTTAACCTCAGCCAAGTACCGTAATGAGATTTAAAAGGACACGGCTGAGTAAATTGAGAAAAAGCAGGACAACTGCTCGGTTAATTTCAGTACTATTGGTACAAAAAACGGTCATTACACATATTGGTGTCGTGTAGTCATAAGGAAAGCTTCAACTTACTAAATGTAACACCTGGAAGGTAGCCCTGACTACAAAGTTCAATTAGAGGCACAATCAGTTTGGCAGAAGATGACAGTTCTGAATTTTGGGCAGGCGAGTAATGCAGTTAGTATGTTGCTGTTACCTTACATGTTTGGGGCTAGAAAGTACTACTGTAAGATAATGAGGAAACCCATGGCTCTTGGTAAACTGGTAAGGCTCAGAAGGTAATGTAGATAAAGCAAATGTATTTGAAGGGGATTTATTTATTTTAAATAGAAATATAAGATTTATGGATTTGGTTTTTTTAATAGTATGCTTGGTATTTGATGTTCACTCGGCTGGTTTTCTTGTGCCCTTCCCTGTAGTAGGTGCAGATTTGCAATGGAGAAGGCTCCCCTTGAGTATTGTGGATGGCAAGAGCTCCTCAGGGGGTGCAGTGCCTTAAGGGTAAGGTCAAGGCTGAGTGTGGGTTCTAGGGCTTAAGGGCACAGAGAGGGGTGGGTGAGGCCGAGAAGGTAGGCCGAGATGACCACTCCCCTAGATACTCACACCGGTCTGTAGTGCCTGTAGACACTGTGGAAAGAAAAGGGTTCTGAAAAGGTACAGGGCTATCATGGCAAGGGAGTGTGTGTTGTGGTGACCGTAAAGGGCCGTAACCCCCCTATGCCTTGAGGAAGCAGAGGTACCACACCCCAGTGTCTATCTGTATGGATCCACCAAGGGGCAGGAGCAAGGTGGAAAAGTGAGCGGTGAAGTGATGTGTGCCGTAAAGCATGCTACAGGTGAGTGGGGCACATACGAATGGCAGAAGTGTGTTGTTTTAAAGGGGAAACAGGCATGCTGAGATAAAAGGAGTAGGTACTAATTTTGTGAGATAAACTGAGTCTTTACAGAACAAGGCATGGGTTGGGTTGGTTACTCCTTCAGGCAAGAGCAAGCAGTATTTATTTTGGAGGTGTATGTGGGAACACTATGGGAGGTTTGTGTCTTCTAGGTACAACTGATGAACCTGTGATGGAGGTCCGAAGACAGCAAGCCCTGGTCCCCAACAGCTGTTGCATCCCCCCAGAAGATCATTTGAATTCTATGCTACCTGGGCTAGGTCCCGGTAGTTTTAATTTTTTAAATAGTTTACTTTTTCGATCTTGGCAGTAACATTAGTAAATAGAATTTGTCAACGACGGGAAGTCGATAAAAATTTGGGGATAGAATGTGGCAGGTGTAATTGATTAACTGCATTCAATTGGATAAATCGTTTCACCTCGTTACCATTTAAAGGGCCGTGTAAACTGAGACACGGGAGATGCAAGGCTGCGGGAATGTCGGCTCCACACGTTTGTTTGCGAGTATGCCCTGTGAATGGAGGTAGTATAATCGTTTTGAGCTTTCTTTTGGTCTAAACTGTTTTGTGCAGTTAAAGCAGTGCATATGGCTGTTAAGCAGTCTGTGGTTGTAATCAATCTGTACCTGCTATGTGAAAAGGTTGGGCTGATGTGGTATTTGACAGTCCTTATAGGAGTTAAGTTTATAAACGTTTTGAAATGAGTTGTGTGCGTCTGTATTACCGGAGACTTGTACTCTGCCCGTTAGAAGGAAAATGTGCACTTTCTTAGCTTAGGTTACTTAAAGGGGATTGATTGGTGTTATATTGGGTTAGAGTGAACTCGAGTAATTCAGTGCTTACTATATTACCCCTTGTTAATCTGTATCCTCATTGAATGAGAGAAACACTGGTAATAATGTCATTGGAGAGTGATTTGTTGTATTGTGCTGTTATTTTTGTGTTGGTGGATTATTATTATGTTGTGTGATATTCATTTGGTTTGGAGTGTACTACTTATTTGGTTGTAGTATTATGTTTAATTGTTTAGGTTACTAATTACTTGTTTTACCACAATTGTCCTGATTCTATGAGCTGCCTGTTTAACGGTATAATTCTCTTTATGAATTTCAATCTTTAACTACTTCATTGATGCTAATTGTATTTGCACTGAGTTCAATTTCTAATTATCCCACTGCTGGTAATTGTAGCCTACCTGTTTTGAAACCTGATTGTGGATTATTTAATTGATGTTAATTGTAATATACTCTTGTTACTTGCCTGCTATTGTGAGTTCTGTATTTTAATCACGCATGTGATCTTTTAACAGAAGCCGTGTTTCATAAATAAAGTGTTATACTTTTATCTCTTGTTTGTCGCTCCTTGTCTTTGCCCAGTATAATGTTTTAATTGCCCTATATAATGAACCTGTGTATTTTGAGTGATCTGGTAAATTTAAAACTAAATTCTGAAGGTGTAATACCTTCAGTGGCATAGTCTGGCTTCAGGGTTAATTGGTATCCATGGTTTCCAATTGCCACTCTCAAAAGACCCCCCTCACCCCCCACTTGCTACATAACTATAGACGTTGCCAGCTTTAAACAAATGAAATAAACATGAAGAGTGCCAACAACACAACCATGAAATATATTAAACGTGATGCTGGTTGCTTGTGTTTTGACATGTGATGTATACATCCTCCGCCTGTGAAATGCAGTATCGTAGCTTTTGATAGAATCGACACATTATCGATGCAGGAACGGCATGGCAGCCCTGTTTGACAACTGCAAAAAATAATGTTAAACCAGCACATTTCTGATTGGTGGGTTACGGAATGATTTCATTGCAGTGATGTTCGGCTCACACAGGTTTCCCCCTTGTTGGACAATTCCTCCATCGAAGCGGGACTGCGCCGTGTGGCATGTTTGTTCCAAGATTCAGGAAACGTTCCACTATCCAGATAAATCGCCACAAACCTCACATCAAGGACCGTGTTGTCAGTCCCACATTGGTGATGGTTTCTCCCGGAGAACAGCCCTCCAAGGGCTCTTTTACTCCACTAATCCGCGACTCCGGGGCCTGTACCTGGTTGTTAAAATACTTTACGATATCCGAGAACGTTTCGGCCTATACTGGCAGATGAGTAGGGTCAAGCAAACCCGACTTCCCACAGCGTCCGCTGTGAAAGGGTAATATGTGAGCTCTTGCTGAAATGTTTTCAGTTTCGTCAGGCAGTCAAATCACGGGAGATTGTTAATACATTAAGTGAAAATGTTCAAACTTTTTTTTTAAATTATTATTTATTTTTTTTACTGATCCGGAGTTACTAGGGTTAAGATGGGCTTGCTTGTATTGCCCCAGGCAGGTTTTGTTGAGAGGCAGGGTTTAGCTTCAGCTGAAGGGAGGAACACATTTAAAAGTTTTCATAAGTACAGGATTATCAACTGAACAAAACATTCAGTCGTTTGGGATTTTTTTTCTTCTGTATTTTCTCTTAAGCAGTTTCAATGCACCTCAGAGCAAAATGCATGTGTTTAAATACTTTGAAACCATTGTGCACCCCTAACAATTGTCCATGCAAAATTGAATCCAAAGCAGGTGAGTGGATCAATGAGTAATAATGTGTGTATTGTTTTATACTTAAACACATTCATACCTACAGTATGAATGAATTCACACTGGGAAGCCAGAGCAGTACCGTGTTGCCATATCAGTACCAGAGTGCTACAATACAGTACCAGAACCACTGTGCCATGTGTATGTGTTGTGTTGCCAGATTTGTATTTGAGTGCCTCTTATTCAGTATGACTTGGTTAACTGCTGTAGTTTGTGGGTGGCGCTGCAATGTATAAGATATTTCAAATGAGTCGCAGCATGTTTAAATGTACTGAAGAACCGAAAGTAATTTCAGGAATTTCCCAGAACATGCAAATAATGTGTCATGCACTTCTGAAATATACCATTAGTACTGAATGCCTAAGAAAGCATTAAAGTAAAAACTGTTCTCGCTCTCAAAACCAGAAACATACAGGGAATGGTGTTTTCTTATTCAAGTCTCTTGATTACCACAAAACAAATAACACAAATAAATTATTGTACACAGAATCAAAGATTTATCTGATCTATAGTAGTCCCATTGTTGTTTTCGGTAGAAATCCTACTGCTGTGTACATGCTAGAGGTTAAAAAAGTGAGCATAACAGCTCTTGAGAACAAAGGACCATAAGACTACAATGCCCTGGTGTGTGCAGTGGGCCTTTGAGCAGTGTACTGTAGCAATACTGCTGTCTCCTTCTAATCTGCATTAGGAATACACTTGTGGGGCTGCTTTCAAAGCTTTTTGCTCCAGTGCAAAATTTGCACCCCTTTTTCTAACTCCAAATAAACTCAAGCTAATGTTCCAAAACTAGGTTTAGGTTTAGGTAAAAAAATATATATATTCATTGAATTTCACTTTTGCAATAGCTACGTTGCCTCTTGGTAGATTTGCATCTTTAAACTTTTACAATTGTTTTTTTTATTTATTTATTTTACACATTCACAAGGGTGTTTCTCTTTTATAGAATAGTGCTGAAGACACTGCATATTTCCCCCTGAATGAATCTGGATTCCAAAGATTGCACTAAAAGCTACCAGAATGAAAGCAGGGGAATTTAAGAGATAGCAGCTTGTTTTTTTAATCCTTAAATAATCATGTTTATGTGGTGCTAGAAGGTGACACAGTCCAAAATGAGCCATGTTATGCACTGATTTGGGCATTGTTTACCAAAATGTTGACAATGGCACCACAGCCAATGTTCATCTCATACACATTTGTATTGTCAGACCAAGGAGTTTTAGAACCAAGCCGTGCCTCATTTGAAACTTCCTAGTTTTGTTATTGTTTGTCACAATCCCTTTCCTTTTTTGAATTCAGAAAAATGATACACCTCTGCCTTCAGAGCCACTTCTAATCTTAACACACCCTGTGTGGATTTTCCCAGAAGACATGTGACGATTTATTGGCAAGCTTTCTTTTGCCTGGTTGGCCACGTACTGAAAAACTGCTTGGCAACAGCTGCGGTGTTTGTGTTGCTGGGGGGGAAGTAGCACCATGTGACTTTGCATCTCACCCTGCCATTGGTTACTGTTATAAAGGCAGGGGATAGTTTACACGCAACAGAGGAAATGAAACTGGTTACGTCATCGCTGCTTTGTGCAATACAGGTTTCATTAAAATGAAGCTTTGTGGTTGGAAATAACAGCCAAATAAAGCTGCCTTCTAAAACAGCCAGGGGACACAGAGGGGAGGGGGGGAGAGTACGATTTCCATTACACGAGAGTAGAACTCGCCAAGATTACAATAAGACAGATTATACGCATTTCTTTCAAGATGTTTAAGATTTCATGCAGTCACAGCAGACCCCCAGTAACATCCAGGAGCCCGTTTTAATTGTCTTTCAGCCCATTTCTTACCAGTATTTGTTTGTGGCCTGCAGGGACCAGATAGTTTGGTTTTAAAACTACTGATTAGATCATTAAAATAGTATACAGATAAGGCAAAGTAGCAAGACAGGACAGTTTATATGCTTAAAACTGTTTTGGAAATCTCTGACGTCCTGCAATGAAAATGCAATTTTTACAAGCATTTTGATCCCGTAACACCAAGTTTTATTGTACAGTAGAGGGTAGGCCCCTACTAAATAACATCATACAGTAAAGTATGGTTTAGCATTTGAATGTTTAAGTACTGTATGTTTAGTTTGTTGTAGGCCTAGATAGTAATGCATTGAAATAAATAACAATTTACTGTAATTAATGAGAAAATGGCACAGTTTGTTGAGTTTAACCACAGTAAAAAATAAAAAAAAGGTAAAAGAAGCATAGTATAAATGGTAGCAATGAATATTTGTTTTGTCAGGTTATTAGGGAACTGAAAATGTCAACCCGTCCCTTTCAAGGGATATGAAGCGGTTTCTTCATATTCATGAAGTCCATTGATACCGAACAGCAAGGGTTACGATCTGCTTCTGGCACTGAAAATGTATCCCAGCATCCCATGGCATGTTACAAGATAAAACGTTGTGTGGATTATTTTTTCTCTTGAGATTGTATTTGGATGAGGTAAAGGCAAGCTTGTACTGATAAGGACACACTCGGGTATGATATATTGTCAATGTCTTATAATCTTCTCTACCAATGTCTGTGTCTTGTAATCTTTTGTAGCAATATATCTTATAAGCAGGGTGTGTGTGTTTCAAATGCATGAACTGTGGGTCTGTTTATCTTAGAAAAGTAGAAGTGACCAAGAGGGGAAACATACAGGAGGATACCAAGCTGCACTGGACAACAGATAAAAAGAAAGACTTGTTGAAGAATGATGTAACCACAGGTTAAGTATAAAAAGGCTTACAGATATCTTTTGTTAGACCAGAGGAAGAAGAGAAGACTGACACATTCTGTGTCGCTGAAACTGGCAATTCTGCCCATTAACAACTTTTTGACATTGCTTTCTGTTACTGAAGTTTAATAAAGCATTAGTATTAAGCTGACTGATTGTTGTATTGAACAAAGTAATACTCACACCAGTGAGCGACTTGATAGCTATTCCCTCCTTTTATTCACATAGTGGTGGACGTATCATGTATGACCTCCACTGTGTCTCTGTTTTAGGGTTCTGTTCAATCAAACTGTCAGACTATAGAAGCACAAGCCCCCAAAAACATCACAGCAGGGAATTAAGGCAGCCATTGGATTGTATTGTTTGACTCTGCCCACACAAACTTCTGTACATATACTGTATATCACAATGACAATGCCTCTTATATGCACAGGAAACGTTTTACTTTGACATTTGAAAATTATTTATATTAAGAAGATGACTAATGTAAATCGTTTTACCGTGAACAAGCCCACCTTTCATGCCATTTAGATTCATCCACTTCCTCCACTCCTGTATCTTCAGTAGCATCTAGAGCCTGTGTTTCAAACACTTGACAATCCTGTCCCCACCTACAGAAGACTTGTGTCTTTAAAGCCGATTGAAAGCTTGGGCGTTGTTTCAAAGGACTACAATCACACATCTGTCTAAATTAGCATATAGGCATCATTAAAAATTAACATCAACCTAACACATGAACGGCAAACTGATTATTAATTCAAACCTGCTATTCATGCTATAAACACAACCATATATATATATATATATATATATATATATATACAGTACCAGTCAAAAGTTTGAGTACACCTGCTTGAAACCAGGTTTTTCATGATTATCTATGCTTTTAACTGTATAAACTTGTCTATAAACACTTAATATTTCATTATATGATATGAGTACTTATATAAGCTGATAATCATAAGTGAATTGCATTCAAAAATTTTATTTTTAAATGAAAATGTAAATCTTGCCAATTTCAATGAAATGGTCACCCAAAGCAAGGGGATTTCAGTCTGAAGCCCAAGTCAGTTAAAAGTCTGAAATGTGTATAACACGGTGTTAAAACACTGGCCTAAGTATAAAAGTGTCTTTGTTAGATGTTCTCCGAGTTAACTAGCATGTTACCTAATTAACCTTTTGTCACCAATTATTGTTAACAGGTGAGGGTCCATGATTACTATAAATATAGGTAGCATAGGCACAAGTTTGTCATTGCTGAATGTAAGGGAGCAGAAAATGGCAAAATACGCTCAGTTAAGCAAAGACTGTCTATAATTACTTTAAGAAATGAAGGTCAATCTTTAAGACAAATCGCAAGAACTTTGCAAGTGTCTGTAACTGCTGTGGCCAAGACCATCAAACGATTTGAAGAAACTGGCACTCATGAGGACCGAACAAGGTCAAGCAGGCCAAGGGTGACCTCAGAATCAGAGAACAAGTTCATTCGAGTCACAAGTCTGCGAAATCGGCAATTAACTGCCCCTGAAATACAAGCTCAGCTAAATGCTGCTAGAAGTACAGATGTTTCAACATCAACTGTTCAGAGGAGACTGCGTGAAGCTGGCCTAACTGGAAGAATTGCTGCAAAGAAACCATTGTTAAGAGTGCAGAATAAGAGGAAGAGACTTGCCTGGGCCAAAAACACAGAAACTGGAAATTTGAGGAGTGGAAGTCGGTCTTATGGACCGATGAGTCAAAATTTGAACTATTTGGGTCCAACAGCCAAGTATTTGTAAGACGCAGAGAGGGTGAGCGCATGAGTTTTGCATGTGTGGTTCCCACTGTCAAGCATGGAGGAGGCAGTGTCGTGGTCTGGGGTTGCTTTGCTGGTGACAGAGTTGGTGATCTTTACCAAGTGCATGGCAAGCTCATCCAGCATGGCTATTATAGCATACTTCAGAGGCATGCCATTCCATCAGGCTTACGGCTAGTTTGGCAGTCCTTCATTCTTCAGCAAGATAATGACCCAAAACACACCTCAAGGTTGTGCAAGAACTATCTGGCGAAGAAGGAAAGTGAAGGACAACTCAATCTAATGACCTGGCGTGCCCAGTCTCCAGACCTCAATCCCATAGAACTTGTATGGGATGAACAGAACAGAAGAGTCAAAGCAAAGCTACCCACAAGTGCCATATATCTCTGGGAATTGCTGCAGAAGAGCTGGGAAGACATGCTGAAACTTGTTAACCGAATGCCTCGTGTTTGTGAGGCTGTTATTAAGGCAAAGGGTGGCTGTTTTGAGGAATCCATGATTTAGAGACAATTTTCAATTTTCTTGAACATTGCTTTGATACTCCTTATGCTTTGTTTTGTATATTGTAACATGTGTTTTCATTTTCAAGTATTTACAGAAACGTATATGACGTAAAACATTGTCAATTATGAAAAAAACCTAGTTTCCAGCAAGTGTACTTAAATTTTTGACTGGTACTGTATATATATTCTAACTACATTGATAGATGAACTGTGTATTCCCAAAGATCTCCCATATGAAATAACTATACATATAAGACACTGAAACTACTGAATATATATGTAAAGTTACTTTGAGTGACCAGGAAAAACAAAACACAAAGCCTCGCAAAAAGTGTTCAATTTTTTTTCAAAATCAACGCCATTAACTCATTCTGTTGTTTTTTACATTATTCATTCAATTATTATTATTATTATTATTATATCCCGCTAGGAGGTTATTATCTTACCCAGTTTACATTACATTACATCATTTCCCTATTGCCAAAGGCATTCCAAACCAAAGTCATTGAGCCATCTCTAAAGTTTCTTTGTCACTTCCCAGACTGTGCTAACTTCGGAAACTCCCACCCACCTCCTCCGAACGGATTAGTTTGTCTCATGACGTAGTTCAATGGGAGGCGGTGCAAGGGCTATAGGTGCAGACGTGATTGGCTCGCCGATTGTATACAGAAACGTTCCATGTTCATTTGGCTATAAAGTTGAGGTGTTTTTTTTTTTTGTATAAGGGAGCGCTACTTTGGAGAAGAAAAGCGAGTTGTGAGAGTTGCTGGTCTTACTTGGGTTAAGATTACAGTAAAAGGACGGTGGTGAGCGCGAAGTAATATTAGGAAAGGTTAACACAATCTCTTAACAAACTGGTTTATAACTACAATTCAAGCGCGACTTCTAAAAACAGTAACCTTTCGGGTTTATTTAACACCGGGGTTGGTGGGAATTGGCCAGAAAACTCGTAAATAAATACAAGAACATTTAACTGCGGAAAAAGCCCAGTTCGTTGTTTTTTTCGGTTGGTTTCACGTTTCTCTGTGGGCGTGTGTGTTTTTTCGCTTTTGTTTACAATCAGGAAGTGGCTAGTCTTACGCCGCCATTTTCAGTTGCTCTGAAGACTGCGCCATCTCAGAAGAGGCTGTGAGGGGCTGTGAGGGGCTCTGCGAAACCCCGATCACTGCGGATAGAAAGACTGCACACAGCCCCGAGTCCAGCGCAGCGTCTGGAGACACGACTGGGCGGCAAAGTACAGTCGGGCAGGCGGTTTATGTAGGTGGACTCTCTGCTCTAAAGGCATTGCTTTTCGGTATCGGAAGGAAAGTTTTATAGTAAGTTAGCTAGCCGATGTATCCTCCTTCGCCGCCCTTGTGCGATTTCCAGGTCATGATCGGGGAAACACTAGCTCACCACGTCGAGTCTGAACTCGACCATGTCGAGAACAGCAAGCCGCCGTCTTATCATTATGCCGGGGCCAACAATAATATCAACAAAAGACAAGCTTTGTTGAAGAAAGGTGGGAGGAAAGCCCGCTCGACACCTGCGGCTTTACAAAGCAGACACCATCATCACCCCCATCGTAACCAGAAACATCCAAGTTTGACGAGGAGCAACGCTTCGCGCTTCAGTGATATCAACAACATGGGGACTGGAGGAAAGTCAGCAACAGACTGTGGTAGCAGCGCCACAAGCCGGGTCCCTGCATCTTCTGCTGTAACACTGCATCACCAGAAACAGGGGGCGAAGAAAGAGGTACCAGCATGAGTGTGTGTGTCTGTACAATATATTCTGCATAGTATAACATTACTTGGTATGTTTCGCATTTTTAATATTGTTCTGTGACCAAAAAACAAAATCTGCAATGAAGCTATGATGGTATTGACATGCGGGTGTAATATTAGCGGAATGTGATAGAAAGCGGCTGGAAACTCTTTGTTTGAAACTTAAACCTGCGTTCTGGTTTTAGATTAGGTATATAGAACTAAAAGTAACTGTTCGTACCTAATAATATGCAGCTTCGCATTTTAGACAATACACTAAAACAAAGAATTGACATGGGAACGATGGCGCGGTAGCTCCAGACGTATTGTCTTTGTGTAGGCTGCATTTCCCTCGAGGTGTAAAGAATTGGTAATTCGCTGCTTTGTGAAGCATTACCAGCACAAGCATGTATTGCATTTAACCACGGCGATTGTATGTTTCTGCAGCGCACACCAGATGTATATGGCGTGTGTTTTTAACTGTGCATGATGTACTACAAACGCAAAGGGATGGGGGTTTAGTCTAGCTGCAAGACACTGCACTTTATATAATTAATACGCCACTGAGCTAACATCTCCCTTTTAAACTAGAAGGCTCGTCTGTACCTCCCTAGTGTCGCGGATCATGGTTAAAGTTGAAATATGGTTGTGTGGAAGCGGAAGTGTGTGTGTGTGTGTGTGTGTGTGTGTGTTTTGTTTTTTAATCATTTTAAAGGGGGGTTTGTAGCCGCCCCGTTGCTCATATATGGTGTGCTGGAACGCATCTGTTTTGGGGGCGGGTCGGGTATGGAGGCGTGGATCAGCAGGTGGGTTTGTTTTGGCATAGGAAAATATGACGCAAATTATCAGAAGTCACCGGTAAAAATAGTGTTACACTTGGCAACAGTAGTAGAGAATCGGAGGCCAATCGCTGCAGTCGGCGGGCTTGGGTTGGGTGCTTCAGTAGCGAACGTGCAGAAGCTGGTGTTAATGAAGGAATGTCCCGCGCTGCTAGTGTTTCCATAACATTAAAGTTTCCATGGACAGTCGACTCGAGTGCGCCAGAATTGCCATGAATTCTCCCAGAAAAGGTGGCGTTTCCATGCTTTCGCTGCAGACGGTTTTATAGTCAAATTGTTAACGATTTAAAAGCGCAGTCCGTCCTAGATATTCTTTCGCATTTGTTTGACGCAGTACACATACATTGCTCTATATCCCTATGTAATCATCTCTATCTATATATAATGAGAGAGAGCGCGCAGAAACTGTGCTGAAAGTGAATTTGACGCAGGTCAAACCTCCAGCCCAACCCATATATCTCATGAAACCCCAGATAGGACAATAATTCAGAGGTAAGTCTTCCAAGCACACAGCACTAACCAATAGTGTACGGTTTGGTTGATTTTGGTAGGTGGTTAGGGCTTTGAAATACCGCCTCAAAATATTTAAACTTTTTTTCATGTTTTGCAGACCGCGCATAACGGTATTCATTTCATTTAAAAGCATTTTGTATGTGTAATAAAGTGGACCATGCGGTCAGGTCAAAATAGGGAGACCATAACCAAAAATGTAGGAGCCACAGACATGGTCCCAAAATGGACTGTGACGCTTGTCTGAAAAACAAACTGTTATTTCATATTAAAAACATTTAAACATTTTTTTTGTGTACCGAATGTAAGTTAGATGAACAGTGCAATCAAAAGAACGATATTTTGTGGGATTGATATTTTAATAAATTATTATACTACAGTAATGCGTTGCGTATCTGACTGCAGTGGGACCAGAGTAAGGGTGGATATATAAAAAGTCAAATAAATGAATCATATTTTAAATACCATTCTACACTGGTTTCGTTGCATTTTACTGTTTGTAGCAACTTTTAGAACTCTATTAAACATAAAACCACACAAACATACTTAAATATTTTAGGACAGACGTGTAGTTATATTAATATATGTATATGTTTTGCGATTGATTACTGGGATAATCTTACGTAGATTTCAAAATTGCACCCACAATCCTTCCCATAGGGGATGAACCCCATCATGCTTTGTTCCCCCACTTTGAGACTTGGGGGTGAACTACGTAGTCACTTACAATAGAACGGTTTTATGTCTCATCCGAAGGACAGTGCACAAAGTGGTTAAGTGACTTGCTCAGGGTCACACACAGTGAGTCAGTGGCTGAGCCGGGATTAAACCTGGAACTTCCTGGTAACAAGCCCCTTTCCTTAACCACTAGAACACTAAGCCTCCTACCAGTAATTAACTTAAGTTGTGTCCTCTGCTTTGTTTATTTTTCATTTGGTAAGTTCATACATTGTGTTTTTGTTTCTGAAATGATTGTGCTAATGACAGTAGAGAGCTTTGAGAATCTAGCCTGGGTTGTAATAGAAAGCTCCCTTTTTAACAAGACTGTATTGGTTACTCTGCTCCTGCCCTCCTGTTAAACACAGGGTTTGTCTTTCGTTTCTTCCTAGGTTTTAAAATCAAAACCGGTAAGAACAGAGAAGACCCCTTATCCCGGCGCGCAGCCCACGCACAGCCTGAATAAATATGAACACCCAGTCCAGTCTCTGAACACCATCAAACAGAAGATTAAGCACAGCACGCCTGTCAAGGTTTCTCCAGTAAAACAAAATGAAAACAGCTGTCGGCCTAGCCCCGCCTCCTTGGACTTGTACCATAGAGAGGGGATTAAAATACCTCTCAACCCTGCCGATTATTTTAAGAGCGTTAAAGTTACTGAAGCTGAACTGATTTCTGAAGAGGACCACAAGGATGGCAAGAAGAACTACGCTGGTGCTAAGTTTAGTGAGCCTCCATCTCCCAGTGTCCTTCCTAAGCCACCGAGCCATTGGGTAGGAGACAACACCCAGGGACATTCGAACCCGAGCAGAGTGCTTATGACAGTGCACCTAAAGACCCTACTCAAGCTCCAAGCATTGCCATGAATTAATGAAGAAAAAAGAATGACAGTAAGTCACACGAGCGCAATTCAGCACTAAAGATTACATTTGAAAGAGTTTTGGAAGTGGAAGTTGTTGCAACAGAAGGTCCTGAAGTTTGGACTGTATTGAATTTTACATTTGCGTGGAACAGCAGCCTTGTACAGTTTAGTGGATTTTAATGAACTTGTGTAAATATTGTAAACCATGTAATATTGTGTATATTTTTCATGTTCTTTTAACAAAAGTAAATTTTATAGTTTTGTTACTGAAACCTGTATGTACTGTATTATGTACCGAGAATTGGTGCACTTTCTGAATTGTTTTATTTTGTCTATAAAAATGAGACTGTAAAACCTGTTGGGGCACATATAAAGTAAGAAACAATTTGTATTCTCTTACTAATTTTGCACAAGACTGATAACCAAACAGAGCAATTGAATTGGAGCAAAACAACATGTGGATTCTTTAAGCCAACACAACTTGCAATGCACTACTGGAGAAACCAAGAACTTGAGGCACAATCTCAAGTCCTGGCACTGGAATAGAAATGTGAACATCTCATCATGCTTCAAGCTTTGTGACCTCAGACAAAGAGAACTGCCTGCTTGATTGTACTGATACTGCTTTCTTCACTCGATACTACCAGCACTGACCTTCTGCTTAACAAGAACATTCAGTTTTCAGGTTTATTTTAATATCTTGCCCTTTAGCACCTATAACATCTATAATGACATCCAAGAATAATACAGTTGAAAAAGCCCATACAAAAACAGGTGTCAGTTGTACTTTTGTTATGTCATTGCAAAATGTTCATTTAAAAATAATTGTCTGATTTGTGTTAATCCACACCATTTGTTGGGCAGCTATTTTTGCGTTCTTGGATCTTTTGAATATAACGCAGATGGAAAACGATACACTGCACTAAAAATCAAGACATTTTGTTGCAACTTTTCTTTTAAATTAAAAATATATATATATATATTGCTGATCTCCCATTTCTTTACAATTGGATATTTAACAAAACAAATAAAAGCTATTTGGCCTCCCCCAAACATTGTGTGTGTCTTTTTGTTTGTTTAGTTCATGGATTTCAGGGGAGTGGTTAAAGGATCCAGAAGTATCTTATCATTCAGCTGCTAATGTTTTCTTTAGGGATTTATTTTACCTTTTGACCTCATGAACTTCCTTGCATTCACATTATCTGTTGCAGCTGGGAATCTATTGCCTATAACAGAAAATATGCCTCACCCACCAGGGCTGTAAACCAGTGACGTGCGGTCAGGGTAGGCACTGCTTACCTAGTGAGAATCCAGCACAAAGAAAAACATATTAAATTGTGTACGACTGTTTATTACCTTTCATTGTCACAACGCATTTCTGCATAGTGGATTTTTTTTTGGTAATATACAAAACTCGATGAAAAGACGAGAGGCAGCGATGCGCTCTGCCTTTCCCTACCATTGAACTTGAACGTAAGCCGCTCTACTCAGTCGCTCAAGCGCGTTGCAACCTTATAGTCTCAGCAATGCGCGGGAAAAAAGCACAGCGCGTCGCTGCCTCAGCGGTGTCACGTGACTCCACTCATTCCATTGCACTGTTAATATCGACGCGTGCATTCCTGCGGAAAGAATGCTGTGGGAACAACCGTTGGAAAGGCACAGACCTTCTATGGCTTTGGGGGCGTGTCCTTGAGTTACCGCTCTTTAGCAAACCAACCAAGCTGTGCTAGCAATTATAACATCAACCGACCCGAAAATGACAAACATTATATGTCAACTCAAACGGATCAAAACCCCCACTCGAAATCGGACCGATCAAGGGCGGCTCTCATCCGTGGCGCTTATTTCCATTGAAAATGAGAGACTTTTATAACTTCAGGCCAAGAGGGAGCAATTTTACAATTATGTCACGGGCATCTTCATCCAGAAGGAGAGAAGGATGGACTTCATATCCAAGTAGATATTTAAGTGCAAGTATTTATTTTCATTTGAATTGTTGGGTATTGGTGAGCAAATGTTTAAAGAGCGGTAACAGGTTAACTGTAGATTTGGGCATTGATATAAAAACACTAATAGTACGAATTAAATCAGTGTATACGCTTTACAGTACGTTCTTTTGTAGACAATAATAACCATCAATTTGACATTGAAGTCAGATAGTAATAAAGTAGGTATTGAAATTCAGTGCCATCTGTCGGTTGAATCATGTAATTGCATCGGGGTTGTCGTTGAGCTGCGTCAATAACAGTCTCGTTCCCAACCGTGCATAATTATAATTCTGCTCTCTATAAGCCTGCCAAGCGAATCTATGTAAATTGGGGAGTGAGACTGGCCAGTGCCTACCCAACCACTGACCTCACCGCATGTTACTGCTGTAAACACACACTTAGAATAATATGATGAACAAGTAGATGCTCTCAATAACATGCTACAGCATGTCCGTGCCAAGCCTGACATAGGTGACTGACAAACAGACACACTGTCCACTATCCCCTCCTTGCAAGGATCAGTTTCAGTAAGCATACATATCGTAAGTTTAAAGTGTCCAGCAAAAACTGTTGACTTGTATTTATATTTTGCCATTTTCATATATAATAATTAACTGCAGTGGTGTCCGAAAAACAGCGACAGTTAAAATGATTCTCTTTCAAGTTAGCTTTCATAGCCATAGTTCTATATATTACACTTAGGTTCAATAGTAAAATATCCTTGGAAAGACCAAATTCCTTATTTTAATTTCTAAATATTTTTTAGCCGGTATTAAAGAAGATCCTACATAATTGAATACAAATCGCATATTATTATTATTATTATTATTATTATTATTATTATTATTATTATTATTATTACATTTGTTATTTTATTCCTGTTTTCTCCCAAATTTAGAATGCATAATCTGCTGTTTCCCCTGTACTGGTTTAAGGACGTTTTTCAATCCCACTCATATCCAATTGCTTGTAGTGGACAGTAGGGGTCGCTGTTTCACAGTGAAGCAAATTAATCCCGGATAATTTTCCTTGCTCCTCTGAGGGAATGCAACTGCACGCCCAATATTCTAACCAGCATATTAAAATGTAGGACTATTTAACTGTCTGAATAATTCTGGTGGCACTGTGTCAGTGAATTGTCATAGTAATCAATGTGCAATTCTCATAACACAGTAAATTAAAAGTTATTCAAATATTTAAACGTTTAGTTATTGGGTGTTTTGTTTTGTTTTGTTTTTACTGTTCATACGTTTAACATTTGCAGCCCCAATCAAGGTAGTACAGATTATATTTATTAGCAAATCAAATTGAAATTGTAATTTAAAGTACGTAATATGCCAGTTACATCTGTGAATTTGAAACTGCAGCAGCAACAAATTGTACTTTAATATGAGCAAATCCCGATATGACAAAACAAAATAGTTTCTCTTGAAAACAAAATGGTGTAGAGTGGGTTTGATATTGGGCTTCGCTGCTTTCTGCAAAGAGATGTGTGGTCAGGTTACTACAAAGGGATCTTCCTGGCATGCCATTTTAAAGCAATCAGTAGAAAGTCAATGCTTGGTTAAAAAAGATCATGAGCGATTCATGCAGTAAAATATCTGAGAAACTGCAAATGTTGTTTTTCACCCCCAGTCTTTTTGCATGTGTCCTTGAAGACTTCTTCTCCAGATATCATTAGATGACTGCTGTGCAATTGGATTTATTCTCTGTTTAGAGCAAAGGCGCACTGCTAAATGATTAATTGAGTCTTTTGCATAATTTAAAAGGGAACTGGCAATTCCCCAAACTCTTCAGATTGTTGCCTTTCTTCCCCATTTAAAGTGAGGGTTGGATGGATTTTCTTATGGTACTATATAATCTTTATGCCAGGCCTCAGTTTAACTATCTTTCACATTGCAAAAGGGCCCCCACCCCCAGTCGTGCTGAGAATGCCAGGCATAGCATTACTAGGAGCTGCCTTTTCCTGTGCACCCCCAGTGCTGAGAATGCCAGGCATAGCATTACTAGGAGCTGCCCCTTCCTGTGCACCCCCAGTGCTGAGAATGCGAGGGATAGCATTAGTAGGAGCTGCCCCTTCCTGTGCACCCCCAGTGCTGAGAATGCGAGGGATAGCATTAGTAGGAGCTGCCCTTCCTGTGCACCCCAGTGCTGAGAATGCTGAGGGATAGCATTAGTAGGAGCTGCTCCTTCCTGTGCACCCCCAATGCTGAGAATGTGAGGGATAGCATTAGTAGGAGCTGCCCCTTCCTGTGCACCCCCAGTGCTGAGAATGCGAGGGATAGCATTAGTAGGAGCTGCCCCTTCCTGTGCACCCCCAGTGCTGAGAATGCGAGGGATAGCATTAGTAGGAGCTGCCCCTTCCTGTGCACCCCCAGTGCTGAGAATGCGAGGGATAGCATTAGTAGGAGCTGCCCCTTCCTGTGCACCCCCAGTGCTGAGAATGCGAAGGATAGCATTAGTAAGAGCTGCCCCTCCTGTGCACCCCAGTGCTGAGAATGCGAGGATAGCATTAGTAGGAGCTGCCCTTCCTGTGCACCCCAGTGCTGAGAATGCGAGGGATAGCATTAGTAGGAGCTGCCCTTCCTGTGCACCCCAGTGCTGAGAATGCAGGGATAGCATTAGTAGGAGCTGCCCTCCTGTGCACCCCATGCTGAGAATGGGGATAGCATTAGTGAGCTGCCCTCCTGTGCACCCCAGTGCTGAGAATGCAGGGATAGCATTAGTAGGAGCTGCCCTTCCTGTGCACCCCAGTGCTGAGAATGCGAGGGATAGCATTAGTAGGAGCTGCCCTTCCTGTGCACCCCCAGTGCTGAGAATGCAAAGGACAGCATTAGTAAGAGCTGCCCTCCTGTGCACCCCCAATGCTGAGAATGCGAAGGATAGCATTAGTAAGAGCTGCCCCTCCCTGTGCACCCCCAATGCTGAGAATGCGAGGGATAGCATTAGTAGGAGCTGCTCCTCCCTGTGCACCCCCAGTGCTGAGAATGCGAGGGATAGCATTAGTAGGAGCTGCCCCTTCCTGTGCACCCCCAGTGCTGAGAATGCGAGGGATAGCATTAGTAGGAGCTGCCCCTTCCTGTGCACCCCCAGTGCTGAGAATGCGAGGGATAGCATTAGTAGGAGCTGCCCCTTCCTGTGCACCCCCAGTGCTGAGAATGCAAGGGATAGCATTAGTAGGAGCTGCCCCTCCCTGTGCACCCCCAGTGCTGAGAATGCGAGGGATAGCATTAGTAGGAGCTGCCCCTCCCTGTGCACCCCCAGTGCTGAGAATGCGAGGGATAGCATTAGTAGGAGCTGCCCCTTCCTGTGCACCCCCAGTGCTGAGAATGCGAAGGATAGCATTAGTAAGAGCTGCCCCTCCCTGTGCACCCCCAATGCTGAGAATGCGAAGGATAGCATTAGTAAGAGCTGCCCCTCCCTGTGCACCCCCAATGCTGAGAATGCGAGGGATAGCATTAGTAGGAGCTGCCCCTCCCTGTGCACCCCCAGTGCTGAGAATGCGAGGGATAGCATTAGTAGGAGCTGCCCTTCCTGTGCACCCCAGTGCTGAGAATGCGAGGGATAGCATTAGTAGGAGCTGCCCTTCCTGTGCACCCCAGTGCTGAGAATGCGAGGGATAGCATTAGTAGGAGCTGCCCTTCCTGTGCACCCCAGTGCTGAGAATGCAAGGGATAGCATTAGTAGGAGCTGCCCCTCCCTGTGCACCCCAGTGCTGAGAATGCGAGGGATAGCATTAGTAGGAGCTGCCCTCCTGTGCACCCCCAGTGCTGAGAATGCGAGGGATAGCATTAGTAGGAGCTGCCCTTCCTGTGCACCTCCAGTGCTGAGAATGCTAAGGATAGCATTAGTAAGAGCTGCCCTCCCTGTGCACCCCCAATGCTGAGAATGCTAAGGATAGCATTAGTAAGAGCTGCCCTCCTGTGCACCCCAATGCTGAGAATGCGAGGGATAGCATTAGTAGGAGCTGCCCCTCCCTGTGCACCCCCAGTGCTGAGAATGCGAGGGATAGCATTAGTAGGAGCTGCCCCTTCCTGTGCACCCTGTGCTGAGAATGCGAGGGATAGCATTAGTAGGAGCTGCTCCTTCCTGTGCACCCCCAATGCTGAGAATGCAAGGGATAGCATTAGTAGGAGCTGCTCCTTCCTGTGCACCCCCAGTGCTGAGAATGTGAAGGATAGCATTAGTAGGTGCTGCCCCTCTCTGTGCACATACAGATGAACCAAGAGACCAGGCATGTGAGAGTGCTAATATACAACCATTGTTATTCAATATACTCAGAAATACTGCACTTTCAGAAGACAATGCTCTATATTCCAAATACGTTATTCAACTGTTAAACTAAATAATTATGAAAAGCGTCCTCTTTCCTCCCTGCCAATCTAAAGACATCACCAATTGTGTCAATCCATTTCAATATGGATACAGTCTGAAGATCAGCTCTCTGTCGGGGCAATTTTACTTGCTCCTATTGAATGAACTAATAAAATGTATTTTCCTGCAACCTTGTCATGTCCTCCAGTATGTCAAGTTTTACATTTTGTGTAAGGGAATTCCTATTCCCTTCAAGAAAGATGGAAAGTATAAGGAACATGCCATATTCTCCCAGTACCAGTCTAGAATGCCCAAACTTTAGGCGTGCCATAAACCCCTGAATGGAGTCTTGGAGGACCAGCACATTAGACCCCCTGCCTTGAAGACCCAAGTTAAAGTCATTCCATTTTCTGAATATGTCCACTAAATATGCAAACCTTGACAACCAGCTGGTATCAAGAAAGAGGACAGAAAAGTCATACTTCCCTTTCTCCAAAAGCAATAACCTGATTTACAACCCATCATATTCTTACCCACCATCTGTACAAATCCCTACACAATCACCCCATTCCAAATGAAAGTCCTTCAAGTTTGAATCCACAACCCTGAAAATGTCCTCTCCCTTAGTGGTCTTCTCTAAGAGATCACACAAAATAAATTCCTCTTGAATATCTCCATCACTCACAAACCTAACAAACACCATTAACTGTTGAATATCTCCATCACTCACAAACCTAACAAACACCATTAACTGTTGAATATCTCCATCACTCACAAACCTAACAAACACCATTAACTGTTGAATATCTCTATCACTCACAAACCTAACAAACACCATTAATGGAGGCAGTCCAGTGACATCTGTTGATTCATCCAACTGCAGAGCAAACTTTTTATAGTCTCTACAACAGCTTTCTGAATATCATATATCCTGAATCCTTTTTGCTACCGTATCATTAGACAGGGGGATCAAATCCACTTTCTTGGCTGCTTCTTCACCTAAAAGACTTTTACAGATGCCTTTAGCACGAGGCTTGATAAGATCCTCTCCTATAGTGTGGGGTTTCCTCTCCTTTGCGTTCCACAGGCTAACTCTGAAAGATGCTTTTAAGGCAGCCCAAGTTCCTTGGAATGCCTGAAATATCAGATTAATAAGTAATATAGCACAATACATTTATACCAACACAGCTCATGCCATTGTGTCTTGGCATTATTTTAAAAAATACAGAAAATATTTTAGTGTGAATATTCTATTAAAGTTATACAAGAAATAGACAACTCGCCTGTCTAATACAGTGCATGTTCTTACTGCTTACATGGACGGTGTACTGCGCGATGCCCCGCTCCCCGAGCCGGTGGCTGCGGAGTTACATCTCCTGTCCAACACACTCTTGCAGATCTCAGGTTTCCAAGGGCAAGCTCTTGGCCGGAGCCTGGCTAGCTTGATCGTGGCTCGTAGACAGTTGTGGCTGTCACAAGTCAGAGTTCCTGACGCGGATAAGGCCGCGCTGCTTGACACGCCTATATCCCCAGGACATACCTTTGGGCCAGCCGTGGAGGAGATCCTACACAGATCCCACCGGGAACGCGAGGCGTCCTGGCAGGTGGCCGCGTTGCTCCCTCCCCGCGCCACTGCAAGAACTTTTCTGCAAGAACTGCTTGATGCTGGTAGGTCACCTTCCACCTTGAAGGTGTATTTAGTGGCTATCTCTGCTTGCCATGCCCCTAGATTCAATGTCTCCGAGCACGCATTTTTTGGCTACCTGTTTTCTTAAAGGCGCTCGCGATTATACCCTCCTAGGAGGACTGTTCTCCCTGAATTGAGCCTTAATGTTGTACTGGAGGCTCTCATGAAGGCCCTGTTTGAAGCCATACACTCCATAGAGCTGAAGTACCTGTCTATGAAGACAGCCTTCCTCGTGGCTATCACCTCCGCTAAGTGGGTCAGTGAGCTGCAGGCGCTGTCAGTGCACAGCTCCTGCATGCGTATTTGGGAGGATGGCAGCAGGGTGTCTCTGCGCACCAACCCTGCTTTCCGCCCCAAGGTGATCACAGCTTTCCACATTAATCAGTCTGTGGAACTTCCATCCATTCACCTCCGTTTGCTTCAACAGAGGATGAAAGATTCAATTTCCTCTGCTCAGTGCGGGCATTGAGATGCCTCATGCATAGGACAAGAGCTCTGCGTCAATCTGACCAGCTCTTCTTCTGTCACAGGACATGGACCTTATAAAGGTATAGTTACAGTAAGTTGTAAAAGGACCGTTTCTGGACTCAAATCATCATATCATAGGAAGCTTACCCAGTGGGTAATACAGACATGTTCTGTGCCACACATGCAGGTCTGGTGAGGCAGTGGCAGATAGTTTGTGTGCACCTCCGATACCCTGCAGCTTCAGCATTATTGTATCTGTGGTCAGGTTTAATATAAGTCCATTCCCCAGGGCTGTAACAGCCAGGGATTGTATTGAGTGAAATATTTTGCTGATTAAATATCACATGTGCAGTTTTGAGATAAGCACATAGCAGGCACTTATCTTCCTCGCTCTCAATTTGCATGCCTTACTTTCATGACTCATGCACTTCCCAGATCATTTCATACCAGATACTTTAAAAAATTGCAAAACAGATATTTCCTTTTGCATGCTTATTTCAAAACTGTGCACGCGACAAATAGTAGAGCATTAAAAGTGTGATTTATTAAATTCTCATAGAATCGTTACCTTTAACACCCCCCTCTCTCCCACGTGCACGGTTACTTCCACAAGGGATGGCATTCAAGGTTTGTTTAGGCTATAACTATCATCCACCAGGACTTTACAGTTGCTAATAAAAAATCTGCTGCGTATACAAATACTACATTTGTCAGGGTGTCAGTTTTTGGCACTACACCACATGTTTTTGTTAAAGAATAATTTCATTTTTTTTTTTTTTGTATGGTATCAAAGCAAGCCTAAGTGTTTCTAGTGTAAATACAAGCTGTTACAAAGTGTTATGGTTTTGCTCAGCCCGGAGGTCAAGAAGTTGCTGTGTGTAAATGAGGTCCCCCGACTGGCGGTCCTGTCTTCTGTTGGGGGGGATTGGGTGTTTAGATAACCAAAGAAGATAATTCATGTGTGTAATGGTTTCATTCAGTTAGTGCTCCTAGTTACACATTTCTCCCAAAAGATTGCAAGGAAACAATTGCACAATAAAACACGCAACACAGTTATATCTTTTATAACTTTTATCAAAAGTTTGTAAATACAATGCAGTACAAAAGCAGGAAAGAAGGTTAAAATCAAAATATTATAAATCAGCACATTAATCTCAGTAAGGAATACTGGTTAGGCAGAATCTCTGTGTAAATGCCAATTACAAGTGAAAGAAATACATTAATTCTCTATAATTTGTCTGTTCTGCAAGACTAATTTTATTCTTAAGTTAGTAAATGTAATAATATGAATATGCAAGCAGGATAATCATTTGAGTATGTAAATTAATATAAATTTAGTGAATTCTAATTAATATGATATTATGAAATTGTTCTTAATTCTTTATCAATCAGTTGTTTATATATATATATATATACATACATATATATATATATATATATATATATATAGTACTATGCAAAATTTTTAGGCAGGTGTGAAAAAATGCTGTAAAGTAAGAATGCTTTCAAAAATAGACCTGTTAATAGATTATATTTATCAATTAACTAAATGCAAAGTGAGTGAACAGAAGAAAAATCTAAATCAAATCCATATTTGGTGTGACCACACTTTGCCTTCAAAACAGCATCAAGCATCAATTCTTCTAGGTACACTTGCACACAGTTTTTGAAGGAACTCGGCAGGTAGGTTGGCCCAAACATCTTGGAGAACTAACCACAGTTCTTCTGTGGATTTAGGCAGCCTCAGTTGCTTCTCTCTCTTCATGTAATCCCAGACAGACTCGATGATGTTGAGATCAGGGCTCTGTGGGGCCATACCATCACTTCCAGGACTCCTTGTTCTTCTTTACGCTGAAGATAGTTCTTAATGACTTTCGCTGTATGTTTGGGGTCGTTGTCATGCTGCAGAATAAATTTGGGGCCAATCAGATGCCTCCCTGATGGTATTGCATGATGGATAAGTATCTGCCTGTACTTCTCAGCATTGAGGAGACCATTAATTCTGACCAAATCCCCAACTCCATTTGCAGAAATGCAGCCCCAAACTTGCAAGGAACCTCCACCATGCTTCACTGTTGCCTGCAGACACTCATTCGTGTACGCTCTCCAGCCCTTCGGCTGAATAAACTGCCTTCTGCTTCAGCCAAATATTTCAAATTTTGACTCATCAGTCCAGAGCACCTGCTGCCATTTTTCTGCACCCCAGTTCCTGTGTTTTCGTGCATAGTTGAGTCGCTTGGCCTTGTTTCCACGTCGGAGGTATGGCTTTTTGGCGCAAGTCTTCCATGAAGGCCACTTCTGACCAGACTTCTCCGGACAGTAGATGGGTGTACCAGGGTCCCACTGTTTTCTGCCAGTTCTGAGCTGATGGCACTGCTGGACATCTTCCAATTGCGAAGGGAAGTAAGCATGATGTGTCTTTCATCTGCTGCAGTAAGTTTCCTTGGCCGACCACTGCGTCTACGGTCCTCAACGTTGCCCGTTTCTTTGTGCTTCTTCAAAAGAGCTTGGACAGCACATCTGGAAACCCCTGTCTGCCTTGAAATTTCTGCCTGGGAGAGACCTTGCTGATGCAGTATAACTACCTTGTGTCTTGTTGCTGTGCTCAGTCTTGCCATGGTGTATGACTTTTGACAGTAAACTGTCTTCAGCAACCTCACCTTGTTAGCTGAGTTTGGCTGTTCCTCACCCAGTTTTATTCCTCCTACACAGCTGTTTCTGTTTCAGTTAATGATTGTGTTTCAACCTACATATTGAATTGATGATCATTAGCACCTGTTTGGTATAATTGTTTAATCATACACCTGACTATATGCCTACAAAATCCCTGACTTTGTGCAAGTGTACCTAGAAGAATTGATGCTGTTTTGAAGGCAAAGGGTTGTCACACCAAATATGGATTTGATTTAGATTTTTCTTCTGTTCACTCATTTTGCATTTAGTTAATTGATAAATATAATCCATTAACATGTCTATTTTTGAAAGCATTCTTACTTTACAGCATTTTTTCACACCTGCCTAAAACTTTTGCACAGTACTGTATATATATATATATATATATATATATATATATATATATATATATATATATAATTTAATTAGAATCATGGAACAAAAATATGTTACACTGTTCTTTAAGGAAAATAAGATTCAGCACACCTTATTCAAGTTCATAGATCGCCTTGCAATTATTGTAATTCACTTTCGTGGAAGATTAAAATAGCCTTTTTTCTTTCTGTAAGAAAACAAAATATAGCACACACTCTTTTTACATTACACCACTATCAACATTTCTGCAAATATACATTGATTTAATTCCCCAGGTATAGTTTCTGAACCCTTTCTATTCTTTAGTTTAATTGGGAATACTCAGAGTTGATGCAGTGTTGAGCATGCGTGACTTCTTACAGTGCGGTGTCTCCTTCCAGTCTTTCTTTAACAAAAGGAATTCTTCCAGTAAAATTGACTTTACTCAGTATGGCCACAAGGGGTCTGTCTTAGTCAACAAAATGGACACAAAAATAAATCTGGTCTCATTTTAATAAAGGGTTGATTCAATTTGATGTGATTATATATGATTTCTTATTTTAAACAAGTTAAATAGAAAGGTTATGTAATCAAGATTTGTTTTTTAATAATTAGGTGTGGTAAGGTTTATGGAGCAAGGGACGATTTCATTAGAGTCTACTATTGGGCCAATTGTTTCCTCTGTTACATTAACAAAATACAGCCCAGGCCACAGGCATTCCTTCACGGATTGGTACTTCTATAGTTATAAACGAAAACCAAAGTAAGTGTTAACAATAATAACTATATGATCTTATTATGTTCTGTATTTGTCAAACGACAAGAAACGAAGTAGCTTTGGAATATGTCTAGGGATCAATTGGCTTCACATGGTGTTATACTTTATTCCCCATCTCTACTCTGTACAATCCAAAATCCAAATTGTGCTTTGTGTACTGCAGTTCTGCTTCACCTACTCATCTCAATGTAAGGTTCAAATGTCGCTAATGCAAGTGTATGGTGGTAACCTATAGAATGGTCACTAAGTGCATTCAGTGAATAAAGTGGATACGCTAAAGTCTGTAATTGTCGTGCCGTAGGAGTGAGGCACTGGTATATGTTTGCCTGTCAAGTCCTCATTGACTTAAGGTATCACTTTAATTGGATTGGTGATCCCAAGGGGGAAATGTAACCATTCCTATTGCTTGCATGTTTCAGTACAGACCTAATTCTGAAATCACAGCAGCCAAAAAGAGCAATTTCTTCAGCAGCCAAAGAGTAGGAACATAATTCTTCTTCTTCTTCTTCTTCTTCTTCTTCTTCTTCTTCTTCTTCTTCTTCTTCTTCTTCCTGTCCCTGTTAAGCCAGAATGGATGATTGGAAGTTGGGTATTTGTTGCCTGTTTTGCCCCACTCAAGCCCTTTGTTCATTTCGTATCCCAGAATCTAATTATCTTGGGATACATGGAGGCTGTTTGTCAGTCTGTCTGTCTAGAGAAATGCAAAATCCAAACATGAAACTGATTTCATAATCCTTATCAGAAACTTCCTTCTTCAAAGTTATGAATTTATCATCCAGTCACTTTATGTTCTGCTCATCAAATCATAAAGCTGTTTTCACAAACGGACAAGATTTTGGAGTGGGTACAAAAAAAACTGCTACTCAAGAAAAGCAAGTTAGGGACCATGTTATGGTTCACTCATTACTGAAGCAACAGAACCCTGAACCATTCCGAATGATTGGCAACAGTGTGAAACTGGAATAAGAACGCAGAACCCTGAACCATTCCAAATGATTGGCAACAGTGTGAAACTGGAATAAGAACACAGAACCCTGAACCATTCCAAATGATTGGCAACAGTGTGAAACTGGAATAAGAACACAGAACCCTGAACCATTCCAAATGATTGGCAACAGTGTGAAACTGGAATAAGAACACAGAACCCTGAACCATTCCGAATGATTGGCAACAGTGTGAAACTGGAATAAGAACACAGAACCCTGAACCATTCCGAATGATTGGCAACAGTGTGAAACTGGAATAAGAACACAGAACCCTGAACCATTCCGAATGATTGGCAACAGTGTGAAACTGGAATAAGAACACAGAACCCTGAACCATTCCGAATGATTGGCAACAGTGTGAAACTGGAATAAGAACACAGAACCCTGAACCATTCCGAATGATTGGCAACAGTGTGAAACTGGAATAAGAACACAGAACCCTGAACCATTCCGAATGATTGGCAACAGTGTGAAACTGGAATAAGAACACAGAACCCTGAACCATTCCGAATGATTGGCAACAGTGTCAAGGTGAGCAGGTACATCGTGATTCCTGTTGACTTTAGTTGGCGGAGGCTTGCTCTCAGCTACTTTTAAAACAAGCCGACGTTATTGTTCAGTGGTACACTAAATTGTATTTCCGGTTCTGAAATCGAGAATAATACCAAGGCACTGCAAGACCCACCCAGCAGGAGGCAGTCTTTCTAAAAGAACTCCAAAACGCAGCATGGAAACTTTCTCAAGTGGGGTCAAATTGTTCAGAATTTTAAAAGGATGCATGCACAACACTATGAAGGGTTAACTATGATGCTGGATCTTCAACCCAGTGTCATAATAGATATTCTGCTCTAAAATGAACATTCTTTCAACAGTGCACATTTAAGACCAATGTACTTTGAGAGCTACAACCTCTATAAAGACCTTAGGACAAATAAAGCCGCTGGTAACTGATTCTCTCTGATGCAAGTCCAGGTTATTAGTTTACAAATCCTCTGCTGACCCGGTGCTATCCAGTGTTTTTCCACTCCTTATCTTCATACAGTATGAATTACTTTCTTGGAAGTGGCACACAGTAGTCTATCCTAGTGTGCAGTGCATCATATGTGAGTGCAGTGGTAGACAATCTTTCTTTACTAACAGGTGAAAACACAGTTGTGTAAAAGGTAATGCGCCAGTGACCCAGAACTTTTTTTCTTTCCACTTGGACTCAGATGAAGCCGGTTCTATAAGTACATTTCCTGTGTCACAGATAGCAGGGCCCCACTTGTTATTACACCTTTAATCCCAATGCATTTCCACTGCAGATGACTTGGTAAGCACTCAAGGATTACATGTCTAGAGAGCATGATAAATTAGCGTACATTTTGAGTCATCAAATCATAAAGCTAATCCAGCATGACTTTACTGGGCTGATGCAAAACATTGGATCTTGTGCATTTTTTTTACTTAAAGAGAGATTGGTTGTCTGTTTCCAGTTTAAGTATAATGTATAATTAACAGTAAATGTACCTCTTTGACAATAGCAAAACACCCATCAGAGCTCAATTGATTACACCTGTACCAAAAGCTGACAGAGTACCACTTTCTGACATTACATGGGTCAAGTTTTGGTATGCGTACCACATTCTGATGATGTACCACTTTATAACACCGCACTGATACTGCCGACCTCCAGTCACGTTGGGATGGGTGGAACGGGACTTGTTCAGCACTCACTGTATTTTTATTTTATTTCATAAAATATAGACAATCTGTGTACGTAACAGGTTTAGGATAAGTTACATCTAAGGCAACATTAGCGCATGACATTAATTTGCACATGGTTATCGTTATCTTTACTGACTTGTACAGTACAAGCTGGCAGACATTAAAAACATGAACCACACAGTTGTGTGTGTGTGTGTGTGGGGTGTTATGGAAAGGTACCTTAAGACATTCCAACTCTGTTGTTATTCCGTTCTTTTCCAGCTTTCTTTTCTCTTAATATTGACTATGCAGTTGTTAGTGTGCTGGGAACATGGGTACTGCCTTTTCATATTGAGCTCCTCCCCCCTCACTGCACCTCGTTTGCATTTAAAGCAAGGTAAACAAGGTGACTAAGCTCCTAGAGTTTGGATACATCGGGGTTCTGTTTGGATCTAGAAGGCTGCTCGATTTGGATGTTTACGAGACACTGCTTGCATTTTGCAGGGATATGCATTTCTCCAGTGATTGGCTTTGCGCAATCTTGAGTGGCCCGTGAGAGTAAATACGGGTTCCATGTTACACAACAGCGGAGAGAAAATGTCGAAATGCATGCTGGGCTTTGTAGTGTTAAGTGCGATTGAACGAAGTGTCAGGCTATGAGAAGAACCACACTGCACAACTACAATTAGAAGGGTGCATAGCGATTACGTGCCCTTGCTTTTTACCCTTAAAAGCTTGGGAAAGGCTTCGTGACAGACAAAATGCTCAATCGTGCTTGTACTTGCCCAGCTGCTAATTAAAGTCAGACTCTTTCTGTCTCAGTTAGTCCGTTTAAAAACCTTGCAGGGTAATTTTGACAGTGCAAACTGCTTATTTTTACAGAATTACCATAAGTTAGCTTTTTTCTGTGTTGATTTAAAAAAAGAGATAAACGCTACAAATTACTTTTAATTTGTAATAATTTCAGTTAGGCTACGGTTATTTTTTAGTGTTCCACATTAAGCGCTGTCATTTGTCATATTTACCATATACTGACCATGCGAACAGCGTACAAGTGTAATCAAGAGAAATTGCAGCAGTGCAAACAAAAAGCAGGATGTTGCATAGATTCAGCTAAGGACACGCTGTTCGCGTTGAGTAAAGACATATGGAGCTGCGCAGAACTAGCGTACGAGGAAAAGCAATCACACGACATCCTCGTCCGCTTCTTCACGGAGACAGAGAAGGGATGGAGCGTTGAAAGCCATTACAAACTGGACACGGCGTTCCGGGCCACATGGGGACCCACCGGAGGCAACGCGGGGGGTGACACGTTAAATATCGGGTTTCTGTGCGAGTATGATGCGTTGCCAGGTATCGGTCATGCCTGCGGACATAACCTGATCGCTGAGGTCGGTGCTGCCGCAGCTGTGGGAATTAAAGGGGCGTTGGAGGCGCTGGTCGATCCTCCAGTTCGAGTAACGGTAAGGCAAGAATCATAGAAGCTGCCAAGCGTTCTTGGTTGAAAAATTACCAAGCAAGGTAAAATTGTATATCTGTTATACTATATTCATGGTTGCTAACATTTTGAATCTCCTGGTTACTGTAATACAATTTTCTTCAATTACTTCTTTGGCAAAGTCGTTACCCAGCTTTGCATACCATTCCTTAATCACAAGGCAGATGATACAGTACAGAGTGGGGTCTGGTAACAACCCTAAAAGAATGTGTATGTAAAACGCTGCACACGTATATTTAAGAGGGTCACTTTGCTGGCCACCTTGCCATTTTAACGTGGTGCCCCTTTAAAGAATCCCCCCCGCCACCCCCCCCAAAAAAAAGTTGTGCAAGGTGAGCCAAAGCAGCCGGAAAAACTGCCTTCCCACCACTGGGTGGAATAATGGCGCTGTGTGTCAGGGTGCAGTCTGCCTCCACAAGACCACAGTCATCATTCGGTGGGGATTTAAACACCTGTAGTTAAGACATGGTTTGCCAAAGATGAACAACAGCCTCTAGACCTTTTGGAACACACTGATGTGGTACAACCCATTCTTATATCATTGCAGTAACAACAATTAAACCTAACCAGCTATGTACGATTAGTCCAGACATGGTTTGTTGTGGTTTTTTTTTTTTTTTTTTTTAAATTGTGGAGACTGTTGGTCGTCACTACTAAATGGGCAGCGTCAATCTGTATTTAATTGTGTTACTTTACATTTTTGGTACCGGACTACAGATCCTGGATGCCAGATTGGGCCTTAAGTACTTTTTTGATACACAAATATTAGTTCATTAGTAAATGCTGTAGTTCAGTGCAGTGAGAAGGTGTAACTTTAATTCAGAGAGCGTCGTTGAAATCTCTAGTGGATTGTTTTAAAGCACATTCAGTACAATACAGTGCTGACCCCCTGCTGATATCAAGGCTGCCCTGTGTAAGAATACCCTCGTCACTAACACTGAGGGGGTCCGTTTAGGTGACTGTGATTGGAACTCCTGCAGAAGAAGAGGGAGGTGGAAAGATTGACCTGATCGAAGCGGGAGGCTTTGAAGGCCTGGACCTGGTGTTCATGGCACACCCATCGCAGGAGGATGCAGCCTACCTTCCTGACATGGCTGAGGATGAGTAAGCGAATAGTCGACTCACCGATTAGCAGTGACAGGCGACCGCAGAAACTGGTAGCCGACTGATCGCACGTCAAGTGATTGTGAAGTAATTAGTCTGCACTTTCTGACACAGAAGTGCAGTTGCAGGTTGCAATGCCTTGGTGCACAAATGACATTTTAGAACATTCAGAATTAGGGGGGAATATTTGAAAAAATTTGCTCAGGAAAACATTCAGAATTGTTTTTCCTTCACGGACTCAAACTTTAAGAAGCTACTTGTGTGTGTGGAACGCGTGCCTTCAGGGGAAACATGTTCACCAGGGTTGTTGTTTACAAATGCTATAAAAAAAATACCATTTAAAAAATCAAATACACATTTAACATAACATAATATATACATGAAACTATTATAGATAGAGCCCTGTGTGAATCATAACAAAACAGAGTGACATTTTTAAATTGTGAGGTTTATACAGAAAATACTTTAAATAAATACTTGTAGTTGTCAAGGCTCAGCCGTTACCATGGACACGGACTGAGGAAACAGAATCTCTGACTAGCACTTGCGCAGATGTATAATTTGAAGCGAGTTGTTTGGTAATTAAAATTGATGGAAGAGGAGACTTTATTTCTAAAATGCCTAAACCGTGCATAACAATTAAAGAGGGCTGCAAAGAATTTGAGCATGAGGGGATGCATGCAGCTGACAGTGACAAAATAATGATGTGTAGATTTTGCAACTGTTGGCTGGTTTATTGCTTTTGGGGAAAATATGGCTTGTTTGCCTGTACTGTATTTTGTATTAGTATGCTAATTCTTTGTTTTATTTCAAGTGGTGCAAACTTTGCACTGGAGCAAATGCTGTTTTGGTTTTGAATGGATTTGAATGAATGAATCTACTTTGCTTTGTGTTTAAATACTGAGAAGACCCCAAGCTTGTTGTATTCTGCTTCAGTGCAATGGGATTGAAATACAATTTCTAATTTTTTTTTTTTTTTTTTTTTTAATGGGTAGTTTGCTGTATGAGCAATTATTATGACAGCCCCACAATAGTAGGGCAGTGCAAATATATATTGTAGCGTTTCGCAGACAGCCAGAAAACAGGAGAGACAGACACGTTGGTTTCTCATTCCAAAAGCTTTATTCAGCACTCAGTCACACACACACACACAGCTCCCTGTCAGCTGCTCCGGAACCATGGTAACCACGACACAACCACACACACAGGGCGTCGCAGCGCCTTTTATAACCCCAGCCCCCCGGCTACTCTATTCAAAACTTACATGTCCCATTGGGCCTCAGCCGCACACTTCGGGCCAATGGGAGCACACTGAACATGTGAACACACAGTGACTTACAGACAGGACCAATCACAGGGAAGACACAGACCACGGACTACACGACTGATACAGCGGGAAGGGCCAATCACAGGGGAGACAAAGAACATGCCTCCACGCACAGGCTAGGGTCACACAGCAACAGAGACAGAGTTAAACAACGGCAGGAAATACAGAGGGGGAAGGGAACGACATAAGACACACACAGCACGTAAACACACATACACAGAAGTACAGTACAACACAAATCCACAGATCTTTACACTGCCCCCACCTTAGTCCCTTTTTGTCCCCAAAAAGTTCACAGGGTGGGGCTCCCAAGTGGCGCATTCAGTAAAGGCGCTCCGCGTGGAGTGCAGGATGCGCTCTATAGCCTGGACGTCGCGAGTTCGAGTCCAGGCTATTCCACAGCCGACCTTGGACGGGAGCTCCCAGGAGGCGCCGCAATTGGCGGCGTCGCCCGGGGGAGGGAGGGTTAGGTCGGCCAGGGTGTCCTCGGCTCACCGCGCACCAGCGACCCCTGTAGTCTGGCCGGGTGCCTGCAGGCTTGCCTTTAAGCTGCCTGAGAGCTGCGTTGTCCTCTGACGCTATAGCTCTTGGGTGGCTGCATGGTGAGTCCGCAGTGTGAAAAAAAGCGGTCGGCTGACAGCACACGCTTCGGAGGACAGCGTGTGTTCGTCTTTGCCCTCCCGAGTCATCGCAGGGGTGGTAGCGGTGAGCTGAGCTTCAAATAATAATTGGCCATTCCAAATTGGGAGAAAATAATAAAAAACAATTGGCAACGACTAAATTAAAAAAAAAAAAAGTCCACAGGGCGCAATGCAACTCGTAGCTGCAATTTCAAGTGAGACCCTGGCTCATTGATTCTCTTCTGCTTACTATACACGGTCTAGCAGCTCGTATCCCTCACCACCCGGCAGTATCTCGTCTCCTTGCAATGCAACCTGATCTTGCATTCATGTGTAACTTCTCTCAAAGGGTTTGGAGATGTCTTCAGTCTCTGATGTATTATATACACTGTATATGGCATAATGGGTAACTGGAGCTTGTAGTTGCATCTGTGATACTCTTCAGTCTAACATGCCTGTGAGGGTAGGCTAAATCCATTAGCCATGTTAGATGGGTTATGGTGAGTAATGTGTTAACAACAACATAACCGAGCCACTGTCAGTCTGGTACTGGAGCTCCTATATAAATGTGCCGGTCTGGTACTGGAGCTCCTATATAAATGTGCCAGTCTGGTACTGGAGCTCCTATATAAATGTGCCGGTCTGGTACTGGAGCTCCTATATAAATGTGCCGGTCTGGAGCTCCTATATAAATGTGCCGGTCTGGTACTGGAGCTCCTATATAAATGTGCCGGTCTGGTACTGGAGCTCCTATATAAATGTGCCGGTCTGGTACTGGAGCTCCTATATAAATGTGCCGGTCTGGTACTGGAGGTCCTATATAAATGTGCCGGTCTGGTACTGGAGCTCCTATATAAATGTGCCGGTCTGGTACTGGAGCTCCTATATAAATGTGCCGGTCTGGTACTGGAGCTCCTATATAAATGTGCCGGTCTGGTACTGGAGCTCCTATATAAATGTGCCGGTCTGGTACTGGAGCTCCTATATAAATGTGCCGGTCTGGAGCTCCTATATAAATGTGCCGGTCTGGTACTGGAGCTCCTATATAAATGTGCCGGTCTGGTACTGGAGCTCCTATATAAATGTGCCGGTCTGGAGCTCCTATATAAATGTGCCGGTCTGGTACTGGAGCTCCTATATAAATGTGCCGGTCTGGTACTGGAGCTCCTATTTAAATGTGCCGGTCTGGTACTGGAGATCCTATATAAATGTGCCGGTCTGGTACTGGAGCTCCTATTTAAATGTGCCGGTCTGGTACTGGAGATCCTATATAAGTCAGTCTGGTACTGGAGCTCCTATATATATGTGCAAGTCTGGTAGTGCTGAGGGGTAGAGAGGGCATTCCACAAAGTAAAATAAAATTAATCATACATGTGTGATTTCAGATTAATCAACTGGATTTCCTTTTTGCTTCTAGGTTTTGAAATCTGATTGTAGCTGAAGCCTTTCTTCCTCCTCCTCCTCACATGGCTGTACACAAGTAAAATATGAATTAAAGAACTAAACTGAAGAGCGGTTACAATATAATGCTGCCAAGCGAGATCTAAAGAAATCAGTAGCAATGTGTATGTTTTCAGGCTGCCACAGCTGTACTGTACGTAAACCAGGAGAGAGATACACACAAACAACAACATTCAATACAGCTCAATTGAGAAATACTAAAATAAACTAAAATTCAATGACAAACTTTTCAAGACATTGAAAAAAATTGTAGTTGAAATGTTTGTCTTTGAATTTTAGTTTCTTTTAGTATTTCTTAATAAATAAATAAAGTGCGACCTTGCTGTGAGCCATTTTAAGAAGGCGTGATTTTGATTTTGCAGTGTGACGGTGAAGTACTATGGAAAGGCTTCTCATGCTGCAGCGTACCCATGGGAAGGGATTAATGCTTTAGATGCTGCTGTCCTTGCTTACAACAACTTATCAGTGCTGAGACAGCAGCTGAAGCCTGACTGGAGGCTCCACGGTGAGGATTCATGTACTAGTGCCATTAAACGTCTCTTTCCTTTTCAGCTTGTTTTCTTTCCCGGTTTATTCATCTATTTTTATTTTCTCCCAAAAAGTAACCCTTTTCCACACATTGTCTCTATGTTCAAGAGCTTTTATCTGCGTGAATCATTTGTACAGAGACATGTTTGATTGGCTGGTTAATTGCAAATCTTCCCTAATGACAATGTTCTACTGAATTCTACAGGGTCCTGTGGAGCTGCTCTCTTGAACGTCAATAGTTTTATTTTCTATAGAATCCTATAGAGATTCTCCGCACGGCCAATTTTCCATATAAATTCTTTAAAGGATTTTTCTATAAAATAATTTTTTATAAGGGTTGCATTTTTCAACTTGCTGTTCCCAATCTCTGTATTCAGTTTCCCTGTTGCCTTGCATTATCACTCCCATCCTCAAAAAACCTACCCTCGACCCCACCTCCCTCCAGAGCTACCGTCCTGTCTCCCTCCTACCCTTCCTCTCCAAAACCCTCGAGCGGACTGTACACCGCCAGCACTCTGCTTTCCTGTCCAACCACTCTCTGCTCGACCCTCTCCAATCTGGCTTCCGCTCTGCTCACTCCACTGAAACCGCCCTCCTGTCTGTCACCAACTCACTTAAGTCTGCCCGAGCTGCCTCTCTCTCCTCTGTCCTAATTCTCCTCGACCTCTCTGCTGCCTTTGACACTGTTGATCACTCTATTCTACTATCATCTCTTGCTGACCTGGGGATCTCTGGCACTGCTCTGGCCTGGTTCTCCTCCTACCTCTCCAACCGCACTTACCAGGTAACCTGGCGTGGAGCAACCTCCACACCTCACCCTCTCTTAACAGGAGTCCCCAAGGGTCAGTCTTGGGTCCTCTCCTGTTCTCTCTCTACACCCGCTCCCTGGGCCCCTCATCGCATCCTATGGTTTCTCATACCATTTCTATGCTGATGATGCTCAGATTTTCCTCTCCTTCCCCACCTCTGACTCCACCATCTCCTCGCGTGATCTCTACCTGTCTGTCTGCTATTTCCTCCTGGATGCACTCGCATCACCTCAAACTCAACCTCTCTAAATCTGACCTCCTTTTCTTTCCCTCCTCCTCCCCCTCCTCTGATCTCTCTATCTCTGTTCCTCTGGAATCTACCACACTCTCTCCCTCTTCCTCCGCTAAGAACCTCGGAGTCACCCTGGACCCCTGCCTCTCTTATTCCCAGCACATCTCCACTCTGGCACGCACTTGCGATTCTTCCTGAGCAACATCCGAAGAATCCGACCCTTCCTCACCAACTATGCCACCCAGCTCCTGGTCCAGGCCTTGGTACTCTCCCGCCTAGACTACTGCAACTCCCTCCTGGCTGGCCTCCCTGCATCCGCCACCCGTCCGCTCCAGCTCATCCAGAACTCCGCTGCCCGCCTGGTGTTCTCTCTGCCTCGCTTCTCCCACGCAACTCCACTGGCTACCGATCACCGCTCGCATCCAGTTCAAGACTCTTGTACTAGCCTACAGATGCCTTGACCAGACTGCACCCAGCTACCTCCAGACCCTCATCTCTCCCTACACCCCCACTCGACCTCTCCGCTCCACCTGCACTAGAAGACTGGCTCTACCTCCTCTACGCTCCCCTGCCTCCAGACCCCGCTCCTTCTCCACCCTCGCTCCGCAGTGGTGGAATGACCTACCTACAGATGTCAGGACCGCCCAGTCCCTGACCACATTCCGGTGCCTCCTTAAGACTCACCTCTTCAGACAGCACCTGTAGAACTCCTCTGTTTCTCCCCTGGGACACTTTCACCCTTCCTTAAATATGCTTTACTTGCTCTTATCTGCCCCCTATTTTACTGCATTTAATCCTGTACTTCAGAGTACTGTAATCTGCCAAGTGTTTAATCTGTAGTATTTTGTATTTAATCATATCCTGATGTAACTACCACTGTCACTTTTATCTGCTGTATTATTGAATTGTATTTTGTCACACTTGTACTTGCTTGAACTAGTCATTGTATTTATCTTGCTCTTATTGTATTATTACCTGTACTGTAACACTTGAAATGTATTTGTTTACGATTGTAAGTCGCCCTGGATAAGGGCGTCTGCTAAGAAATAAATAATAATAATAATTATCTTTGTCTTTGTGCCCTTCTCCAGGTATCATTAAACACGGAGGGGTGAAACCGAACATCATTCCAGCATACTCCGAACTGGACTTCTATCTGCGCACCCCAAAGCGCAGGGATCTCCCGTTTCTCAGAGAGAAGGCGGAGCAGTGTTTCAGATCTGCTGCCATGGCAACCGGGTGCCGAGTACGTTTCAGCTGCTTAAAGCCCCTTTCACACAGACGAGTTATGACGGCTCAGAACTGGCAGTGATTTTGGTCTGTGTGAATTGCTTATACCATCACAGAGCCGTCATATTTTATGCCGTCTCTGAACAGCCTCGCGAGGAGGTTCAGAGACAGCCCTGAACCGTTCCAACTCCTGTGTGAAATGCTATGCCAGAGTCACAGCGATTGTGAACAGTAAAAATAACAGTATATTTGTGCGTTTTTATTGGTATTTAATGTTGATACTTTTCTTGCTTTTGTTATTTCTAATCTCTGGATGCTTTACATTGATCTGTGTGTGATTAAATACACAGATCAATGTAAATATATATATACTGTATATAACTCATGTTGTCTCATACAGACACACCAATGGTTGTTTAGTTTTTTTGACACATATTAATAACGTTTGTTAATTACTTTTATGGGGGTGCAATTTGCCATGAAAATAGTTCTGAAACGCTATAGTGGGCATGGATTGAAAGTCAATATCCCACTTGACTGCATGCATACCGGACGTGTTGTGTATTTTATGTTACATCCTTTCCTTTTTTGTAAATACAATGGCTGATCAAGAAAGAGGTAGTAATAGGAGTCGGAAATGCGTTAAGGAATTGTTAACTTTTAGGTCTGAGTTAAGGAATTGTTAACTTTTAGGTCTGACGAGGAGGTGAATTCACAAATAGAAGGGACGGTGCGTGATGATGTCATTTCTGGGCGAATCGCCGACACGGTGCGTAAGCGTGGATATAACCGTTGCCATGAAAACGATCTGTTGACTGACAGGTTTGAAAGTTGTACAGTAGTCCAACTGCGGTGGGACCAGAGTAAGGGCGGATATGTAAAAAGTCAAATGAATGAATCCTGTTTTAAATACCATTATACACAGCTGTGACAATTATTATATTCACAGTTATTGTTTTGAGATTCAGCTTTTTTAAGGGAACTCCCCTAAATCCCTTGTTTAGAAAGATACAGGGTATTAATGCTTGTGACAGGGTAGCCGTCTGCCGTGTGGGTGTGTGCATTCACTGCTGAGTGACAGGCAGGAGATCAAGACGGAGGTTGAAGTTGATACGCCCCGCAGGCAAACAGGATTTATTTACATATCAGCACACTAAACAGCTCACGTGACACTACGAGCAATAAACTTACATTAGTGTCAGGTAATTTACACAGTAGCAAAATGCATAGGTTTACAAAGAAAAAAAACCTTTCAATTGTAAGCACAACTTGCTGAAGAGCTTGATCATGACAGATGAACGGTTAGGGTGGATACACGATGGATTGCTGTTCTCGCATGATCCCTTTGACTGTGTGAAAGGGTTATGACGGTATTATTCCAGCGTAGATTGTGCAGTTTCGTGCTGTGTGAAAGGGTTATGACGGTATTATTCCAGCATAGATTGTGCAGTTTCGTGCTGTGTGAAAGGGTTATGACGGTATTATTCCAGCGTAGATTGTGCAGTTTCGTGCTGTGTGAATGGGTATTTTATAGAATATTTGAAACGTCTCTGAGACGGCTCAGTAGCGGCATTTGTGTGTGAAAAGGAACTAGAGCGAGAAAACAGAATGTAAAAAATAAACCCAAACAGAGCCCACCTGTTACTGGCTGTACTCGGAAAGGTACACTGACAGTAGTATATTTTTATGTTAAATTCCACCAAGTATAAAAAGTCTTGACTCTGCAATAAAAAGTAGTTTTAGTCATTTTTTTCCCATCAAAAATGTGTTTCAGGATCCCATTAAATGTTCTTTTTTATACCAAACATACCTTTACCTTACTTATTTTTACAAGACATTTTTTTCATACACAAATCAGCTGAGGAACAAAACCAAACCTACATCACGCTCCCTCCTATTATTTATTTATTTTATTATTATTTATTTCTTAGGAGACGCCCTTATCCAGGGCAACTTACAATTGTTACAAGATGTCACGTTATTTTTACATACAATTACCCATTTATACAGTTGGGTTTTTACTGGAGTATTCTAGGTAAAGTACCTTGCTCAAGGGTACAACAGCAGTGTCCCCACGGGATTGAACCCACGACCCTCTGGTCAAGAGTCCAGAGCCCTAACCACTACTCCACACTGCTGCCCCCGCTACTCCCTCCTGCAGCATTGGTGCTGGTTTTCTGTTCCTACGATGAGCATCAGCATTATTGCACGAGAGAGCATGTCTGGGTAGAGCCTGACAAACTCCAGTGTTTGTTCGAGTGTTTAAATAATAAAATCTTAGTCAACATAAAACAAAGCGGAAGAAGCAATTCTGTGGGGAACTGAACGAAGCTGTGCTCTTTGTTTCAGGTGGAGCTGCAATACGGGCCTCACGAGTACCATAATGTTCTTCCCAACAAGACACTCGCGCGGCTGTATGAGGAGAATGGGAAGGCACTTGGCATCGAATTTACAACAGACAAGCAGGTGCTCAACACTCCATCTGGTAAAATACATGCCTTGTGTTACTTCATGTAAATACATCCCTTGTGTTACTTCATGTAAATACATCCCTTGTGTTACTTCATGTAAATACATCATTTGTGTTACTTCATACTTACAAGTTTATTTCTTATAGTTTACACTGCTTGCAGATGCAGAGTCTTGTATTTCAGAAACTTCAGAGATATGGGCGGTGACATTCCTATTGCACCTAGGGGTTATGTACTGTAGGTCTGTGCAAACATAGAGACTGCTACTGCTTTAGAAAGTTATTCTGTCTGGTTGACCATTTCAATTACCGTGACATTGTTCCATTTACTGTCAATGAAAAAACTTCACACAGATAAGATGTGCTGTGTCTGTTTTAAATAGTAGGGGGCAGAAGTGGTATGTCCTGGTGGTTTGGAGATATCTTCTTATTACCACCCTGCTGGATAAAGAGACATTTTAAAAATGTATTTTATTGTCGAGAGAACAGCATGGTCTTGCTCGGCACTACTTATGTCGTGTATTTTCGTCTGGGACATGCAGAGGCTGTCGGTCTGTTTGTCTGTCCAGCTGTGTTCATATGTCACATAGTTTGGTATTTTCAGCAGTGGAGGGGGTTGGATGTCCTTCCTGTCTTCCTAGCAAACAGAACCAAATTATTTATTTTATTCTATTACTTTTTCTTTTTTTTTTTTTTTTTTTTGCAGCGTATGTCAGAATTCAGCTTGTTTTACTTGGGATTGAGTGAATGCTGCTGACAGGTGACAGACTGCTTTGAAGCACAGGAGACTCACACCCTTTGTTACACATTGGAGCGGTGAAAGCATCTTCACAGTGCTTTGCCAAAATACCTTCCCCCATTTAGGGGTGGGACTCTGTCTGACTGCCACAAAGTGCCATGTACCATGTACAGTAGAGACAAGGTGGGGTGTTGTTTCTGAATGCAAACTGCAAAAGAAATTAGGTCAGGTTTTTTTTCCTTCGGTGCTGCAAATCTGGGGAAGAAAGGCATATCATTGGGTTCAAGAATAGCATGGTCGCTCCCTAGTGGCGCATCCGGTAAAGGCACTCCGTGTGGAGTGAAGGATGCGCCCTATAGCCTGGAGGTCGCTGGTTCGAGTCCAGGCTATTCCGCTGCCGACCGTGGACGGGAGCTCCCAGGGGGCGGCGCACAATTGACCGAGCAAGCCCGGGTCCTCTGCTCACCGCACACCAGTGACTCCTGTAGACTGGCCGGGCGCCTGCGGGCCTGCCTGTAAGTTGCCCAGAGTTGCGTGGTCCTCTGATGCTGTAGCTCTGAGGTGGCTGCATGGCAGGCCTGCAGATTGAAAAGAAGCGGACGGCTGACGGCACACGTTTCAGAGGACGCTGCTTGATGAGATTCTGGGATCAATAAGCTACTAACAACCAAACGAGCAAGATGGGCTGAATGGCCTCCTCTTTCTAACATAAACTTTCTTATGTTCTTATGTGTCCGTCTTCATCTCTCCCGAGTCAGCGCAGGGTGGCAGTGGTGAGCCGGGTTGAAATAAAAAAATAATTGGCAATTCCAAATTAAAAAAAAAAAAAAGAATAGCAGTAGAATGGTCAGTAGTGCTGTTCCCCAGGGTCTGGATTGAGATCTAAAAAACGAAGTCACACATAACAATGGTGCTGGAATCAGCCAGGCCAGTGCTTAGTATTTTGTGTTTCTGAACAGATTGAGCAGTAATGCAGCAGCTGGTTCTTGATTAACTCTCTTTTCTGCTTTATAGGATCCACAGATTTTGGAAATCTGTCCTTTGTTGTTCCTGGAATCCACCCCTATTTTTACATTGGCTCCGAAGCACTGAATCACACTGAAGAGTACACTGCAGCTGCTGGTAGGACATCTTATCCATGCTCTCTGTGAACAGCAGCATCTATTTTTTATTTTTTTTATTCGCTTGTCAATAAAAGGTCAAATTGGGTCTGATCATATTGTTACTGCCATGGGTTTTTTTATTGTGTTGTTTTCAATTTAAAAACACACAAACATTTGTTCTTTGGAAAATGGTGGTCATGACAATATAGAGACATACCAGCTGCACTCCCATATGTACAAGAAACCAGCCCTCGGGCGAACCGCACCAAACTAGTGTATATAAGGGAGTCAAATGAACTAACTAGAAACTCCTGAGATGGAGAGACAGAGTAGGCAGCGGTTTCCGGGACACTGGTAACCCTCTGTTCTGTACTAGGGTATTAACTGCAGACTGATGGGGTTTATATGTTGATGCAGACTTGTGTACCGGACCCCCTATGTTTAATCCGATTGTTGGCAATAAAGCGGCCTGAACCAAATAAGTGATTTGCGTACTTCTTGGTTTGCATATTCTTTAGTTTATTACTGTTTAGCATAATATTGATCATGTTCTATCGTAGTTTTAACCGTACCTGTTTTTGTTACATATCATATTGAGACAGAAATCTAATTAAATGGAACTGACTGATTATTACAGAGTATTGAACAAATCAAATAAATAAATCCAACAGAAGCAGTAACCATGGCAATAAACCCTATAGGCAAGGCCTTGGATTTGAAACCATTGGTCTTTTCATATTTGTTCATCAAAATAAGTTTCACTCAACTGCTCTCGTTTCTGCAGGCTCTGATAAGGCCCAGTTTTTCACTTTGCGGACTGCCAAGACGCTGGTGATGATGGCGCTGGATGTTCTGTTTAACCCAGAGCTTCTGAAGCAGGTGAAAGAAGACTTCCGCGTGTCCAAGCTGAAAGAAGAATGTGAAGTGACAGGAAGGGAGAATGGCAGCGGGCCTGGGCAGTGGGGTGGGGCAGCCAGTGCCTCCCGCTGAACCCTAACTGACAGTACTACTCTTCCCTCACTGCACTCAAACGAGATCACAATCAAATACTCGCCTTTTTTTTTTATTACACACATTGATTCGTAGGGACCCTATATACTACTACTTTCAAGTTTTAATTGTTTGCGTTTTAAAGGCAGGTGTAAGCTGTTCCTTTCTGATGTTACCTAAATCACACTACAATGCGAATGAACTGATGAGCAGTTAGGAATGATTACTGGGGTCGGTTTTTCAAAACTTGTAATCCTGGGTAAAAGTGATCCGGATTTTGTAATTCTATATATTGTGATCGAGATTACTTTTATCTGGATTACATTTATCCAGATTACAAAAAATTACGATTCCGAAGTCTGGTTTTATATACAGTATAATATATATATATATATATATATATATATATATACAGTACCGTGCAAAAGTTTTAGGCAGGTGTGAAAAAATGCTGTAAATTAAGAATGCTTTCAAAAATAGACATGTTAATAGATTATATTTATCAATTAACTAAATGCAAAGTGAGTGAACAGAAGAAAAATCTAAATCAAATCCATATTTGGTGTGACCACCCTTTGCCTTCAAAACAGCATCAATTCTTCTAGGTACACTTGCACAAAGTCAGGGATTTTGTAGGCATATAGTCAGGTGTATGATTAAACAATTATACCAAACAGGTGCTAATGATCATCAATTCAATATGTAGGTTGAAACACAATCATTAACTGAAACAGAAACAGCTGTGTAGGAGGAATAAAACTGGGTGAGGAACAGCCAAACTCAGCTAACAAGGTGAGGTTGCTGAAGACAGTTTACTGTCAAAAGTCATACACCATGGCAAGACTGAGCACAGCAACAAGACACAAGGTAGTTATACTGCATCAGCAAGGTCTCTCCCAGGCAGAAATTTCAAGGCAGACAGGGGTTTCCAGATGTGCTGTCCAAGCTCTTTTGAAGAAGCACAAAGAAACGGGCAACGTTGAGGACCGTGAGACGCAGTGGTCGGCCAAGGAAACTTACTGCAGCAGATGAAAGACACATCATGCTTACTTCCCTTCGCAATCGGAAGATGTCCAGCAGTGCCATCAGCTCAGAACTGGCAGAAAACAGTGGGACCCTGGTACACCCATCTACTGACGGAGAAGTCTGGTCAGAAGTGGCCTTCATGGAAGACTTGCGGCCAAAAGCCATACCTCCGACGTGGAAACAAGGCCAAGCGACTCAACTATGCACGAAAACACAGGAACTGGGGTGCAGAAAAATGGCAGCAGGTGCTCTGGACTGATGAGTCAAAATTTGAAATATTTGGCTGTAGCAGAAGGCAGTTTGTTCGCCGAAGGGCTGGAGAGCGTACACGAATGAGTGTCTGCAGGCAAGAGTGAAGCATGGTGGAGGTTCCTTGCAAGTTTGGGGCTGCATTTCTGCAAATGGCGTTGGAGATTTGGTCAGAATTAATGGTCTCCTCAATGCTGAGAAGTACAGGCAGATACTTATCCATCATGCAATACCAACAGGGAGGCATCTGATTGGCCCCAAATTTATTCTGCAGCATGACAACGACCCCAAACATACAGTGAAAGTCATTAAGAACTATCTTCAGCGTAAAGAAGAACAAGGAGTCCTGGAAGTGATGGTATGGCCCCCACAGAGCTCTGATCTCAACATCATCGAGTCTGTCTGGGATTACATGAAGAGAGAGAAGCAACTGAGGCTGCCTAAATCCACAGAAGAACTGTGGTTAGTTCTCCAAGATGTTTGGGCCAACCTACCTGCCGAGTTCCTTCAAAACTGTGTGCAAGTGTACCTAGAAGAATTGATGCTTGATGCTGTTTTGAAGGCAAAGGGTGGTCACACCAAATATGGATTTGATTTAGATTTTTCTTCTGTTCACTCACTTTGCATTTAGTTAATTGATAAATATAATCTATTAACATGTCTATTTTTGAAAGAATTCTTACTTTACAGCATTTTTTCACACCTGCCTAAAACTTTTGCACAGTACTGTATATATATATAAAGTAATCTCGATTACAAAATCCGGATCACTGTTATCCAGATTATGTTTTGAAAAAGCAGCTCCTGATGTGTCATACTCATAGTACCATGGCAGTATTGTAGATGATTTACAAAATATAAAGGATGTGTAATGACATTTACATGGACGGCTGGTCCTAATAAAAAAAGAGCAATAGAGCTGTTCAAAAGGGTGAAAAAATGTAAAAGTCTGGCACTGGTCATTGGGCTGGGGTAAGAGACCTGGGTTCAAACTCGGCACACGTGTAAATTAATTTGGTCTCAAGTGGGCTCACATGCATTAACCAATATGGGTGCTAAGCATGTGAGCAGACTACAAAGAACAGTATTTTCCAACCTTTTCCATTTCGATTTAATTCTCAATTCCTGCATTCAGCTTGAAAATCCCAGTTCTATCAAATTCTAGTTTGCTGTATTTAAACCGTATGAATACACACACACACACACAGAGTTACACACACAGTCAGATCTGTTTACTGAGAGGCAAACATCTTTAATATTGATTCTATTAAGGGTTTGCTTCACACCTCGGAGTCTGTTTACTTTTTGAAGGTCATTTTGCTGCTTGGCAATACTGCAATGTATTAATAGATGTAACGCAGATGCACAATTAAAATATGGGTCTGTTTCAAAGTGCTTTTTATGTTCCTACGTTGTTTGGTCTATTTGCATGCCTTCTAGTTACCGTCCACAGAAATGGACACAAGGCCCTTCTAGTTACAAATGAAATGAATAAACCGTGAATGTTTCCACTGTACTATGTGATGTTATCTATTTTATTTTAATAAATATCATTTAAAAAGACAATGTATTACTTTGGTCCTGTTCATTATTTTGGGCTAAATATAGGAAACAGCCATGGAAACTTATTTCCCACCCTATTGATTAAATGGGTTGCTGTGCATTACACATCTAAACCAAGTTCTAGCTATAGGTTGTTTACTGCAGATTACATTTATTCTGTTTTTTTTAATGATCTAAATACAGCATATGATGTAAACTGTGCCAGTGTACTAAGTGGAAGTTTTGGTTTTATGTTCATGACAAAACGGACAGCATTTTGTGCTGCGTTTCTGAAGAATGGTGCCAGGGCCTACACCAAGCACAATGCTGGTACTTGTAGACCAATCAGCGCACACCATATAAAAACAATTCCTTCTGAATCCCATAACTACCTTCTGAGGGAGGCTCGAACACAGGGCTGCGAGCTGAAAGATACTAGCATTACCTAAAGGTAACTTTAAAACAGCTGTCCTTGTGTGCATTTCTCAAAAAACTGTAAAAGGAAATAACATTAAAATGTTCATTTATCCTAGTGGCAGCTAAGCAGCACTTGAGAGCAGAGTACCCTCAGTGTTGCAGTATTACAGGGTATGCAAGTCAAGCTCATGCCTTGGAGGTGGTTCTGTGTTAGAGAAACCAAATGGATAATCAAAAACCAGGGTTCGGAATTAGGAACTGAAAGCATTCATAAATAATCACATTCTTAATATTCTATTTAAAGCAATTCCTAATACTTCAGTGCCATTTTTGCAAATATTTTTGTTTAACAAAAATCAGAGTACACTGCATTTTGAAAACAAACAAAAATCACAGAGTACACTGCATTTTGAAAACAAACAAAAATCAGAGTACACTGCATTTTGAAAACAAACAAAAATCACAGAGTACACTGCATTTTGAAAATAATGAAAAACAAGACCAAAGTAGGTTTATTAATGGAATGCTGTACTTCAGAAATGTTCTAAAATACTGTACAAAAACAATAAACATTAGACTTGTTTAACAGAAGCAGAAACAATATTCTACCGCCAAGTTTATTTGAACTCATCGGTATAAAAATCATATCAATAAATAACATATTGAACGCTGTTTGATATTCAGAGGAACTGATGACATAACGGACGCTTTGGACAAATTCAGAGGTACTTCTTTCACACACGTGGAAAAGCCCAGCGCATCAGGTCCTAATGAAAAAGTACAATCTGTGTGATATTGTGCGATCTGTGTGAGCCGGCGTGTGTCCGCAATAACAAAAAGACAGGATGGAAGCAACAGCAGGATGCAATCTTTCAGATTGAATATTCCGATTGGAATGAAAATGTTACTGTGGTATTATGAATGATTAGAAAGATTATATATTTTACAAAGGTGAGACGCGAACCCGGGACCTCCCGCACTGCAGCATACCCCTGATAATGATACCGCTGTTCAAAAGAGCCGGCTCCCTTGCAGGAGCTGGCATCGGGCTTATTGCGTCACCTACCACCCCGACCCTACCCCTACCCCTACCCCTACCCCTACCCTGTGCTACACACACCCCTGCCAGCCTCAAGTCCCCCCTCGGACTTGCTCACCAGATGCGCAAAATAAATCAGCAAAATAAAAAACAACCCCTGGAGGAAAAGCCTTGAAGGCTCATACTGTATATTACAGCCCCCACAACTATTGTCTCATATCCTGGCGAAAGCCGAGTACACTATTAGCATGAAGTAAATACCAGCGACTCTCATGTAATAAAAATGAACAGGACAAACTGTTTCTAACAGTATCCTTGACGACAGGGCAGCGTATCACTGAAAGTGCGGAGAAATATTTGATCTGACGGATATTTAGTATTTCACAAAACATGTATGCTTGTTTTGCACTAATTCATCGAGAGCAAAATCTTCCCGTTTAGTGTTTCCGTTGTTGTTCTAGTGGTGGCTATTTTGAAAACTGACAGATTTTGTTTTCACTAAATTAATCTGGATTTTGAGATTATCTGTGGGTGGAATTACATTACATAAAGTTTTCCTTTATCAGGAGTTAATCTGCTAACCAGCTGTCAACTGTTGATGACAGTTTAGACTACAGTTGAAAGGAGATTTTGTTTTACTGTTTGTGTAAAATATACATATACAACCCTCATAAATCACAGTTTTTAATTTAATTCTTAGATATAATACTGTTTATTTACTCTATGAGCCAAGAATTTGAAAAACAAAACAAAACATATACGCATTATAAAGTAAAACATTGATAGGACACACACACACATATATACACCACCCACTCGACATATCGCGGGTGTTGGGGTCCAATCTAAATCCGCTATATATCGAGGGCCGCGATATAGCAAGAGCCCCCATAGAAAAACCAATAGGCTAACAAATACTGTACAACCACTCCCTCGTTTTATCGGGGGCGTCAGGGTCCAGTATAAATCCTCCACGCAATCTGCTTGTTGTCATTTTTTAGTATAAAAAGCAGCGCAGCATTTTAGGGTAATTACTTCTCATCAACTTCAGTCTCCAATTAATTTCATGAGTCTTCCTCTCCTTTCTCAAACGCACAAACCCGCTGCATTGAAAGAATCAATTCCCAACATAGCAGAGGAGGCTGGTTGCTAGGGAGATGACGTCACTGCCCTGTGACTTGCTAGTGCATTGCTGCCGCACGTGAACACCTCGTTGGCTAAAATAAAAACCGCTTCAGCATGTAGATATTTAATTTGCGTTGTGTTATTGTGCAATACGTGTGTATATGATAACAGTGTCGTTGGCTAAAATAAAAACCGCTTCAGCATGTAGATATTTAATTTGCGTTGTGTTATTGTGCAATACGTGTGTATATGATAACAGTGTCGTTGGCTAAAATAAAAACCGCTTCAGCATGTAGATATTTAATTTGCGTTGTGTTATTGTGCAATACGTGTGTATATGATAACAGTGCGATATTAATGATTTGTTTTTAATTGTTTTGTATATTGTTGTTTGTGATGTGCAGTACGAAATAAAACGAACAGTAATTGTAAGTGCCTATGTGTATTGCAGCTAAGGCATACGCAGTTCACAGTAAAAATGGGGCGCCAGCTCCAGGACGATATAACGAGGGATGGGTGTGTGTATGTATATATATAGTAGCAATCTCGGTTCATGCAGGCAGGCGCATCACACGGCGAGGCAATCCACACACAGGCGGGCAGGCGCGAACCCAGGCTCTCTCGTACTAAAGCATAGCGCTGATACCGCTGTACAGAAGAGCTGGCTCCTTTTGCAAGAAGCGTATATCGGGTTTATGTCTCCGTGTGTGATTACGTCACCTACCAGTCCTGCTGCTGCCTTCCCCCGTGCACGCTACAACATATATAGTAGTCATGTCTTAAAGAATATAGACCTTTTTTTGAGTGTGTGACCTCTCCCGACTCCACAAATATCAACACTTTAAGCGAGGTATGCATGGATGGGTCGATTACCATTGCTAAGAACTGCTATATGACTTTATGGAGACATTCTGTAGTGTACTAAGTGCCTTATACTGGACAAATGCCTGCACCCCAGCTGGGGGACCAGAAAGAGCTCAAATGAAAGAATAATGAACTACTTGCAGGGGGCTCTTATTACACACCTGAGAGCTGGACTTAAATACAGGTGCATTATACAGTAATGCTAATCTCCTGCATGTGGGGAGTTTGAGGGTGTGGCTTTCAAGATGGCAGCTTAATGTATTTTGGAAAGTGGCATAAAATATACATGTCTAAATCAATCAATGTTTAGAAACATTTTAACTTGAAAGAGACAGAATCACGTCCATATAAATTATACAGTGACCTGTTAGATGCATTGGACCTAGCTGTGCTGTTTCCTCTCTTACCAGATCACTTGAAATAACTTGCAGTACTTTTTCGGCATTATGAACTGCTTCAGGGAACTCCGATCTATTCTGAAGCTTGGTGGTATTGATTTTTTTAAACAAGAATTATTTCACAATGTATGTGTATACTGAACTTCTAGTAACACATATAACAGGTCATGCGTTATCACATTTCTACAACTCTTTCCACAGTGTCTTTCTCCATCTTGTCAGAATGCTTTACTTTATTTACGTGTCTGTGTGTCAGTGGCTTTGTTTGTGTTCGAGTCCACAGTCGCAGTCGATGCACTGCTGCTGTCGTCTTCGTCAGCATTTTTAACCTTCTCAAAGAAGTAGTTTGTAATATAAGAAGCTCCTAATGCTCTTTTCATTGCATCAAGAGGAATACTGACTGAATCAGACAGTTGTGTGGGAGATGTGAGTCATGTGACTTAGCTTAACTATTATGTAAGTTCTGGCTTGCCTGCACCACTGCTGCCTGTAGAACATAGTAACAGAACTGCGTTCCAGTGCGTTCCGACTTGACTGCACCACTGCTGCCTGTAGAACGTAGTAACGGAACTACGTTTCAGTGCATTCCGGCTTGACTACACCACTGCTGCCTGTAGAACATAGTAACAACTGCGTTCCAGTGCGTTCCGGCTTGACTGCACCACAGGTTATTGAACGTATCTAGTGTTAGTCAGGCAGACCCCTTCCCATGTAAAGTATAAGCAGTGCTTTAAAATCTCTTGGATTATTTAAAAGCCCAGACAAAGCCACAATTACAACTCCAGCTAAGTACCATGCAGTATAGAGTAGTGACTTTATTTAGTAGATGCCACCTCTTTTGTTTGTCCAGCAAATGACAAAGCTCCAGCACAAGCAGCTATAGAGCTTCTAACCTCACCTGCAGGGGTCAGAATCTGCAATGGCAGTGCATCACATAACATGGCCAGTTACTGCACTAAAAAGTCCAAAACTCACAATTAGCACAGTATGCTTACAGTCACGGGCTGTAAAATTGTGTTTAATGACTTAATACGATTTGTGCATTAAAACAAATAAGATTAAAAAGGTTGCTTGGGTTTATATTATGTTGGAAGCTATCCAAAGCATGCCATCGTCTGTGGATGTTGCCAACTTGCATAGCCACATGCTATGGGCAATTCCAGGTAAATAATCATGCAGAAAAAGGATCCATTGTTGCATAGGCTTAATTACCCAGAATCAGACCCTGGAGTGGCATTCATATAGTGCTCTAGAAGCAGGGTAGACATCATATAATACATGTTAAAGGATTTTCCCAATTGGATTTTCTGAGGACAGTGATTTAATTGCATCCTGCTAGCAAAAGAAAGCCTTCTGTGAAAGATGTTTTAAAACTTTACAAAACAAAAAAGCAATTATAAGAGATCATCAAGCACCGAAACAGCCCAGGAATTTGTGAATGAAACGTGTTTTATTTTGATCTTAGATTTCTAGTAATCTTCAGCAATGGCCCAAGTTTCAGTTTTGACCTGGGGAACAAGGGAACAAGGAGGATTTGTGTTTGATTAAGAGGAGAACAAATGATGCAGCGGTTTAGTCTTAAATTGTTACTTTATTAGATTAGAAAGATACAAATACGTAACCCAGTAAGATCCAGAATTATAGACTTTCCTTGTAAAAGCAAAGACTTCCAAAAGGAAGCGGATATTTTAGTAGAACTTGTGCAGTTACCCCCTCCAGGGGTGGCGCCTGCCCCTCAAAATAATTTCTTTAAAAAAATATGTGTTGTGCTGCAGTATCCCTGTTGAATGTTTTTAGATTTTTGAATTACAGCTATCTCTATGCATCATTCATATGTGCAAATAATCCATGTATTTAATAGATGTACTCTATAATTTCTTAAACTGAAATATTTTCACATAGTTTCAACAGCTGTTTTCATATGGTCTGTTGTTTATGAATTCCCCTACAGTGGTACTGCTGTGCCGTGGTTCCTGGATAAAGTCACCACTAATCTGTGCTCTTAATGTTTCCATTGCTGCTCGGTATCCACTGGATCATTTTTAATTACATAGCTCGGTAGGTAGCATTTGACTGCAGATCTATCAAGGTCACTGTGGTCAGTGTTACCATTACAGTTTGTATTTGATCACAGTTTTCTAGGCTACTGCACTGCATGTGTGCTGTAGCAGGGGAGGGTGAAGCAGTCCCAAGCACTTTTCTTTCCTAAACTGTAGCGAGCTTGATGGAAAAAATGCAAATAAAGAGGGTGCCAAAAAAAACAAGGAAGTCTTAACATTTATTTCTTTAAAACAGTGCTCTTTTTAATTGGTCTCACTCTGTGTATCATAACAAGGTTTCTGGGATCCAAAAATAATGGTTCTAAATCAATAATGCAAAAATAACCAACGAGTGAACCACAGGGGCGACACAGATGTGCTGTTTGTTTAACAAAGCTCTGCAATGATGGCACTGACTATCCTCATCCCTCGCTGAGGCTGCGGACAAGGATTATCTACATTACAGGGATTATCTACAGTCACCTCACAGAAGTTTCATAAAATGTATCACGCATCGGAAAGTAAATGCAGTAATACAAACATAGCAATGGCAGTGCTTTGCTCATTACATAATGCTGCAAGCATTCTTTAAAAAAAACAAGCAATTACAAGGAATATGGCCACCATATTAGACGAGAGGTCAAAGTGAAGAGTACATTTAGCCTGAGGAGTTTCCTTAAACCGTTCTAAATCCATTCATAAGAACGATTTTTGGAACCGACACTGATGAATAGGGGCCATAGTCCGCTCTGAACTATTTACAACAGCTAACGTTAGCAGCGGTGTGAAACCAAAGATTCTGGGCAGTTTGAATACTACAGAAAATAAATATAGGCTAGGTATTTGTTAGTTTAGTTTGTTTTTATTCTCTATTAATTAAATTATATTCAGACGGTTATTTGTGTATTTTTTTTTATAAAATAAGGAAGGTTCAGGTTGCTGTGGCACCATGAACAGGTTTAAGTTTAACAACAACTCTGAATAAAATGTTGTTACTGTTATTAAGCACTGGTAATATTCTGAAGCAGTGGTATTTCAAAATAACAAAAGCCCGTTTTTACTTTAGTGAAGTAGGCTAGAATTGTTGTATGTATTTATTTATTTATTAAAACGTGCCGTTGTTGTTTATTGGAATACATTTTCAGCGTTCATATATTGAAGCTTGTTGTGTCAGTGACGACTCATTCAATCAAACCAAGTAGGAATTTGCTAGCACCGTTTAGCGCTTTTCAAGTCAGGTAAGCTTATTTGTGTATTACAAACGACAGTAGTGTGTTAAAAGGCACATACCTGAAATCGTAAGGTAATTAAAATGTGTGCTTATACTCTCCCCGTCATTCTGCTCACTATCAGTCCTTGATAACGCTATAAAATAGTGTACACGATTCGAAGTGTAAAGAATATTTAGCAAAAAATATAAATATGACTTGGTTGCACTAGCAACAGTACATTATTGTTTTAAGTTATTTTATTATGGTCAAACTTTGCCCTCTCACTCAATTGACCATATTTAGACGCAAGCACAAAGACAAAGACAAAGACACAGTTTCTTAGAGGAATAATACCATTTTAATGGTATAAAACAACAAACAACTCTTGGCTGGTCCTTCATTCTTTTATTCAGCAAAATAAAATAAAAAAGTATTTGCATTTGCTTCAGAATTAAGTCTTTTTTTAATATAGTAAACCGGACATGGCAAGTATTTTGAACTGCCTTAATTGGGAAATAATTACCTTCAAAACAACAGTACTTGCTTGTCTTTGTTTGTTTAACACTTTCCTTTAGTAAACTATAGTACATGTGTGAATTCTAGGTGCAGCACTGTGCAGAGATGCCATTGGTACTGGTTCTGCCATTTGGCGTTACTTGCATGCATTTGTAATCATGCATGCCCAGTAAGTACATATTGAACATTTTATGCTGAAAAACCTGCCCAATTTTGTAGGCTTGACTAAAGCTTTAACTTCACAACAGCAAGGTTTGCTTGGTTTCTTTGAGCTTAATTGTAAAAAAAATAAAAATAATAATACATTTGCCTCTCTATGCTCGGCAGTTAGTCCTTCAGTTTACCCCCCTACTTTTCAACAAAGTTAGGTGCCTAGGATTGTGACACACAATTATATTGCTTTAGACATTGATTAAATCACTGAATTGTTGAACTGCTTTTAGAATGAAACACTCACCTATAGGAACCAAAACTGAGTCAGTGTTACTGAATAAGAGGGTTTACTGGTCAAGAGCTTATCTTACTCAGAGTGAGAATAATTTATATTTTTGTTATTATACAGTTAAATAAACTGTTAATGCAAAAGATTTATTTTAGAGTTGGTTATTAGTTATCAACATTGAAAATGTCTTAGAAAATGGTCCTTTAAAAAGTCCTTCAAATTTGTATCAGAACTGTATGAACCTAGTATTTATGACATATGATTGAGTTAAGCAGAGATTGTATATGATTTTTGCAGCTGAGGTTTTATAAAATTAATATTATGTGAATTGAGTATACATGTAAAAGGTTTGATCAGTAACATTTCAAAAACTATGTTCGTTAAGTAGCCTTGTGTGATTTATCAGGTTGATCCATCTGGTAAAATGACAAGTTGTAAGTGAAGCAATTTCTACTAAGTCAAGTTCAAATTTGCTTCTCAAAAAGTGGTCCAAAATGGCTCAGAATGCATCTGAGAGCATGTACAACCCCAGAGCTTCAGGGGGACCTATGTGGATCCCCAGCCAGTTTCAGTCAAAAGGATCATTGGCCACTCTCACCCATGTAACTCATAAATTACAACTGTCACAAATGAAATATACAGATTGTTCACCTTGATGTGCATGTTTACATGCTGCCATGTATTTAAAATCTCCCCAAAGTTTTTTTTTTGTGAAATAATTTTGGAATTAATCAGACTGATGAAGAAGGCATACAGAAAATGTCGATTTTTTCCCTGGAGTCCACAGAGATCTGTTAAAATTGTAGTGATTTGCTTCTTCCTTCTCCTGTAGTGCTATTAAAAGAATACCCCTGTTTGTAGCAGAGGTAGATCCATCATTAAAACACTGTGTATGTTACTGTGTAACTGGAATGATGCAGATGTCAGTTCCTTTAGCAGCTCATAAATAGTCTTTCTGTGGGTCCAGCAAACACTGTCCTCCAAGATGGAATTGGTACCAATACCAAGAGAAATGTTCTGCAGGTCACTGTCATGGGAGGTCAGCAATAACTGGACCAGTATATCAAGTTAAAAAATATGTAAGCTCCTGGGAATATCATCCTGGAGTACTTGTCAATGGCGTGCGTGTTCTTTATAATCCGGAATCCCCGGTAACCTTTAAAGATGCCCTTCTTTTTGGTTGCCGTGGAGTCGCTGCTCATGGAGAGATGGACGACCATCTTCTCCTGCTCGTCTGAAACCACTTGTGTCCTGGTGTAGCCGGCCAGGCTGTTGGCGTCAGACTCACTGTAGGTCCCGTCCAGCATCATCGTCCTGGCGTGGGACATTCCACAGGTACAAGGTAGTTGCTGCAGGTAAAGATGAAGACAAGACCATGTTGTTATATTATCAATGTTGTAAATGCTATGACTTTGTACAATGTAAATGCAGCGCTGTTACCTTCTCTCTGTGCTTCCTCTCTTTGCGCTCCTCCACAGTAGTCAGGTAGTTCACTGCAGCGTACTCCAGCACCGACAGGAACACAAACACAAAACTGACCCACAGGTAGATGTCCACAGCCTTGATGTAGGAGACCCTGGGCATCGACGCATTGACTCCAGTGATGATGGTGGACATGGTCAGCACCGTGGTGATACCTGGAAACGGAACAACATGAAGAACTTGTTTAACTTTTTGAAGCTTGTTATACTTGAATAACTCGCGTAAAGCCTTAATTTGAAGCATATCTATGAATGTATTTTAGCTGCTAATAAATAGTTTCAGGAGGAAATTCTCTTGGCGGGGGAATCCAAACATGGAAAATACATTGAGAGGTGGCATTCTTAGTAGCACGGGCTGAGTTTAACAAGCTGGGAGCAGCGAAGATGTTTTCTCACCGAGTGACACTCGAGCTGGCACAGCCCTGCGGTCGATCCAGAAGGACACCCAGGACAGCATGACCATCAGAGTGGCTGGGAAATAGGTCTGGAGCAGGAAGAAGAAGATGTGGCGCCGGAGCGTGAAGGTGATGTACAGACGGTTGTACCAACCTGCAAGTGGCAAAGAGGACTTGGTTATTGCATTATCAGTCAGCCTTGGCCTCATATACATCATTCTACACCGGCTTGCTGAAACGTGCACTCAAGTTCAGTCATATTAAATAGCATGCTTCACAATTCCTAACCTATTATTATTATTATTATTATTATTATTTATTGTTAAAAGTGCAATGGTCTTCGATACTGTACATCCCACTTTTTCGAACCTGAAAAAGTTTGACAGGTGTTGATTGTGTTGATAATTCAGCTGGGAGAACGAAATTGAAAACATATCACAAATTTCACATACGATATGTTTAGACTGTCATAGTACAATCCAGACCATGCTCCCCCTGCAACAACGCTGCTGTGTTCTATCCAGACCAAGCTCCCCCTGCAACAACGCTGCTGGTGTTCTATCCAGACCAAGCTCCCCCTGCAACAACGCTGCTGGTGTTCTATCCAGACCAAGCTCCCCTGCAACAACGCTGCTGGTGTTCTATCCAGACCAAGCTCCCCTGCAACAACGCTGCTGGTGTTCTATCCAGACCAAGCTCCCCTGCAACAACGCTGCTGGTGTTCTATCCAGACCAAGCTCCCCTGCAACAACGCTGCTGGTGTTCTATCCAGACCAAGCTCCCCTGCAACAAGCGCTGCTGGTGTTCTATCCAGACCAAGCTCCCCTGCAACAACGCTGCTGGTGTTCTATCCAGACCAAGCTCCCCTGCAACAACGCTGCTGGTGTTCTATCCAGACCAAGCTCCCCCTGCAACAACGCTGCTGGTGTTCTATCCAGACCAAGCTCCCCCTGCAACAACGCTGCTGGTGTTCTGTTCCACAACAGCCATTAATTTCACTCAGAGCGCCAGCATGACAACGACGCTTAAGAGAAGAATCCTTCTTTCTAATGTCAGGCACTCCTCATTGAAAGCTGAGAAATGTTTTCGGTTTTATTCCCCACTCGATTTTTGTGAATTAATACATATTTAAAAAAAATCTGGATTATGCTGAAAAATACACAGCTGCGGCACGGGTAAATGGTAAAGTGCTGTGTTTTTTGTAATCACTTGTTCTCTAACCCTTTAAAGCCACTTGATAATACACTTCATCTCCCATGTGTATTGGGAGAACCACTCATACATTTACTAGGTTACAATGAGTTATACCTGTACTGCTGTAGAATGCTAGTCTGGAGGTAGTATGAAACTTCTGTATAAGAAACTGAGACAAGGATATTCTTTCATCTATTTTTAAAGACTCTTCACCGTTCTTCCAGTAAAGCATAAGATCTTCATCTGTGTAGGCATCTGTAAAATATATGAAATCAAATATTAAGGCATGATATTACAGTTGTTTTAAGGTTACTTTTTGTTCTGTAAATGGAGTGTTATATGTATTTAGAATTCCACTATAACCTAGTGGGTGCACTCAAACATGAAACTGCATTTTCTGTACATGGGACTCTTAAGTGGTGTCAGGTGGGATTCTGGTGCTGCAGAAGGATACATGGGTTTAACATGATTTCCATTACATGAGAGTAGATGTTAAAACTTCATGCTGATTTGAACTTGGCTCTTGCCAAGATAAGCACCAACTAAGACGTAGCTTCACAGTAAACTAATGTGATCCATATGTGTCTCCATCCATTTGCTCTTCCTTCCATATGATGATGTAGGTATCCTTCTGTCTGGTGTTGATGGCTGAAGTGTAATGCTGGCTCCAGGGATCAGCTTATTGCCTCCTTAGCGCATCAGCACACACAACGGCTGCGATGCTGGCTCCGGGGATCAACTATAGTGCGGTCTCCCCAGCGCATCAGCATGACAATCGTCTGGATTGAGTTAAGTAGGGTACATCTCTGGGGTCTTCAAGTGGGCACCTTCCATCCTCGGTGTTTCGTCGACTAGCCCACGACACCTCAAGAGGGCTCGACGGTAATTCTGGCGTCCCAGCATCACCCCCCTCCGTCCCCCACTCAACTCAGCCCAGCTTACTTACCTGTACATCAGCGTTTCTTTCTTTCTATTGTGCTTGAGATCCCCAGCCAGAATCTTTCCATCTCAACCACAGCCAGTTGCAGCTCCTCTCTGCTGCTTCAGATAAGTTCTTCACTGTGCGACGCAACTCTTGGCTATTGAATCCGACATCTCTGAGAAACCGGGTTGTAGAGTGTGCCACAAATCCTCGACAACCCACTTCCACTGGGTAAACCCAGACTCTCCATCCTCGCTGTTCCGCTTCAGTGGCTAGTTGAGCATACCGCAGTTTCTTCCTCTCATACGCCTCATCTACAGCATCCTCCCATGGCACTGTTAACTCACCAGGTGAACAAGGCGTGCTGATCCAGACCACAAGACAATATCTGGTCGAAGGTTAGTGGTGGCAATCTCAGGTGGAAAAATAAGCCGTTGACCAACATCTGCCAGCATTTTCCAGTCTCTAGCAGCTTCCAGTTGTCCTGGGCGAGGATTGGTTTTAACACCTTTTCTTGGTGGTTGCTCTCCTGGGCGGAGGAATGTTGTCTTTTGTGTGTAATTTTTTGATGGAACAGGTGGCAACTTATTGGTCATGTTACGCTTGTCTTCCAATGCTAAGGCCAAACATCGCAGCACCTGGTCATGGCGCCAAGTAAACCGTCCTTGGCTAAGAGCCACCTTACATCCTGTCAAAATGTGCCTTAATGTTGCAGTTGATGAACACAAAGGACATGAGGGATCCTCTCCTACCCAGAGGTTTAGGTTCTGTGGTGATGGGAAAACATCATATGTTGACCTTATAAGGAAACTGATCCTGCTCTGTTCCATTGACCATAGATCTTGAACTTGCCCCATGATATCACCAATTCGAAGGGCAGCCTTTGCATCCTCCACAGCTTTCTTTGCCGCCCACTTTCTTCCAGTTTTCAACACAGGTGCTGCCTCCCTTACGCATTTGTCGCGTGACTCTACTAATGTCATTTCCAGTCGGACCTTGGCGCACTTAAACTCCTCGGTTAGAGCGGAGACAGGTAGCTGCAGTATTCCTTTACCATAAAGTCCCACTCTGCTGAGGCAGCGTGGAACTCCCAACCAAATGGTTCATGGCTGCCACATGTTCTGCCACAATGGACTTGCCTAGATACTGTAGGAAGGGAGCATTGGCATACATTTACTACAGTACTGCATGTGTAAACAGCCCAATCAAATCAGCATGGCATTGCTTTCAAAATCAGAGATGCTGCTTATCTAAAACTAATACAGTAGCTGAAGCGAAAATGGGGCAGTGCTGCCTTTTCGCCTGAAGGCTTCAATGAATCCAATGATCAGAGAGCATGTTGGGTGCTGTCTAGCCTTAGCCCATGTGTAGTAAAAACACGACAATTCTTTGCTAGGCTGGGTCAGTGCTTTGTTTACCAATAATCTGAAAGTGTTGCACACATTTCACACTGAATGCTTTCATTAGGGTAAGAAATACACCACTGCCCCTGGTTCATTTTCTAACCACCCTGAGATCAAATGATGCACCACTCCTGCATAGGAGTTTTAAAGAGATTAGCAGGCCAAAAGAAAGAAAAGCTTACAAATTGCAATAACTCAAGTTTGAAAAATGTCCCTACCCTTCTGAAAACTATTAGAAAGGAAATGTTCACTACACAAAAAAGGGCGGAGTGAAAGTTATTCTGAAACTAAAAAATGATTGTAATTTCATGATAGTATTTCATGAAGATATCTTACAATACTGAACATCAAGACAAATAAAAACACTTTATATTGTGTGTCTAGGGCGATCAAGCCTTCAACACTATAAAAAGGTGCAGTGAAGTCATTGTGTTACTTACAACTTTCCAGCTCCAACGAGCAGGTTTGAGTGTCAAGGGGGAAGCGACTGAAGTCCATGTTACACATAGCTGTTACTGTGACCCTAAACATTCAAGCAAAGAAAAAGGATTGTTTGAAACTTTTCAATCTGAATGATGGGTTCCAAAATGATTAAAAGGAAATGTGAAGTTGTAATGCCCCCACGGCCAGGCCATGACTATGTGGCAGTCTAATTCACTATATTAGAGTATCATGTCTTTCACCTCTGGAGACCCAGGATCCAATCAAGTGATGAGTTTGGTTCGTGGTTTCAACCTCGCTCCCAGTGGACATTGGACCATATCGCAAGATTTTTACAAAAGTGAAGCTGGAGTACCCACAATACTGAAAAGATATGACCATCAAGGCTACATGTGCCAAACAAGAGCCCTTCAGTCATGACATTCAATGAACAGCAGTCAGTGGCATCACTAGATTGCTGTTCCTGGACCTAAGCTAAAGTGCAGGGATGGCAATAAAACTGGTAACACAAGAGACATTGACAAAACCATGTTAACCCATTAAGCTATATGTTCCACAAACAAATTGATGCTAACTTTCTTATTTTTGCAATGAGGTGCACGAAACAGGGTTTACAATTTAGGTTGGACCTGGTCTTCCAAATTGTCAGTTTCCTGGTGATATTTGAGTCACTTTCAAATGTATTTTAAGAAGAAACCGTTTAAACAAGCGCTCAATTCCTTGTGTACCCTCGAAGGGTTAAAAGCTGTGGTGCAAGGCTGTTCCATGAACCTGGTGCTGTTTCTAACCTGCTGTAAAAACAGATGACAGTGATGCACAGGAGTGCAGGCCTGCTCCCTCACCTCAGGCTGTACAGCACGTGCCCATCAGGAAAGACTCGCAGCATGATGTTGTCCGTAGTTGTGTCGTGGATAAAGGACCTCTTGGAGTGGACAAAAAACACGTCTGGGACCCAGATCTTCTTGACAAGTCTGCCGTCAAAAGTCATGCTTTTGTTGCTGGTGCTGGGAAAGGAAAGACGCTCATCTTTCCAGTAATGTCTCAGGTAAAGTGTCATGGTGAAGTCCTGTATTCAAAAGGAACAACAGCAAAGTCACCCATACTGCTGGGAAGTGTAGTCCAGATACTGAGGAGCTAGTTTATAATGTATAGCCCACATGACTGGCACATTTGCACATATTCTCAGCCATGTGGGTGCTTATGCTGGAACACAAGCGCATATGGGCTAACATATGCAAAATACCTTTTCACAGAGAGCAGAGTATCCCCAAGTGTAAGCTCACGTGCCAATTTGAGCAATTATAAGGTAACTGCAGTGTACTAATACAGAAGTGAGGACCCAAGGAATATAAACTGAAACAGACTTTTATGTTTTTGAAGATCATCTGTAATGGTTTAAACATTATTTTTACATACAATTACCCATTTATACAGTTGAGTTTTTTTTTTTACTGGAGCAATCTAGGTAAAGTACCTTGCTCAAGGGTACAGCAGCAGTGTCCCCCCACCAAGGATTGAACCCACGACCCTCCGGTCAAAAGTCCAGAGCCCTAACCACTACTCCACACTGCTGCCCTATATATATATATATATATATATATATATATATATATATATATATATATATATATATATATATATATATATATATATATATATATACACACACACACACACACACACACACACATACACACTGTATATATATATATATATACAGTACTGTGCAAAAGTTTTAGGCAGGTGTGAAAAAATGCTGTAAAGTAAGAATGCTTTCAAAAATAGACATGTTAATAGATTATATTTATCAATTAACTAAATGCAAAGTGAGTGAACAGAAGAAAAATCTAAATCAAATCCATATTTGGTGTGACCACCCTTTGCCTTCAAAACAGCATCAAGCATCAATTCTTCTAGGTACACTTGCACACAGTTTTGAAGGAACTCGGCAGGTAGGTTGGCCCAAACATCTTGGAGAACTAACCACAGTTCTTCTGTGGATTTAGGCAGCCTCAGTTGCTTCTCTCTCTTCATGTAATCCCAGACAGACTCGATGATGTTGAGATCAGGGCTCTGTGGGGCCATACCATCACTTCCAGGACTCCTTGTTCTTCTTTACGCTGAAGATAGTTCTTAATGACTTTCGCTGTATGTTTGGGGTCGTTGTCATGCTGCAGAATAAATTTGGGGCCAATCAGATGCCTCCCTGATGGTATTGCATCATGGATAAGTATCTGCCTGTACTTCTCAGCATTGAGGAGACCATTAATTCTGACCAAATCCCCAACTCCATTTGCAGAAATGCAGCCCCAAACTTGCAAGTAACCTCCACCATGCTTCACTCTTGCCTGCAGACACTCATTCGTGTACTGCTCTCAGCCCTTCGGCGAACAAACTGCCTTCTGCTACAGCCAAATATTTCAAATTTTGACTCATCAGTCCAGAGCACCTGCTGCCATTTTTCTGCACCCCAGTTCCTGTGTTTTCGTGTATAGTTGAGTCGCTTGGCCTTGTTTCCACGCCGGAGGTATGGCTTTTGGCGCAAGTCTTCCATGAAGGCCACTTCTGACCAGACTTCTCCGGACAGTAGATGGGTGTACCAGGGTCCCACTGTTTTCTGCCAGTTCTGAGCTGATGGCACTGCTGGACATCTTCCGATTGCGAAGGGAAGTAAGCATGATGTGTCTTTCATCTGCTGCAGTAAGTTTCCTTGGCCGACCACTGCGTCTACGGTCCTCAACGTTGCCCGTTTCTTTGTGCTTCTTCAAAAGAGCTTGGACAGCACATCTGGAAACCCCTGTCTGCCTTGAAATTTCTGCCTGGGAGAGACCTTGCTGATGCAGTATAACTACCTTGTGTCTTGTTGCTGTGCTCAGTCTTGCCATGGTGTATGACTTTTGACAGTAAACTGTCTTCAGCAACCTCACCTTGTTAGCTGAGTTTGGCTGTTCCTACACAGCTGTTTCTGTTTCAGTTAATGATTGTGTTTCAACCTACATATTGAATTGATGATCATTAGCACCTGTTTGGTATAATTGTTTAATCATACACCTGACTATATGCCTACAAAATCTCTGACTTTGTGCAAGTGTACCTAGAAGAATTGATGCTGTTTTGAAGGCAAAGGGTGGTCACACCAAATATGGATTTGATTTAGATTTTTCTTCTGTTCACTCACTTTGCATTTAGTTAATTGATAAATATAATCTATTAACATGTCTATTTTTGAAAGCATTCTTACTTTACAGCATTTTTCACACCTGCCTAAAACTTTTGCACAGTACTGTATATATATATATATATATATATATATATATATATATATATATATATATATATATATATATATATATATATATATATATATATATATATATATATATATATATATATATATATATATATATATATATATATATATATATATATATATATATATATATATATATATATATATATATATATATATATATATATATATATATATATATATATATATATATATATATATATATATATATATATATATATATATATATATATATATATATATATATATATAATGTATATATATATATATATATATATATACACACATACAATATGTGTGTAAAGGAAAGGTTAAAAAGAAACCCACCTGGATGCGATTCAATCAGGCTGTAAGAGACACTGATGTATCCAACACATCACAGCCATGCTCAGTGTTCCACAGTATGTAGCTGAAGTACAAACAATATAGCTGGAGTGCGAGCTATTCTGTATCAAACTTTTTGTGTTAAACTTCACCACAGGACCAGCTTGTTGTGGGTCTTCAGGTTTTGTTCTGCTATAAAAACTGCATTGGCACTACCAGTTTACTTACCATATCTACTTCTGAAATACTGTCCAAACTTTCAACCTGAACATCGACCCCAACAGGAATGGCAGGACCTTTAAATAAAAATGGGTAAAATATTATGACCCTAGGTGACCCCATGCTTATACACTAGCTCTAACTCCGAAAGTGAGGTTTGCAAATTATATAACGTAACATATTTACAGAATATAGGTTCCGACAAGAATTAGATTCAGTTTTATCTAAGGATATTACAGAAGATGCTTAGCTTTAGATTAAATGTGCCTCCTCCAGTGGAATGCAGATTCAGGATGAACTAACAAATGAGTCAAGGAAAAACCATGTCTAAATGTAGATGACCCTACATGCTATATAGAGTATAATGTAACTGACCAGAGTAAAAAAAAAACAGCTAACCCAGAACAATGAGGTCAACTGTCTATGAAAGAAAGTGGAACTGATTGCCCCATTTACTTCTATAGAGATGCAATGTCTGTATCTCCTGTGATATACTAACACAGCACAGAATCAGTACATGCTGTGATATACTAACACAGTACAGAATCAGTACATGCTGTGACATACTAACACAGCACAGAATCAGTACATGCTGTGATATACTAACACAGCACACAATCAGTACATGCTGTGATATACTAACACAGCACACAATCAGTACATGCTGTGATATACTAACACAGCACACAATCAGTACATGCTGTGACATACTAACACAGCACACAATCAGTACATGCTGTGATATACTAACACAGCACACAATCAGTACATGCTGTGATATACTAACACAGCACACAATCAGTACATGCTGTGATATACTAACACAGTACAGAATCAGTACATGCTGTGATATACTAACACAGCACACAATCAGTACATGCTGTGATATACTAACACAGCACACAATCAGTACATGCTGTGATATACTAACACAGTACAGAATCAGTACATGCTGTGATATACTAACACAGCACACAATCAGTACATGCTGTGATATACTAACACAGCACACAATCAGTACATGCTGTGATATACTAACACAGCACACAATCAGTACATGCTGTGATATACTAACACAGTACAGAATCAGTACATTCTGTGATATACTAACACAGTACACAATCAGTACATGCTGTGATATACTAACACAGCACACAATCAGTACATGCTGTGACATACTAACACAGCACACAATCAGTACATGCTGTGATATACTAACACAGCACACAATCAGTACATGCTGTGATATACTAACACAGCACACAATCAGTACATGCTGTGATATACTAACACAGTACAGAATCAGTACATGCTGTGATATACTAACACAGCACACAATCAGTACATGCTGTGATATACTAACACAGCACACAATCAGTACATGCTGTGATATACTAACACAGCACACAATCAGTACATGCTGTGATATACTAACACAGCACACAATCAGTACATGCTGTGATATACTAACACAGCACACAATCAGTACATGCTGTGATATACTAACACAGCACACAATCAGTACATGCTGTGATATACTAACACAGTACACAATCAGTACATGCTGTGATATACTAACACAGTACACAATCAGTACATGCTGTGATATACTAACACAGCACACAATCAGTACATGCTGTGATATACTAACACAGCACACAATCAGTACATGCTGTGATATACTAACACAGCACACAATCAGTACATGCTGTGATATACTAACACAGCACACAATCAGTACATGCTGTGATATACTAACACAGTACAGAATCAGTACATTCTGTGATATACTAACACAGTACACAATCAGTACATGCTGTGATATACTAACACAGCACACAATCAGTACATGCTGTGATATACTAACACAGCACACAATCAGTACATGCTGTGATATACTAACACAGTACAGAATCAGTACATTCTGTGATATACTAACACAGTACACAATCAGTACATGCTGTGATATACTAACACAGTACAGAATCAGTACATGCTGTGATATACTAACACAGTACAGAATGAGTACATGCTGTGATATACTAACACAGTACAGAATCAGTACATGCTGTGATATACTAACACAGCACACAATCAGTACATGCTGTGATATACTAACACAGCACACAATCAGTACATGCTGTGATATACTAACACAGCACAGAATCAGTACATGCTGTGATATACTAACACAGCACAGAATCAGTACATGCTGTGATATACTAACACAGCACACAATCAGTACATGCTGTGATATACTAACACAGCACAGAATCAGTACATGCTGTGATATACTAACACAGCACACAATCAGTACATGCTGTGATATACTAACACAGCACAGAATCAGTACATGCTGTGATATACTAACACAGCACACAATCAGTACATGCTGTGATATACTAACACAGTACACAATCAGTACATGCTGTGATATACTAACACAGCACACAATCAGTACATGCTGTGATATACTAACATAGCACACAATCAGTACATGCTGTGATATACTAACACAGTACAGAATCAGTACATTCTGTGATATACTAACACAGTACACAATCAGTACATGCTGTGATATACTAACACAGTACAGAATCAGTACATGCTGTGATATACTAACACAGTACACAATCAGTACATGCTGTGATATACTAACACAGCACACAATCAGTACATGCTGTGATATACTAACACAGCACACAATCAGTACATGCTGTGATATACTAACACAGTACAGAATCAGTACATTCTGTGATATACTAACACAGCACAGAATCAGTACATGCTGTGATATACTAACACAGTACAGAATCAGTACATGCTGTGATATACTAACACAGTACAGAATCAGTACATGCTGTGATATACTAACACAGTACAGAATGAGTACATGCTGTGATATACTAACACAGTACAGAATCAGTACATGCTGTGATATACTAACACAGCACAGAATCAGTACATGCTGTGATATACTAACACAGCACAGAATCAGTACATGCTGTGATATACTAACACAGCACACAATCAGTACATGCTGTGATATACTAACACAGCACAGAATCAGTACATGCTGTGATATACTAACACAGCACAGAATCAGTACATGCTGTGATATACTAACACAGCACAGAATCAGTACATGCTGTGATATACTAACACAGCACAGAATCAGTACATGCTGTGATATACTAACACAGCACAGAATCAGTACATGCTGTGATATACTAACACAGTACAGAATCAGTACATGCTGTGATGTACACTACCGGTCAAAAGTTTTAGAACACCCCCATTTTTCCAGTTTTTATTGAAATTTAAGCAGTTCAAGTCCAGTGAATAACCTGAAATGGTACAAAGCTAAGCGGTAAACTGCCAGAGGTTAAAAAAAATGTTTAGGTTACCAAAAACTGAAAAATAATGTACATTTCAGAGTTATACAAAAAGGCCTTTTTCAGGGAACAAGTAATGGGTTAACAACTTACAGCTGCTCTGCAGCAATGGAAGTAAATTAAGCCTTGAAAGTTGATGCTAACAATTCCTACAGGTGTCCCAACTTTTGTTGATTACTTACAAACCCTCTGTCTGTATAAAAGCAGTGTTGGAACAGACTGTGTTACTACACCCTCTTAAGCATTATTTGGACAGTATTGTACTGCAGGAAGTAGTATATTGCTATCATAATGGCGAGAAAAAGGCAATTAACAAAGGAAGACAGACAGACCATTATAACCCTTAAAAGTGTAGGTCTTTCCTTTAGAGAAATTGCAAAGAAAGCCAAGGTGTCAGTGAGTACAGTTTCCTACACCATCAAAAGGCACTTGGAAACTGGAGGAAACTCTGACAGGAAGAGGTCTAGCAGACCCAAAGCCACAACAGAATCAGAAGACAAGTTTCTGAGAGTCAACAGCTTGCGTGATAGGCGGCTCACAGGACAACAGCTTCAAGCACAGCTTAACACTGGTCGAAGTAAGCAAGTCTCCGTTTCAACTGTGAAGAGAAGACTTCGAGCTGCAGGTTTGACAGGTCGAGTGGCAGTAAGAAAGCCATTGCTAAGATGGCAAAATAAGAAAAGAGGCTTGCCTGGGCCATGAAGCACCGCCAGTGGACTACTGAAGACTGGAAGAAGGTCTTATGGACCGATGAATCAAAATTTGAAATCTTCGGTTCATCCCGCAGGGTTTTTGTACCGTCGAGTAGGCTTAAAGGATGGTTCCTCGGTGTGTGACACCAACTGTCAAACATGGAGGAGGAAGCGTGATGGTCTGGGGCTCTTTTGCTGGATCCAGAGTCGGCGACTTGCACAGAGTGAGTGGCACCCTGAACTGCGTAAATTTCAATAAAAACTGGAAAAATGGAGGTGTTCTAAAACTTTTGACCGGTAGTGTATATGCTTACACTTTTTACACCTCATCGTAGCTCAGCCTTTCTTTTGAATAACCAGTCAAACCATCATATAAAGCCTACATTGTGTCAAAATCATTATTTCACTGGTTATCAATTGCTTTATGATAACTCGAAGTTTGCGGTTTGTTTGTTTGCTGTTTTACTACTATAACAGGTATAATCATAAGCGTCAAGAGAACTCGAGAATAACCAGACTCCTGATAAGTTACTGCAGTTGCAGGATACGGTCCCTTTAAGAAGTGGCAGCACATAGCTAATAAAAAAATACCATAAATCATTCAAGTCATTTGCTATGTAGGTCTCATGTGCTGTGCAGTTTTGAGAGAGAATTGATTGCTGGTGTGCTGGATCTATTCAGACAGGGCCGAGAGAAGTTGGCTGACACATTCCAATTGTTTTTTTTATTATGACTTTTGTAGGATTAGGAGGCAAGCACTGCCCTACAGATGACATTGCTGGAGGCTTGCTTGAAAGGGCACACGCCACACACACTGTATTTATTCCAGACTCATGGACAGCCCAATACTCCACACCAGTCCTGCATGCTGAGCTGTGGCTTTTCATGTGAGCATGTGGCCGACTGTCATCACATGACAGGTTGTGTTTGAATGTTATTAAACAAAATGTGTGTAAAACAGCAGATAGAAACCTGCTGTATACAAGCAGTGGTCCTCACTATTCTTTTAATGGTCAAATTAACCCCCTGAAAAATGGCGATATGTACGTTACAGACAGATTATGGAAACAACAAACGACTTACACCTGGGCTGAACTGGGACTGCATTATGGGTAACAAGGCTAAAACAAACAATAGGTGCATTTAGTGTTTAGTTGCATAATCTCTTGAAATTGTCCTAAAATAAAACAATCCCCCATGTGTCCTCCAGAGCTAAACAGCTGCCACCCTGACACAAGACAGGAGATTGCTCGCTGTGTTAATCCCACACGGTCATCTTTTTGAAAAGTCAACTCTACAGCCAGCCAGCGATGCTCCAGATAGTTTGCCGAATTCCATAGCAACAAGTACTGCTTAAAGCTTAACAGGAAAACAAAATCCCCAAAAAAGAGATTTGCATTCCTAATGCCACCCAGCGTGCAGTAGCACGCTACATGAGTGGAATGTGAGTGTGAGTGATTGGGGGATAGGGGGGTGGATAGGGGTTTAAGCAATACAAACTTACCATCAGTACCATGATGGGATACTTTACATCATCAACAGCATTGAAAAAGCTGCATTTCTGACGCTAGGTGGTTTGGAAATGACCCCTAAGGGTGTGCTGTTGTCATTTCTGCCGCCTCTGTTACTGTGATTTTGAATAGATACTTTCCATTTACTAACTCTGGTTTGCAGAGGGGGCAGCTGGTTTTTTTTTTTAAAGCAGCGACATAGTTTAAAAATACCATTAGTTTGAGCTTGGTAAATAATTGAGTGAGTGTGGTTTGTACAGTATTGCCTGCAGCTTACAAACAGGGGACACTAGATATAATATCTCAATTCGGTTCATCCTGGGGAGTAAAGCCACTGAACAAGTCTGGGGAAGCTCTGTCTGTTGGGCCCCTGACCATTAGGGGGCGCTGTTTTGCTCTTTGATGGATTTACTGGAGCTTCCCAGTGACATCATGAGGCTAACTGACTTGTAATAGTTTCCTAATGAAAGACTAATATTTGAAAGAAACAGCTAGGGCGCTTAAGGAAAGTTCACAGCCCTGTACAGCACTGGAAAAGCATAGGCACACGTAAGCATAGTGACACCAAACAAATTAATGGAATCTATAGAATTCACTGAAAATCCAAAATGACAGCTTAAACATTCTAGAATCTAAAATGACAGCTTAAACAAAAAACATTCTAGAATCCAAAATGACAGCTTAAACAAAAACATTCTAGAATCCAAAGCAGGCGGTTTCAATTCACATCCAACCATGTCGTGATCTAATGCCAGGTTAACCATGTAACCATTTGAATCGAGGTATTCTTTTGCAAATCCCCGCGTTCAAAACCATACAATACGAATAGAGAATGAGTAAAGATGCCATCTGTTTCAAATTGTAATTATCCATTAACAGTTTTGAAAGAAGATTATATTCAGGGTATGTATCACCAGTAAATGGGTTAGAGGTGCGGGATGTGCCTAAGAGACATGTGTACAGCAGTCAATAGCAATGGTTTTGCATTTGTTTAATTGGTTTTGGTTTTGTCATGCTTATCCAGTTTTCAGTAATTATTCCAGTAAATATTCAGTAATTATTCCTTCTAAATCAGCAGTGTCACAAAAACATGCTTCCTGAATTAATGCTGACTACTTCCTTCCATAGTTCAGCTTTCCTTTTCCAGGCACAAAAGCTTTTTCCCTCCTTGAAGCTTCACTCTGTTAACTAATCAGCCAGCCTTCTGTTTTTGTCTCCAGCAGCTACCAGTTCCCAGCAAGGTGCAGATATTTTGTTTAGTTAAAAGAAAAGCAATGTTCATTTTGTTCCCCTCAATAAGCTAGCTAAGTGTGCAGAAGCACTATACATTACTAAAAATGACACTGGATATGGATTAGCAGCCTAAACTAATCCCATTGTTAGGCATCCCAGCTTGGATTAGTGCTGACCCTGCTGCAAGCTTCAGGGAATTCACCTAAAACATGCTGCATTAGAAATCAGATTCTTAGAAGTCATTACACTGTCATTAATCTCTGCAGAGGGGCCATAATAGTCATGTTAAAAATAAGACGAACACAAAGGAGTGATGTTAGGGTTTTTGGAGCACTTTAAAGAACAATTTAAAATTAGGACAAATTGTTGACCCCTAACCCTGTTTGACATAGTGGCTCACATAGTTATCTGTCCAGAATCAGAACCAGATGATTACAGGTTTAGTTTTAAAGCGACCAGTGTACACATTAGATATCGGAAACAGAAACTCTCACTGGCAAAATGCTTTAAAAATTGTAAAAATTGAACAAAATATTGTTCATACTGCTAGGAATGTTTTCCTCACTGCTAAATATATGGCTACTAATATTTTTTCCCTAACACGGACTCCTTTGCTGAACAATAATTGACAAACACGCATTCTTTTTTTCCCCCTCACCACAGCGATTGCCCACACAGCGCTGGAGAACTGAAGGTTCAGTGGGTGTCCTCCGATTCCACCACCAAGCCAGCTTCCTCTTCTACACCCAGGAACTCGAAAGCGGATGTCAGCGAGCTAGCGGCCTCTGGAGGTCAAAGGCCAGCCATGCAGGTGTCTGCCAGAACTCACTGGGTGCGCAATGGGGAGAAACAGTCCAGGACTGTATGACTCACCCTGCACACCATGTGGTTGTGCTTAAAGTACTTATGCTACACAAGCAATGTTAGCTAATGCGGACCTAAATCTGGTTGACACTCCCTGATGTAAATAATTACTGGTAGCTAATGCTTTGGATGCAAATGGATTAAAATGTGAGCTGCAGGAAAAGCCCATTTGTAGAGGTTCCCTGTTGTCACATCCATGTCTGTTGGTTTTGGTTTGTGGAACGGGAATACAAGAAGTATGGCCCAGTGCAGACATTTTGGCAAATTTCCTCAGCCTGGCCAATTGAGGCTAATCAAGCAAACTGACCGCCCAAAACCTCTCAATAATGAATTCAATTCTGTGGATGTCTTACTAGCAGTGTAAGAAAAGGACTTCCCACATTGCATTCTGAACTTGTTTTTCTCTGCTCCCTTTTGTGCCATCTTCTCACACAGTAACCGTTTAGAATGATATAAAATTAAAATCCCCCTAAACCAAGACTTGGGAGAGATTTAGTTCACAGGCAGCAGTGAATAACACAGCAGATTTAAGCCATTCCTTATCAAGTCTCCACATAGGGCTGCAATCCCAAATGAAAAAATAAATACTACTAATCCTGATCCACAACAGAACTTGCCGATGACATTTAACCTCAGGTGAATGCCTGCTAGGCTCACATATCGAAATGGCAAGTTTCAAAGGAGGAGGAATGTCAACAAGGTCTGCTTTCTGATAAAGCAGGAGTGCACTCAAGGTTAAACTATGGAAAAATGTAGTAAACAGACACACAAAATTATATTTCAATGTAAATTCTGTATATGCTATGTTGTTATTTCAAGAAAACTGTTACCCTATACCAGTAGAATAGCTACTTTAGTTATGTAACTAGATTCCATTTCTTGTACAAAACACATTTTCCCCCCCGTGTTTGGGAACACGTAATGTACTGCATATGAAAAATTCTGGTTTGTGGGGCTGGATTAAAAAAAAAATAATACACAGGGAGGGCTAAGCATTGTGTCATATACAGAAATGGGCATTACAGGGTTAATTATCTGTCGTCGTTATTTACTACACAGCTTGCCTTTGGGGCAAATGTCTTTGGCTATGGAGAGGTTCTTACGTGGTGCCTGGCATACTCGTGGACAGTGTAGTTAAATTCACTTTGTACTGTGTTAAAATCAGCTTTTTCAAAATAAAAAGCTACCCCTTAAAATGAATTGCATTGTTCGACTCTAGGGGGCACCATTACCACTCCTTTTAAGTGGAGTTTAACAGCATTCCTTGTATGCAAGTTGCCCTACACAAGCGAAATCAAAACCATTTAGTTTGTTTCCCCTTCAGAGAATTTAGTATCAAAGTGAGAGTGGCGCTTTTCTAAACCTTGGCAAATACAAAGAAGGATCTGTTGATATTTACCTGCAAACGCTGGTCTCATACTAAAATCAAAGTCGTCCACTCTAAGAAGCTGTTCAGTCTTAATTTTTTTTGTTTTTGTTCCATCATGGGTCTTCTTTGATAAAGGACTGTAAAAGACAAAACATTTGTATTCTCAACCTAGGTGCAGCATTCACATATATTTGACAGTGAAAATGAATAACAACTGACAGGAACATATGTAATTCTCAATTTGTTTCAATGGAATGTAACAGATGCAATAAGACTGTAGTTATCTGTGCATACTACAGACTACTGTAGTTTATAAATCTGTATCTATATATGTATATAATGTTTGAAAGGAGATATAACTGCAGTGTACAAAAATGAAAAAGAAAAAAACAGTTTTTTTGAGGATGTAGACAAAGGGTTTTAATGATTAAAATCTTTAATTCAGGACGTTTCAGACAGAAGCCCTTCTTCGGCTATAGTTAGAAACAGGTTGCAGTAAACTTGTTTTTCTTCAGGGATTCTGTGTTATACTTCAAGAATAACATGTTTACTGCGCTATTCTTTCTACATAGCTGAACAGGGGCTTTTGTCTGAAACGTCCTCAAATAAATAATTTTTAATCATTATATATATATATATATATATATATATATATATATATATATATATATATATATATATATATATATATATATATATATATATATATATATATATATATATATATATATATATATATAGTATTTTTATGACTGTTTAAACTTACTGATGAGGTATATTATGTCAACACTGATAGATATTTATGCAGACCAAATACCCCAAAAATATAGTTTAACTTAATGTATACTAATTAAAAAGTACAGTAAGGACTATTAACCCTTGGAGGATAAATGTTCCTATTACAATGTGTTTATAATTACTATAGTGTTGAAGTGTGTGTATAAAACATATATATACACACACACAGGCTAATGAATGCCTATATGCAATAACTTGCCTTTAAGTTTCAGTAGCTGACAAAAGGCAGTGACAGGTTCACCTGTTAAGGTCTAAATCTGCTTTGATGTCTTAGTAATACCCGTGCTCACATTATGTAGGATTATGAAAATATAAATAAATCTCATGTTATTCACACGAACAACGTGGTGGTATTAAGACAGCTTAAAAAAAAGTTATAAAATAATACTACCAAGAAAGTACGCAATACTTTGCACAGCTCATATACAATTACCTGTACTATTTCCCGAAGAACACATTTTTAAGGGAGAAAAACTTGAGGAAGCTTAGCTGTACAGTAGTCAGTAGCCTTCGTGCCGTGGTATAATGTCACTGCGGCGCAGTAAACGTATTTTCAGTTCTAGTATAAACGGCTCAAATAAAATCTGGCAGCTTGCCGTCCTCACATGCATTAAGGATCCTTTGGGACGTTTGGAAATTCCCAAAACATTTTGCCTACTTACCGTCAGCGGCAAAATAAATTATTCTTTAAAACCTAATCTGATATCAAGGAAGGGATACTGCAATGTAGACTGTTTAAAAAAAAGCTTTTAAGAGGTAAGGGTTTCTGTAGCGCCCTGCCCAGGTACTTACGTGCCAGGCTTGTGCGTTTCCATGGGACCTGTCCATCTCCTAGTCATTTGCTCTCGGCTCTCAGCAATAATACTCAGGCAAAAAAGTAAAAAAAGCAGTTTGGAAAAATAAGGCATTATGATTGCAGTCTTAAAAGTCCAGAAAGTAGTCTAGAAATAGTCCCCTTTAGTCCAGGGCCGCAGTGGTTTGAACATTGAACCATCTGTTACTCCAAGCTATGTAAGCGCTGCAGAAATCATTGTTAAGGGAAAGCTCTCTGCCGGTTGATTAAATTTCAGAGACGGATATGTTTTCGACTCCAAGCTGCTTTCCTTTGACTGTTTTGTGATTGGTTAACCGCCACACAGCTGTTTGTAGTGATTGACAGCTCGTCACCCAGCTTTTCCCGCTCTAACGTTACGCACTGAGCTTGGGGTTTACATTATTGTTTAAAATCTCATACCAATCCTTTTAAATGTGATACACACGTGGGAGTTGTTTTTGTTTTTATGTAATATTTTAACCTTCTTTGCGTTAGAAACATTTTATTATGCCAAAATAAAAATAAATAAATAAATAAAAACACTGGTTAACATTATTCGAATGATCCAGTCAAAGGAACATGCAAACATACATATATATGGTCATACCTTTGGGGCATATTGTTGCCAACTGTTAGTTTGAAATTAAACCTCCACCTTAGACTTCTGTTACAAAAATTAAATGTACAACACCCCAATATCCAGCATTGTGAAAAAACAAATACATTCAGAGATGACACAGTGACTACAAACAAGCAATACCTTATTATTTATTAATTTTTTTCCTGAAACATCAAATGATAACCGTAACAAAACCTGATTGATATACACATGTAATATTTATCCTGTCCTAACGTCTGGGAGATGCCACATGAATTCATCTCATACAGCCTCAAAGGGCTGTAATGCTCTTCAAACTATTCTATTCCCTCAAGATCAATTCGGTGTCTTAGTATCCCCCCTCCCCGCCCCGCCTTATTGACACATTAAGGAATGAAATTCAACTCTATCATTATGCACTCAGTTTGAGTTGCTGATACTGTAACTCAGAATACCCTCCAAGATGTTGTAGACCCCGTACACAGGCAGGTCTGATATATTGTAATTGACTGAGGTGGCCAGACTTGCTACTAGTGTGGGCCCTTGGGGAGTGAGAGCATTTCATTTTTAGCATGTGTGCAGCAGTATTTTGTTTAAATGTTAACCCCACCCCCCCCCCACCCCACAAATACACAATTTCGCAGCACAGCCTACATATTATTAATGTAAAAGTCAGATAGGATTTCTCTTGTTCCTTTTATTTGTGCAATAAATGTATCTGAAATCACTCCCTGTTATATTTATTATTATTTTTATTATTATTATTATTATTATTATTATTATTATTATTAGGTCATTCTTATTGATAGTGGAATGTTGAAATATGCATGCTAGCATTTAAATATTGACATACAGTAGATAGAGCCAGTTTTCTTCAAGGGGAAGTCAAATCTCAATTATTGTTATTTTTGTTCAGTAATACAGAACTCCTTTGTGGAATAGTCACTGAAAATACCTAACAGGCAGTTGTTGTGCCCATATTACTCACTACAAATACAGTCAAAGATTAAGCCATGGCCAAAGGGACTTAATATTTGTGGCTGCTTAAGACAGGCGGGTGAAAAAACAAATTCCTTTCTTGGGGTTTACTGGCAGCCAACCACTTGGTTCAAGTAACTGTAAACACTGTAAAGCTTTTCTTTTTACTGCAGACTATGAGCAAGACATTATACAGCATTGAGGTTGTTGAAGATAGACAGACAGACAGACAGATAGATAGATAGATAGATAGATAGATAGATAGATAGATAGATAGATAGATAGATAGATAGATAGATAGATAGATAAAATACAAAAGCAACTTTAAAACCCTTTTTTATAACGATATCATATCACATATTCTGGTATATATTATAATAAATATTCTTACATTAGTTAGGAAGCATTCGGTTTACATAGTTAATATAGAGATTTGCCATCATTAGGGACTGCATGGTTTATAGCTGTTCTGCCATTCTTTGTTTAAAGAACTGGTTGTATACTATGAGCAATAAAGTGTAGCGAAAACCAAAATTGGCCTCTTTTTGAGGTTAAACTATTTTTAACATGTATTTATAAAATAAAATAAAAAATTCAAGCTAAAAAGAACAGCTGTCCACTACTGTATATTCATCCCCTGAATTTAATATTCAGATTTATATTACACCCAATCAAAGCCAAACAGTGAATGAAATCCCCATTATCTGCCCCATGCCTGAATGAAGAGTGCTGTAAACTGACTTTGATACTATACAGCAGTCTACAGGATTACAGGCTGGCTCAGATGAAGCAAGAAGAGCGTTACAGTTCGTAGTCAAACTTGTACTCGCTGGTCAGGTAGATCCTTCGGAAGATGAGGGCAGCAAGCGCTAAAGTCAGAAGCACTATGAGAACTGCCAACCCCACGTGGCTGGAGCCCTCAGGCTGGCGCTGGAGCTGCGGGTAGGTGGGGGAGGCAGGCGTCCGAGGCTGCTGGCTCTGCTGCTGTGTACGACGTTGCCGAGGGCTCAGAGGTCTGTTCAGAGGGCCGGGCTGGGGAGCCTCTTCCCTGGGACTGCTCTGGGGGCTGGTTTGGGAGTCGGCCTAAAAGAAAAGCGTGATAGAAATTCATTCACTCTGCACCTCTATTCAAAACACTGACAATGTGAGTGAAGTCCGGCACTCATTTTTCCTCCCCTCAAGCTAGTTATCACTGTGCAGTGGAGGAACATCAATTCTCTACAGCAGCAAAAAAAAATACCCAGCTAATAGTTACCATTTTCTGTAACAAAGTATTCAGACATTATTAAGTGGAAATTTCTGAATTCACAGCCAATGTGAACCAAAAGCAAGCATACCTGATTTTAGCCTGTGTAGGTCAAGAACGAGATCATTTAATGATAGAGAGTTAATGTATTATTGCATTAACTGGTCTTCAGTAATTACAGGCAAACGCAATTTAAACTAGAAAGGAGGAGTTTCAATAGTTCTGCAAATATAAAGTTGCTAGCTGAAAGGTTCTCTTTATTAACCTATTCCACCCTTTTCAATGACTAAAAAAGGTTGGTCATAAATATAGCTAGATTTTACTTCTATAAGAACAATTAAAGTAGTGTGTGTGTGTGTGTGTGTGTAGGATTGCAAGCGTCTGTGTATGGATTACCAATATGCCTACCAATATGCTGTGCTGTGAGAATGATGTTAAATAACAGTGACTTCTGTCGACTGTATTATTCTATTTTAGAGATCACAAAGTTCAATTGTAAGCCGGAAAGTATTCATCTTTTTCAATCTTACCGAAGGTTTTGGACGTTTTTTTGTCATTGTCGTCCCCTCACTCCCACTCATCTCTAGCTCTGTCACAGCTGAAACGCAGCTTATCTGAGATTTAACCGTCATTTATTACCGAGTACTGGGCTGCATTTACTGGAGTCAGGTGGCAGCACTGAACCGAAGCCAACTTCTTTAAAGGATCAGTTATGTAAAAGTCAAGCTGGCCTTTCAATATTAAGAGATAAATGCCACAAGGTTTATTTGGGTAAATTGCACTCCCACGGCTATTTTTAAGAGCATCAGTTCTTTTTATAATAACGTTCAGCAGCATACAATGACAGCACAGCAAACACGGAAATGGCACTCCAATAATCAAAGAACTGGGCTTCTATTCTTGGGCTCTGGAGTTGTATGCCTTGCTTGCACAGCACCACTGGCATGAGAACCCTGATACACACATAGTACCTTACTGACAAACACAGCTAATTCAGCACATACTGCAGCAAAGTGTCAGTAATATAGCAATAGACACAGATCTGAGAAGGAAAACGGTTACCTTGTTCTTTCAGTGTGTCTTAATAATATAACAAGCACTGGTAAGTTATGCTGCCCATCCCCGATTTCACTAAATCAAATGATGTTCCTGTGCCAGGGAGCTCTGCAATATTGCATATGGTTCAGCTCTCTTGTCTAGCACCACAAAGACAGGAGTCTTTTTACAGCACCAGTGCCTTGTATATTTTTATTATTATTAGCTTCAGGTACAATAAAAGCACCGGCATGATGATCACTCTTGTCAATTGTCTGGGCTGTGTGGTGAGAGAGACTTATTTTGTTTATAATTTAGCATATTATTTAAAAATCAATCATGATAAAATCTATGCATATGTATACAGGTCTGATGCTTATTGTAGGTTATACATTGTATTGCAATAATAACAACCACCAGAGTTTTATACTAGTTGCTCAAAAGCTTTTCTTCAGTGCTTTTGGGGTTAAAGATGATTTGACACCAACTATTTTTATAGTGTTTGTTTTAAAACAATCGCTTACTCCAAGTTACAGTACATTTTGTTAATGATAATGGGGATTTGCACTTCAAACTCAAAAGGTAAAAGTATAGCTAACTTTACACCATACAACACAGACTTTCTGTCTTGCAAGCCACTGTGCTTTTTCAGTTACATTTCTTGACATTTGTTTAACATGATTAATAATATGAGGCATTGCGAACCTGGATTGCACCGCACCTTCTTCAACAACTGTTTAGGCCTCGGGCCAGATCTGTTTTGAGGCAGTTTCATGGCCTGGTTCTGCTACAGCACAGCAAACAGGGCTGTGAAAATATATCTAACGGTGAGGGCCTGGAGCCGTCTGTACCAGTGGAAACAGGTTATTATTATTATTATTATTATTATTATTATTATTATTATTATTCCAAATCAACCAACATTTTAATATGTCACGGCAGGGTCATCTGAGATTTTGTTCTAATGAAATGCATTCTTAGAATGTTTTCTGCACAAATGCAAAATGTCAGCTTAATATGCGCAGTAGACTTGGGGTACCCCAAAGGCAAGCGGCCCTGTGTTTAGCAGCTACTGCGCTAAAGTCACTCCAAGAATCCTTCCACAATAAATATTTTTTGGAATAAATGCTTAAATGTTAAATTAACTAAAGAAACTACTGGCAATGCAAAATATGTACAAATAATATACAGGGTGAATAGAAAGGAAGTTTATCACATCAATGCACAATGCATTGATGTGGTAAACTTACTTTCTAATCACATTGTACTTTGAATGAAAACGTTTTTTGCTAACTGACTGATCCATTTCAATTAAAAAAATGAATTCACCCCAAATACAGAATGAATGCATGCATCATGAATAAAAAAATAAAGATATATTTTTTGGAAACAACAACAAACACATCAACTTTCTTAATATCTAAATAGACCCAAACACACAGCTGTTGTGTAGATTTATCTTCAACCCTGACAGATACACATGTTGGTTAGTTCAGACCAAACAGAAAAAACACTGTCCATGCTCACTTTAAATACAAACTTGTGTTTCCCTCTAGGGGAAGTTTTTATTGCACCATACTGCAATAGTTTTATATGCACCATACTGCAAGCGAAAGTCCTGTTGCATCAAAGTAAACGCCTTTAATATGAATCCGTTTTTGAAATCTATAAAAAATAATATACTATATGTGTTCAGCCTCCCATCTATTCAAAACATTATACACTGCCGCAGCAGACAGCAGACAGCAGGCAGGGGATGGTCAGCAGGGGATGGTCAGAACTTTGAAGTCGCTTGCTATGATGCTGTTAGAGGTGTCTTCTTTGGTCAGACCCTGTGATTTAACATCCCTGGGGTGTGGAGGGTAAACTGCTCGCCTTGCAGTCCAATGCAACACAATAATCTTATGGCTTAATCTATAGCATGACACAGATGAAGTGTACCGACTGCCAGGTAACAGCGTTGGAGGTTAGATAAGAATGCTCATGCAGAGTGGCAGTTCGGTGCTACGCTTGCATTATCTAATAAAATGTTGCTAATGATAAAAAGGGTTTTATAAGCTCCACACATTTTGTTGGTTTAACAGATTTTACTTGAAAATGACTCAGATTTTCCACGGTAATACATTTTACTATCAAGGAAATTTGCCTGTGGTTTTCCCATAAAGAAAACATATAAACCACTTAATTTGTTTAAAATCCTATGGTCAGTTACAAAAGAAAACAAGTATGACTAAAGGCAGAAGTGTGTTACCGCTTCAGGGGACTCGGGAGTTTCTGCCTGGGTCCCAGATTCAGACACCTGCTCTCCGGACGGCTCTGAGCTCACTGGGCTGACCGGTACCTGCTTCTGGGCTGCTTTACTGGAAGAAATGGATTCCGCCTGTAAAATCAAGCACAGAGAATATTTATTTTTGCTGCTGCAAAAATAATAATGGCAAGTGAAATGCACAGTAGTGCTTTTATTTAAATGGAGCTCAACCAACCTGTCTAATCAAAGACAGGTGTTCACGTATTATTATATATATATATATATATATATATATATATATATATATATATATATATATATATATATATATACACACACTACGGTCAAAAGTTTTAGAACACCTCCATTTTTCCAGTTTTTATTGAAATTTACGCAGTTTAATGTCTCAATGTACTCTGAAATTAAAGCATAGAACAAATAAACAATTGGAGATAAAAAAGAAATCATGGAATCGTTTTGTTTAACAAAATGTAATCTAAATTTTTGACATCAAAGTAGCCACCTTTTGCAGATATAACAGCCGAACACACTCGTGGCATTCTTTCTACAATGGAAATCAAATATTGTTCGGAAAGTTCTTCCCAACACTGTTGCAGAAGTTCCCACAAATGTGTTGCACTTGTAGGTTGCTTTCCTTTCACCCTTCTGTCCAGTTCATCCCAAACCAGCTCGATGGGGTTTAAGTCTGGAGACTGTGCTGGCCATTCCATGATTTGAAGCCTACCGTCTTGTTCTTTTCTTCTAAGGTAGTTCTGACATAGCCTGGAGGTATGTTTTGGGTCATTATCTTGCTGTAGGATGAACCCTGACCAACTAGGCGTATACCAGAGGGTATTGCATGGCGCTGCAAAATGCTGTGGTAGCCGTTTTGGTTCAGGGTGCCACTCACTCTGTGCAAGTCGCCGACTCTGGATCCAGCAAAAGAGCCCCAGACCATCACGCTTCCTCCTCCATGTTTGACAGTTGGTGTCACACACCGAGGAACCTTCCCATTGCCTACTCGACGGCGTACAAAAACCCTGCGTGATGAACCGAAGATTTCAAATTTTGATTCATCAGTCCATAAGACCTTCTTCCAGTCTTCAGTAGTCCACTGGCGGTGCTTCATGGCCCAGGCAAGCCTCTTTTTCTTATTTTGCCATCTTAGCAATGGCTTTCTTACTGCCACTCGACCTGTCAAACCTGCAGATCGAAGTCTTCTCTTCACAGTTGAAACTGAGACTTGCTTACTTCGACCAGTATTAAGCTGTGCTTGAAGCTGTTGTCCTGTGAGCCGCCTATCACGCAAGCTGTTGACTCTCAGAAACTTGTCTTCTGATTCTGTTGTGGCTTTGGGTCTGCCAGACCTCTTCCTGTCAGAGTTTCATCCAGTTTCCAAGTGCCTTTGATAGTGTAGGAAACTGTACTCACTGACACCTTGGCTTTCTTTGCAATTTCTCTAAAGGAAAGACCTACACTTTTAAGGGTTATAATGGTCTGTCTGTCTTCCTTTGTTAATTGCCTTTTCTGCATCATTATGATAGCAATATACTACTTCCTGCAGTACAATACTGTCCAAATAATGCTTAAGAGGGTGTAGTAACACAGTCTGATCCAACACTGCTTTTATACAGATATATATATATACACTACCGTTCAAAAGTTTGGGGTCACTTAGAAATTTCCTTGTTTTCCATGAAAACATACATGAAATGAGTTTGAATAGGAAATATAGCAAAATGAATAGGAAATACAGTCATTGACAAGGTTAGAAATAATGATTTTTAATTGAAATAATAATTGTGTCCTTCAAACTTTGCTTTCGTCAAAGAATCCTCCATTTGCAGCAATTACAGCCTTGCAGACCTTTGGCATTCTAGTTGTCAATTTGTTGAGCTAATCTGAAAAGATTTCACCCCATGCTTCCTGAAGCACCTCCCACAAGTTGGATTGGCTTGATGGGCACTTCTTATGTACCATACGGTCAAGCTGCTCCCACAACAGCTCAATAGGGTTGAGATCTGGTGACTGTGCTGGCCACTCCATTATAGACAGAATACCAGCTGACTGCTTCTTCCCTAAATAGTTCTTGCATAGTTTGGAGCTGTGCTTTGGGTCATTGTCCTGTTGTAGGAGGAAGTGGCTCCAATCAGCGCCGTCCACAGGGTATGGCATGGCGTTGCAAAATGGAGTGATAGCCTTCCTTCTTCAAGATCCCTTTTACCCTGTACAAATCTCCCACTTTACCACCACCAAAGCACCCCCAGACCATCACATTGCCTCCACCATGCTTGACAGATGGCGTCAAGCACTCCTCCAGCATCTTTTCATTTGGTCTGCGTCTCACGAATGTTCTTCTTTGTGATCCGAACACCTCAAACTTAGATTCGTCTGTCCATAACACTTTTTCCAATCTTCCTCTGTCCAGTGTCTGTGTTCTTTTGCCCATCTTAATCTTTTCTTTTATTGGCCAGTCTGAAATATGGCTTTTCTTTGCAACTCTGCCTAGAAGGCCAGCATCCCAGTCGCCTCTTCACTGTTGACGTTGAGACTGGTGTTTTGCGGGTACTATTTAATGAAGCTGCCAGTTGAGGACCTGTGAGGCGTCTGTTTCTCAAACTAGACACTCTAATGTATTTGTCCTCTTGCTCAGTTGTGCACTGGTGCCTCCCACTCCTCTTTCTATTCTGGTTAGAGCCAGTTTGCGCTGTTCTGTGAAGGGAGTAGTACACAGCGTTGTAAGAGATCTTCAGTTTCTTGGCAATTTCTCGCATGGAATAGCCTTCATTTCTCAGAACAAGAATAGACTGACGAGTTTCAGAAGAAAGTTCTTTGTTTCTGGCCATTTTGAGCCTGTAATCGAACCCATAATTGCTGATGCTCCAGATACTCAACTAGTCTAAAGAAGGCCAGTTTTATTGCTTCTTTAATCAACACAACAGTTTTCAGCTGTGCTAACATAATTGCAAAAGGGTTTTCTAATGATCAATTAGCCTTTTAAAATGATAAACTTGGATTAGCAAACACAACGTGCCATTGGAACACAGGACTGATGGTTGCTCATAATGGGCCTCTGTACGCCTATGTAGATATTCCATTACAAATCAGTCGTTTCCAGCTACAATAGTCATTTACAACATTAACAATGTCTACACTTCTGATCAATTTGATGTTATTTTAATGGACACAAAATTTGCTTTTCTTTCGAAAACAAGGAAATTTCTAAGTGACCCCAAACTTTTGAACGGTAGTGTATATATATATATATATATATATATATATATATATATATATATATATATATGACTGAACTATCATGACTGAACTATCCTGTCAAGGGTGTTCATTGGCTTCCCTGCTATGTGAAAATTACTAGAACATCTGCTGGAAAAAAAAAATGCCAGTTGTTTTAAATGCCAACTCTGATAACTGTAGCTGTCCTTAGAAACTATGTTGTGTTTCTGAAAGGGGAATCCACCCTCTAATCACATACGTAATCAAACTGTTCCTATAAATAGCCGTATCGTCTATGCCTCCTTGTCGTTCCTTTGTTTGGTCCTCCTCCACCTTGCAGCGTGCCTTGTCCTGGGGGAAGTTGGTCCAGAGCCACTTGTCCTGCACACTGGCATTAGCTGTCATCAATCAATATACATTACATCATAGTTCAGCCCGCATATAGGGGCGGCTATTAAGCTCCAATGGACAAGGCCATGGGCCAAATTATATTACGTTTCATTATGGGCATGGTCATTTGTCAAATGCAATAAATAATTTTTCATTTCAAATCTTGTGAATGTCTCCTTTCTGAATGTACAAAGATCACGGAGGTGCTGAGCTATCACCATAGGTAATCAGTTCTTCAGAAAAAAAACACAGACATACGCACAAAAAAGTGCCCAGTAACTGGTGTACCTTAAAGCTGATCTGTCTTGCAAGCTCTTTGGCCTCCCTGTCATTGTCGCTTGGATTGCTGTTGGAGGTCAAAGGCAGCAGAGCAGACCGCATGCTGCCCCCACACGCCGCACAGCAGAAGTCCTGGGACCTTAAGGACACAAGGAATCACAGGATAGATTTAACACAGAGGCAAACCAGCTTGGCATTTCATTGACATTTTTTTCAGAAAACCTGAAATAAGGCATACAAGTACTGATTGTTAGCAAGCTAATGATCAGTGCTTATCACTGGATTATTGGGGTGTTTATTGTGTGCCCAACTCGCATATAAGAAGCAGAGCACAGCCTGTGGAGGCAGAAGTTCTGGTGTGCAAGTAAAACCCCCGCAAAAAATAACCTCCTCTTCATCTAGCTGTGTCTAGGTGTGTAAAGGGTTACCGCTTCATAGAACGAAAACCGTACTTTTTGGCGAGGGCTTTCCGTTCTTCGGGAGTGTAATCAAGAGACCCTATTGCACCCTCTCCTTTTGTTGGCATGAATCCGATTATAGCTATTAGTGCAGTTCTTACTGAAAGAGAAAAAAAAACAAAAAACAACCTGTAATTCAATATTAGATTAAATGAAATCATAATTCATATGAAAGCACATCACATGCTGGCAAGCCAAACATCCACGTTACATAAGATGGAGTAATGCTCTGCTATTGCTCTGCTAAAGCTTGGATTTACCTCTTAGAGGACACTCCCTTTGAGCTTCCCCTCAAAAAACCCTCTGCAATGAATGACATGGACAGACTGCTTGACAGAAGGCTGTATCCCAACATGAAGCAAAATGCATCTGGGAAAGTTATGAAATAAATCTGCAGCTTTTTTTTTAATTTTATTTATTTTTTTATTTGTATTTACGTTAAAGTTGTATTGTCTCAGAAGAGAATGTATAGGAAACCCTGAGAGGAGGCAGCAATCACAAAGCACAAATCATCTACCCACCCCCAAAAACAGTTAATAAATGGGTTTCAAAAGCGTTTCATGTAACACAGAACATAATCACGCCTGACCAGAATTAGCTTTAATTTTCTGTATTATAAAGGCCAAGGTCTGATTTGATTTTCCTGGAAAATGTATAGTTTTGGGTAATTTAAAAGGAATTTCATTGACATTATATAATGATGCTGCAAACCCAAATGAAACACTTTCAGATCGGGGAATCCCCCCTGAACTGCATCGACCTTCAAAGGTTATTCCCCTGTGATGCGAAACCCAGCTATGGCTTACCCCTGCATGGTATTAATCACATCTACAGTCTACTCTGTTACCTCTGATGTGAAACCCAGCTATGGCTTACCCCTGCATGGTATTAATCACATCTACAGTCTACTCTGTTACCTCTGATGTGAAACCCAGCTGTGGCTTACCCCTGCATGGTATTAATCACATCTACAGTCTACTCTGTTACCTCTGATGTGAAACCCAGCTATGGCTTACCCCTGCATGGTATTAATCACATCTACAGTCTACTCTGTTACCTCTGATGTGAAACCCAGCTATGGCTTACCCCTGCATGGTATTAATCACATCTACAGTCTACTCTGTTACCTCTGATGTGAAACCCAGCTATGGCTTACCCCTGCATGGTATTAATCACATCTACAGTCTACTCTGTTACCTCTGATGTGAAACCCAGCTATGGCTTACCCCTGCATGGTATTAATCACATCTACAGTCTACTCTGTTACCTCTGATGTGAAACCCAGCTATGGCTTACCCCTGCATGGTATTAATCACATCTACAGTCTACTCTGTTACCTCTGATGTGAAACCCAGCTATGGCTTACCCCTGCATGGTATTAATCACATCTACAGTCTACTCTGTTACCTCTGATGTGAAACCCAGCTATGGCTTACCCCTGCATGGTATTAATCACATCTACAGTCTACTCTGTTACCTCTGATGTGAAACCCAGCTGTGGCTTACCCCTGCATGGTATTAATCACATCTACAGTCTACTCTGTTACCTCTGATGTGAAACCCAGCTATGGCTTACCCCTGCATGGTATTAATCACATCTACAGTCTACTCTGTTACCTCTGATGTGAAACCCAGCTATGGCTTACCCCTGCATGGTATTAATCACATCTACAGTCTATTGTGTTACCTCTGATGTGAAACCCAGCTATGGCTTACCCCTGCATGGTATTAATCACATCTACAGTCTACTCTGTTACCTCTGATGTGAAACCCAGCTATGGCTTACCCCTGCATGGTATTAATCACATCTACAGTCTATTCTGTTACCTCTGATGTGAAACCCAGCTGTGGCTTACCCCTGCATGGTATTAATCACATCTACAGTCTATTGTGTTGCCTCTGATGTGAAACCCAGCTATGGCTTACCCCTGCATGGTATTAATCACATCTACAGTCTACTCTGTTACCTCTGATGTGAAACCCAGCTATGGCTTACCCCTGCATGGTATTAATCACATCTACAGTCTACTCTGTTACCTCTGATGTGAAACCCAGCTGTGGCTTACCCCTGCATGGTATTAATCACATCTACAGTCTACTCTGTTACCTCTGATGTGAAACCCAGCTATGGCTTACCCCTGCATGGTATTAATCACATCTACAGTCTACTCTGTTACCTCTGATGTGAAACCCAGCTGTGGCTTACCCCTGCATGGTATTAATCACATCTACAGTCTACTCTGTTACCTCTGATGTGAAACCCAGCTATGGCTTACCCCTGCATGGTATTAATCACATCTACAGTCTACTCTGTTACCTCTGATGTGAAACCCAGCTATGGCTTACCCCTGCATGGTATTAATCACATCTACAGTCTACTCTGTTACCTCTGATGTGAAACCCAGCTATGGCTTACCCCTGCATGGTATTAATCACATCTACAGTCTACTCTGTTACCTCTGATGTGAAACCCAGCTATGGCTTACCCCTGTATGGTATTAATCACATCTACAGTCTATTGTGTTACCTCTGATGTGAAACCCAGCTATGGCTTACCCCTGCATGGTATTAATCACATCTACAGTCTACTCTGTTACCTCTGATGTGAAACCCAGCTATGGCTTACCCCTGCATGGTATTAATCACATCTACAGTCTATTCTGTTACCTCTGATGTGAAACCCAGCTATGGCTTACCCCTGTATGGTATTAATCACATCTACAGTCTACTCTGTTACCTCTGATGTGAAACCCAGCTATGGCTTACCCCTGCATGGTATTAATCACATCTACAGTCTACTCTGTTACCTCTGATGTGAAACCCAGCTATGGCTTACCCCTGTATGGTATTAATCACATCTACAGTCTACTCTGTTACCTCTGATGTGAAACCCAGCTATGGCTTACCCCTGCATGGTATTAATCACATCTACAGTCTATTGTGTTACCTCTGATGTGAAACCCAGCTGTGGCTTACCCCTGCATGGTATTAATCACATCTACAGTCTACTCTGTTACCTCTGATGTGAAACCCAGCTGTGGCTTACCCCTGCATGGTATTAATCACATCTACAGTCTATTGTGTTGCCTCTGATGTGAAACCCAGCTATGGCTTACCCCTGCATGGTATTAATCACATCTACAGTCTACTCTGTTACCTCTGATGTGAAACCCAGCTGTGGCTTACCCCTGCATGGTATTAATCACATCTACAGTCTATTGTGTTACCTCTGATGTGAAACCCAGCTATGGCTTACCCCTGTATGGTATTAATCACATCTACAGTCTACTCTGTTACCTCTGATGTGAAACCCAGCTATGGCTTACCCCTGTATGGTATTAATCACATCTACAGTCTACTCTGTTACCTCTGATGTGAAACCCAGCTATGGCTTACCCCTGTATGGTATTAATCACATCTACAGTCTACTCTGTTACCTCTGATGTGAAACCCAGCTATGGCTTACCCCTGCATGGTATTAATCACATCTACAGTCTATTCTGTTACCTCTGATGTGAAACCCAGCTGTGGCTTACCCCTGCATGGTATTAATCACATCTACAGTCTATTGTGTTACCTCTGATGTGAAACCCAGCTATGGCTTACCCCTGTATGGGTTTCTGCACAGGGTGCTTCAGACGGTTGGAACCATAGACTTCAAACAAATATCTATCTTAAGGCAGGTATGAAAAGGCATGACAAACTGAGTTCTTTGTGCAATGTGGAAAGCCACTATTGTCGGAAACTGCTGTGAAATTATATTTTAATTGCCTTATGACTCCAAAGACTATAATTATGAACAAACAAAACAACTCTGAATCAGTACTGTAAGAGGAAATTAGATAAGTCCAGGTAAAGATTTATTTTTTAAATAATCTCTAGGTATTTTGTTTAGTGGCATGTCACAAGTAATTAATTTTCAATATTTAAGGCAGAAACAGACGAATTACATAATCATGCATAAACCGCCCTTCAAACATGCTAACTGTGACCAAAATGTTATTCTGTTTATGATATTGAAAACAGTAAGCTCCTGCAGTGCACCTGTCCTTTTACTGTATATAACTCCTTCACTGAGGACTGTACTTTGACTGGTCTCAGTTTGTCCTGTGCTCCTCTCTGTACTTGCTTTTCACTTACTGTTTTATTTATTGACAGATTCCATTTGACAAACTCTATGAGATTTTCAACAGTGTGCCTCTGGGCAGACTGTAAAAGTGTCTCCGAATTGTAATATACAGAGAGTACATACTGCTCCAGGAGGGTTGCCAGGTCTCAGGGTGATGTCCAGAGATGCTTAAACAGATCTTCTTACCAACTTCAAATCTCCCATTTGGCTGAAACGGAATTGATCATTAGCCATTATAATTAATTAATTAATTAAAAACAGCACCATCCTCTAAAAAGAAATTCAGCACAAAACTTCTAACATGCTTGACAAGCAGTGCTGCCGATTACCCATTTGCCAACATTACTGGATCATTTTTCTGATTAAATAAATCCATTACTAGCGATTGGGAAAGTCTAAAAATGATAATGCTAATGTTCAACGCTTTTCAAGGCTGATTGTGAGAACATAAAGAAAATTTTCTGAATGAGAGGAAGCTGTTGAGCCCATCAGTGCTCGTCCAGTTCCGGAGAAGTAGCTGGTTAATCTCAAACCTTTGGCAAGTTGGGTCTTAAGGGTGGGAGGTGGAAAGCTACAGAGGCTACTGTACACAATGCTTCTCCTATGGGCTTCAATATGTTATAAAGTATGCTTTTAAGTTAAAAAGGCAGTTAAAATATACCCGGGATTGAAATAAGACTCCCATTGCATAGTGGTTTGAGCCATTCCTGGTTTTACAATGAGCTTAATAAGACACACATGAGCTTGTTACCTATACACTGTGGCTAATTAAGCTTGAATTGAAACCTGGAATGAGTGAAACTGCTATGCAATAGGTGTCTTATTTTCATCCCTGTACACATATCAGTTAGAATGCATGTAACACTCTTACTGTGAGCAGTATAATGCTGGGGGGTTTCATCGGATAGTCAGGAGGAAGCACAACTCTGCCATGATAGACACCACCGTCAAAATCAGAATCAGGAGGGCCACGGACTGTGAAGTGCCACTCGAAGAGGTTATCCTGAGACAACAAACAACAGAAAATCAAAACGTACTGCACACTTGCCAAAGTTAATAGACTTGCTGTCTGCTGCAGTGACAATAAAACTTGTGACAAGAGGACCTGTCTCTTGTAACAGCCAGAACACAGACATGAAACAGTTTTTTTTTTTTTTCTCTTCAAGCCTCACGTTTATAAAATTTTGGAGATAGTTAAGTACCCTGGCATTCGAAACAAAACAAATCCATGCACTCTTCGACGGAAGGAACTATTCAATTCGCAAACGCATGTGCACTACATCACTTAAAACCGATGCTTGTTTCAGCTTGGACAGTTCCCCTACACCTCTGAGCTGTACGTACCTCCAAGGGCTGTGCGTGATAGTGTTCTGTTGGATCCCTGAGCTCAGCTGCCTCCTTCATCAGCCGCTTCACAGCTACGGAAACATAAAAGACAAAACACGACACTCAATTGATCAAATTGCGGGGTGAGCAAATGATTTAAGCAGGACAAACTTGAGCAGCTGCCATCACCTTCTGGTACTACTGTGGGTCAGCTGCCACAGCAATGCCAAGTATGTATTACATAAACCATGGATATTGGGTACAATTTCAACAGCAAGTAGAACAAAGTAGAACATGTTACAGCCAGGAGAATTTTACACACTGGTCATTAAGAACCGAAGCAAGGGTTAGTTCCACAATAGAAATATGTATGCGTCAGTCATTATTTGCCAATCACCAATAGGTATGAGTCAGCTTTGAATGAGCAAAGATGGTACAGAACTTGCTACAGACTAGCGGAGTTCAATTAATCATGCTCATGAAAGTAAAATTATATAAGCAGATCGTTATGAGGGATCTCAGTGAGCATTAAGACACATGTGACATGGTCCTATCAGCAAAAACAGCTGTGCATTTTAACTCTTGACTTATAAGTAAGCCAGGCCACATGCCAAATGATGATCCAAGTAAAGCGTCCAATGTTGGTTACACAAGGCCTGGGTGTGCAACCACTAAGAATGCATGTACAAAAGAAATTGCTGCAACACTATATGACAATGTTTTTTTTTCATTCTAAACTAATTTGCTTGTATCAACTACAGTATAAACGGTCAGATACAACACTGTCATTGCAGACTGACATTGTGAATATTATTGGACACTTTTTTTTCTAAATCAGGGCATTGATCTTGTTTTTTTCACCGCGCTGGGCCAGACGACCTTGCCCTGGTGGTAGATCAATACTGCTGTGGGCAACTGGCTCCCTCTCACTCACTTTCTGTGCTGTAAACTAGTTTTTTCCAAGGAAATCATGATAGTGTCCCACGTGCTGGACTGATCAAGGCTAGATCTACATCACTCTGCATCAGAGCTTACAGTGAGGAATACAACAAGTATATGCTTTTACTACAGTTGGAACTAGCTCAAGCCAAACAACTACCTGTCTGATTACAGCTCAAGGTCGTATACATTTTCCACTTACTGCCTGCGGTGCCTACAGTCTTTTAGGAACGCACACTGTAACCGTTAGTAACATGATTCAGGAAGTTCATTTATAATAAAACAACTTCATTTTTCTGACAAGAATTTGTAGCCCCTTGCAGCTCAAAGTCTGTAAACATAATCCTATTCAGACATATTCAAACTACTTCTATCAGCTAGCAGCATACAAATAAAAAAAACCCTGCCGTAACACATGCAACATGGGCAGCCAGGACACACCGGTTCACTGGGACAAAACGCGAGGGTGTTTGAAATGTTCTGCAGGTATTCCTTAAGGGTTACAGACTCCCTTGCCCTGAATCGACTTGCAGGGATATACAGCTCTTACTACAGAATACATGTCAGGGTGCTATTTGCTTAAGAGAGGTGCAGTGCATACACAAAAGTGTGTGCTTTATATCAAAGTTTTTTCTTACTTATAAAGTGTAACACCACAATTAAAATAACATCAATGTATATAATGTGTTCATTTTAGTTATAACTTATTTCAGAAAAGAAACAGACACCTGATATTGTACTTTTAACCCTTTAAAAAGGTACAAGGGACATGTGTCCCACAAATAAAATTATGCTAATGTTCTTACTTTTGCAACAAGGTGCATGAAACAGGGTTCAAAATGTACTGACGGGTTGGATCTGGTCATCCAAATTGTCAGTTTCCTCATAATATGCAAGTCACTCTCAAATGTATATTAAGAACAATAGCTCAATTCCTTGTGGACCTTAGGGGGTTAACAAGTATCTCTGAAGAGCACAAACAGCTTTAAGAAGCAAAATGCAATCATCCCAAGGGACCACCACAAAGAGGAGACAGGAGAAAAGACCCCCCTCGAGTGAAATGAATGTGAAAGAAGTATAGTAAAGGGCAGCTGTATTCAGCAGATTTTTGCACTGGCTGTTCTGTGTGGGTGTAAATCCAATCCAGCACTCACAAAAGTAACAAAATCAATCTCAACTGACAGCTGTGCAGGTCTCCAGCGTAACACGCCCTGACAGTCTCTGCCAGCCCAGGACATTATTTAGTGTGCAAGGTATTTATTTTTTTTTATAGACAAGATTTGCTTTGACTGAATGCACAAAAGAATTCAAGAGTCAAACTTTCTCCAGTTTTTTTGCGACAAACTTTGGAATGTGCATAGCAACAGTGTGTTTTTGTAAAAAACAAACAGGTAGCTGCCATAATACATTTCATTATACAATACAGTCAATTCTCATTAAAACAAACTTGAATTAAACACATTTCTTGATACTATGAATTTCTTCCACATGATCCCGGCTAAATTGAACAGTTTCTTATTGAATTAAACAAATTGCCCCAGTTGGAACAGCTGGGTGTAAAGGACATTGGGAAATGTATTAATGTGCATCCAGATTCCCATCTCTCTACTGTATTTTAGTGCTGTTTTAGGACTACTGACCCAATGATGCATTTTGAGTTGCCATAGACAGTTTTTGAGTTGGCCATTACTGTACCCTGATCAAAAACTGTTAGTTTGTAAGCACCAAGCAATTAACACATTTGAAATGCCACAGTGTGAAAAACGGCTGGGCATGTAGCCTTTAAATTGTCAGACACTGAAAGAAACATGGCCAAAAGGCTCATTTTTCCAAACTATGAAGGACCTTAAGTTTTTATTTACTATGTTGTGCTCATGACTGGAAGCGTGTTACTGTAACTGATTGCACTCTTAATTATCTTTACAGGACACACTGCCAGTACACCAAAATTCACTGTATTATTGGGTTGATGGGTATCATTTTACTTATTAGCTTACATAAAAAATATATTCTCATTTGTGGTTTGTGAGTTCTCATGCTGTAACACTAAACGTTTCTTCCTGCTGGAGACGGGCAGACACTGTTGACCTCAGAAACAAAGTGTTCTTTCTTAGTCAAGACGACGGCACCTAATCCTCTCTAACTTCTGGGGACTTCATTTCTGATTAGATGGTTTATTGAGTCCCAGCTCACAGATCGGACGACTCTAATGACGTAAAGGTTTTTGGTCACATGGCTCTGACACAGGATTACAATTTTGAACATTAAATCCTGTTATATAATGCATTTTAGTTTTCTCTACAAACTGTTCAGGATTAAACTAGCAATGAGGCAGACACTTACATAACGTACTGATGCTCTGCAGGCTGTGTGGTCCATTGGTTAAAGAAAAGGGCTTGTAACCAGAAGGTCCCTGGTTCAAATCCCACCTCAGTCACTGACTCATTGTGTGACCCTGAGCAAGTCACTTAACCTCCTTGTGCTCCGACTTTAGGGTGAGACGTAATTGTAAGTGACTCTGCAGCTGATGCATAGTTCACACACTCTAGTCTCTGTAAGTCGCCTTGGATAAAGGCGTCTGCTAAATAAACAAATAATAATAATAGAACACTCCTGCACATACCACACAGCATCCAACCTTTCATTACACTATCTGCTATTCTTTTCCTTCTCATTGTGCAAGTTGTCATGAACAGACGTCAGTTTGAATTATGGAGCTATTTTACTGAAGTTGGAGATAAAAAAAAATAAACCAGGAACAATTGCCTTTTTTCAGTTCCTTAAAACCTCATTATAAAAATAAGACATGAGTCAGTCAACTTTAGCTTTTGTTACATTAGGTCACCTGTATCAACAACTAGCAAACCCAACTTCTGAGTTTTATAATAGATACATCACCACAACAATCTTTGGCTTCCCATTGGTCTGAAATCGATCAGTGTAACAGACATACCTTTTTCATTGCATAGCCCTTGTGTGTATTTCCTTACAAAGCAGCACCATGCATTAACACCCAAATACTGTAATTAGGGGTACAGTACCAAAACTCATACTATAATTAGGGGTACAATACTAAACCTCATATTGTATTGAAACTCTCTTCTCTCTGTCACTAACTCCCTACTCTCTGCCCGTGCCACCTCCCTCCTCTGTCCTAATTCTCCTTGACACCTCTGCAGCCTTTGACACGGTTGACCACTATTCTCCTGTCCTCCCTCGCTGACCTGGGACTCTCCGACACTGCTCTTGCCTGGTTCACCTCCTACCTCGCTGATCACACGTACCGGGTGTCTTGACGTAGCTCACTCTCTGTCTCTTGCTCTCTTTTGACAGCTGTCCCCCAAGGCTCAGTCCTAGGACCCCTCCTGTTTTCTCTCTACACTTGCTCCCTGGGTCCCCTCATCTCCTCCGATGGCTTCTTGTATCATCTCTATGCTGATGATGCCCATATCTTCTTCTCCTTTCCCCCGTCTGACCCCAACGTTTCCTCCCGTATCTCAACATGTCTCTCGGCCATCTCCTCCTGGATGCACTCACATCATCTCAAACTCAACCGCTCCAAGTCAGACCTCCTTTTCTTCCCCCGCTCTTAATCCCCCACTGCTGATCTCTCTATCTCTATTCCTCTTGAATCTACAACCCTCCGCATCCACCAAGAACCTCAGTGTCACCCTTGACCCCTCCCTCTCTTACTCTCAGCACATCTCTGGCACGCTCCTGTCGCTTCTTTCTCAGCAACATACGCAGAATTCGCCCCTTCCTCACTGACTACTCCATGCAGCTCCTACTTCAGGCCCTGGTACTGTCCCACCTTGACTACTGTAACCCCCATCTGGCCGGCCTTCCTGCCTCTGCTATCCGTCCACTCCAGCTCATCCAAAACTCTGCTGCTCGCCTTGTCTCTCCCTTCCTTGTTTCTCCCACGCTACACCGCTGTTCTGCTCTCTGCACTGGTTCCCTATCGCTGCTTGCATCCAATTCAAAACTCTTGTACTCGCCTATCTTTCTGCTCCCTCCTATCAGCAGACTAACATTACACCCATCTCAGCCCCTCTGCTCCACCACCACCGGCAGATAAGCTGTACCAGCTCGCCCGCTCCCAGTGGTGGAATGACCTACCCACGGATATTGACTGCTCGGTCCCTGACCACCTTCCGGTGCCTCCTCAAGACACACCTGTTCAGAGAGCATCTGTAAACCTCAGCTCTCAACTATACTGGACTATATGGCACCCAGTTGTACCAGTACTTGCATCAGCTTGTACTTGCACTGACCTGCTCCATACCATACCTCTACTACTGCTCTGAACTATAACTACGTCCTGTATCTTATACCTGATTTTACTCTTATAGGTATCCGTATTTACATTTTTTGCAATTTCTCTTATTTAAAATAATTCTCATCCATTTATCATACTTACTATGAGCTCTTACTGGACTTTACTCGTATAAGCAATTATTTTTACCATAAAAGTTAACTGCTTTTAGTCAGACTCATTCTTAAATCTAATTATTTACTGTATTCTTTATTTTCCTCTTATTTGACTTATCTTCTACTGACTATTGTACTTTATAACTGCTCGTATCTGTAATGTGATAGTCTGTAATGTGATACTTTGTACTGTGATATTTTGTAACAACTGTAAGTCGCCCTGGATAAGGGCGTCTGCTATGAAATAAATAATAATTAAAAAAAAAAAAAAAGTTTAATTAGGAATACAGTACCAAACTTACTGTAATTAGGGTTACAGCACCAAAACACATACTTTCCAAGTAAATTAAGAAATGTGTAGTTGTTAGGTATTAATTAAATGGAATAAAACATGTTAATTACTATTTGGGTTCCCTTGTCAATAACAATCTGAGAGTGTTATTTAATATAGAACCTGTTGTGATCAAACTAACTTGTTACATACATATATATATATATATATATATATATATATATATATATATATATATATATATATATATATATATATATATATATATATATATATATATATATATATATATATATATATATATATATATATATAGTTTTCATACAAGTGTCATCTCTGCAGTGAATTGTGGGATTGTAGTCCTGGGCAAGGTAGGGATGCAGAGTATATGACCTTCCCAAACTGAAGCCCACATTTGCATAAAATTCCAAAGCGAATGCTTCCGACAAAAGATACAACGGAACCGAATTCTTCTGTACAATGAATAAGTGTCAGCAGTGTCAGCACTAAGCTGGTGGCATTCTCGGGAGCTCATCGCACACTGTGCTGCATTGTAGTTCATATTAACATCCCTTAATTTTAATATGGTAACATAAATCAAAAGTTATGACAAGACTTATACCTCAGTAGGGATAACCGTGACTTCATACTTAGTCTGGGTGTTCTGATGTCGAGCGTTGTTTCCTTTTTTGGTTTGTTGATGAAAGGTACTGGTGCTAGTACTAGCAGGCACATGCCTGTGTACTCCAACCTAAACCTTTGTTAAACAAATGCAACCTAACAAGTGTAAAGCTGTCACTGGAAGTGAAGTTTAATTACTCTGTGTAGACCTAATAAATTAAATAATGATGCTAAACTGACTAAAATAGCCAAATGCAAACATATTGAAAAGAAAATGCAATGTTAGTTGAGGTTGTGAACCACTTTGAAACTGGGTGAAACAAGCAAAAGGGATGCTGCAGACAAATACCTGGAAGCTGCTTTAAATGAGATGCTTCTGTCAGCTGGGCAGATCATTTGTATACAGGTAGCTAGCTTCAGATTACCTTTGCTGCATTCTACTGGCACCTTGATTGAATTCAAGTGGAAGGGCCTTATCATACAGCTTTTTATTTTTTAATCACATAAAAAAAAACACATTAAAAACCCCAGCAATGATCCAGACCTTGTAGAATTTGTGATACCAGTTTTTGATTTTTTTTTTTTTTTTACATATTAATAATTTACCATTGATTTGTGGATTCTAAAAAAAAAAAAAAAAAAAAAAAAAATCTCTTGTAACATATGCTGCTTTGGAGAAACAGTACATGACCTTTTTTGTAAAGAAACCAGCTTCTAGCCTACCCAATTTAATATTTGAACTGTAGGGGAAATATATATATTTTGTTCAGATTATGCTATGATTTTTTTTATTACTATTATTATTCATAAATGTTGTGACCTGCCAATCAATGCCTCTTCTAATTCCCCCTTTGTGAAAGGTACTAGGTATTTATACTGCAATTATGTTCTACCATTCAATATTTTTAATACGCCTACAGTACCACGTGTATTGTTTTACATTATTATTATTATTATTACTTGGCACATCCATTAGGGCCTAATCCAGGATCTTTGCTCCAACCCGGTTCTGAATTGTTTATGGACCAATTAAACCTCCATGCAGACCATGAAGTAGCTAATTTTATCATTGTACCTGTTAAACCTGGGAGGACTGTGAATGGACAGCCCTGGCCGCATCGGATAACACGCATGACTAGCCAAATGGATTGCTATGATAAGACCAGACTGGTTGTGGTCGCTTAACCACACTGTACTATACAGTGTTTGTTGCTCGGAAGTTCCGACACATGTTTGTTACATACACCCTATTGTTTTGTACACACGTTTCCATGGTCTGTAAAATGTAAGTGTGGAAAATAATGTAAAATATACTTAATAAATAGATCTGATGGGTGCGGCCTAGGTTAACGAGTACCAACACAGTGAAAACAAGTAAAGAAAGCAAGCTGAAGGCAGCTCCTTATGGGCCTAAAACAAAAACAAACACCGCGCGTTAAAAAAAAGAAGCTAAGGAAAATCAAAGATAAATGTAAACAAAACAGAATGTGACACAAAACAATTATATAAATAAAAACACGCACCGCGTCGCAAATGAAAATAAAGTTTGCATAACCGCATTAATGTTTTCTGATGTAATTGATACCTGCGAGGAAGTAGATGTGCATACGTTAATAAATGTGGAACTTAATTTTGACTGAATTAATAATAACAATCTCAAACGCAAAGCAATGATTAGACTGGGATACCGACGTTAAAAAAATAAATAAAAAAAATAAATAAAAACGCAAACAACACTGTTCATCCGGGTTCTCATTCACGTAATGATTGTCAAAAACAAAGAAATGACACCTACCTGGACTCTTCAGGTTGTATTTGACTTCCATTTCAGATCAGGGAGACAAGAAAATAAAAATCTCCAAACCACCGGTTTGCGTTCTGAACAATCCGCAGTAGTCGGTACAGTATATATATATATATTTCCTTTCAGGTTCCCTTTAGTGCCGTGGTTACTGTATGTTTAACGACGAACACATTGTGCACGACACTGTCGGCAGAGGTTTTTGTTTCTTGAAAATGTCCTGACGTGGCAGAAAGTTTGTGGATACTGCAGATATTGGTCAGTAAGATGATGACAGGTCTGAACTCCGCTACTTGAAGATTTGTTTAAAAACGCAACAACAACAAAACTTTATTTAAAACATTACACAGGAAGCACCTGCGTCTCCCCTTCTGAGTGACAATGAAAGCGTTGGAGAGACGTATGAAATTGTATAAAGCTCACGGTGCTGTAATGAAGACCAGCCTCGCCCTAAATAAGGCGCAAAACTTGTCTGATGAAATACTGCATTAAGTTACTAGTATCACCTGTTTTATTTGACAGGCTTACAGTAAGTGGATTATAACAGCACGGCAGGGAAGAAGTGCAAACAGTCGTACTCAGTATTGAGGTTGTTATAAACAGATTGCGATTTTCATAAAGTTTTCTAATTATAATAAACTAATACAAAGACACACGCCCCTTTAAAAAACATAAGCTCTGTCATAATACATCCTATAAGACCAGCCCTTCAGGAAATCTGTGCTGTTCTACAGTAATTTAGAACTTCTGTTGAGTAAATCATACTGTAGGGGACTGTCCTAGGAGAATTTGGAGCTAGTCCTATTGCATTATTCTGGATTTTCCAATAGAAATGCCTGTAGGGATCAGTAATACTTGATTCAATATTCCGCAAGGCAGTAGAGGTTAGTGAAATACAAAAACAATTCACAAAGGTTTCATTAGATATTAACTAATATTTTAATAGTTGAACACTCTGAGAAGTTAAACAATAAATAAATACATATCAAGTGGATTAGTGATAAAAACAAAAACAGCAAAGGAGGGTGTGACATAAAAAAGGCTTCAATTGAGGAAACTGCATGTATCACATTAGTTGAGTTCAGTTATCACCTTAGTAGAGAACCAATTTCCTAAATGTGTTTCGTGCAGATGCTGTAGTGCAAATATATACAACTGATAATACACAACATGGTGAACTGTTATGCTTACCAAGTCTAATCAATAATACAAGTTAAATGAAAAGTAGCATTGTGATAAACACTTGGGTGCTGAAATCGTTTACCTGCCTGATGGCATTTTCAGTGCCAACTCTTTTCAGGAAAATCTGGTGCAAAAATAGTGGAACTATGTGAATAAAATATAACATTACAAAGACACATATTTCCCTTTCAGTTCCACTTTACTGGTCCCCAATCGCAACACTAATCAGAATGATCACAACTGACCATAAATAGTCCTTTCTAAATAGTCTCTATTTTGTGTGTTATTTATGTGCAGGCACTGCAAGCCCAAATTAGGGGTCTGTATTCATAAAGCATTACATTTATTTTCTCCCTAAATCATTTTTGAAGTTCTAAATTCTTAACAGTAGCAATGGAGAAAACACACTATTTTGCTGCATTCTATCCTCTAGCTGCACAGATTACATTACTCTTTATTGTTTTGTTCTCCATTGTACTCAAAGAGTAATTACAAGAGACTACTGCAGTATATGTTACAGGGCTGCTTCTTTTATAGTATGGTGCACTTAGGAAGCAACTTTGGTGTGCATTATCAGTGTTATCTAAACCAGTGTATTGTTCTTGTTGTTTAGATTCACTTTGCATAAGGTCACATGTCAGTCACATCCTGGTGACTTTTTAAAGTGCCAGTTAGACATGATTCTGAGAGCTCTATTGAATCCACTTTTGACTTTGAAAAAGTCACCAGGATGAGATGACAAAAACAAAATAATTCAAAGCAACTCTAAACAGCAAGAAAAAAACAAGAAGTTACTTTTAAGATATTTGAGACCTTTACCAAGTTGTCCTTTAATGACAGAAATATATTTTTGTATTAAATGTTTTGATAATTTGAAGATTAAAGGCACAATGAAGCATGAAAGGCACAATGTATTCTTCTTCTTCTCCAGTATGTAAATGTCACAGGCTCTGAGTGCTATGGACTGGAGGGACATGCAGATTTAATATTGAATACCAGGGAGGAACAAAACCTGGTCTGGAATGACCAGTTATTGCCAAATACACCCAGGTGTGAACCAGTAAAGTAGAATTCAACCGCCTCTTTCAATTTGCTTTGTTTTTCCAAAATGAATCCCTATGACAAAGGCACTGCCCCCTGGGACCTGCTCTTTACACCTCTTAATAAAGACCCCATTGTAACCTGATATGCATCCAAGCTTGTTTCAAGAATCACCTGAATTTTGTTTTAAGTATAAGAAAACTATAAGGTGTGACCCTGAGGGGGTTAAGGAGTTCTTCAATTGTCTTTTTTCTTTTAGCTAGAATACAGCACAGAGTCTGTGATGTCAGTGCAATAGTGGTGTAGCAGGCCACCTTTGCCCGGCAGCGTCCGCAGTGGAGGCACCTCAGGACGGGACTCTGGGCGTGCCATTCGGGGTGGCTTGCCTGCTTCTCCTTCTGTGACTCAGCAGCTTGCGGGACCGCAGCACCTTCAACCGCACCTCAAACACCTCCTGAATGGCTTTGCGGAAACAGTGGAAGTTGTAGTCGATCAATCCTGTAGAATACAAAGAAACGAGTGAGGAATAGCCAGTGGACAGTGGAGAGAGATGCTACTGTGTAGGCTGGGAGTGGAGCAGTGTTCTTGTGACCATGCACTTGGAATTCTGGGTTTGAAATCAAACACTGGCTCAATCACATCCAGGTACATACTGTGGAAGCAACTGGGAGCAGATTCTCATTCACAGTAGTGACTTGTACGTGCCTGTATGTCTAAAGGATTCTTCTTGTGGATAAAGAAACAATTCTAAAGCTACTGGAACAAAACCACGTCTCCTATTGGTCATTATTATCAAGATTCAAACTCAGCTGGAAGAACCAAGCACTGAAATACTGGAACACAGAACTAATTAGGTGTGAAATAACATCATAAATACAGTGCCGTGAAAAAGTATTTGCCTCCTGTCTGATTTTCTGCATTTTTGCATATTTTTGACACTGAATGTTATCAGATCTTCAACCAAAACCTAATATTAGATAAAAGGGACCCTGAGTGAACAAATAACACAAAAATTTGATACATATTTCATTTATTTATTAAAGAAAGTTATCCAACACCCATTGCCCCCGCATGAAAAAGTAATCGCCCCCTTAGACTCAATAACTGCTTACGACACCTTTAGCATCAATAACTGCAACCAAACGCTTCCTGTAGTTATTGATTAGTCTCTCACAGCGCTGTGGAGGAATTCTGGCCCACTCCTCCATGCAGAACTGCTTCAACTCAGTGACATTTGTGGGTTTTCGAGCATGAACTGCTCATTTCAGGTCCTGCCACAACATCTCAATGGGGTTTAGGTCTGGACTTTGACTAGGCCATTGCCACTGTAACTTCTTATTGTACATGCATTCAAATTAAAATGTGTAAACTGGTTGTTATGATCACAATACATACATGCCAACAGTCCCTATATTATTATTATTATTTGTTTATTTAGCAGACACCTTTATCCAAGGCGACTTACAGAGACTAGGGTGTGTGAACTATGCATCAGCTGCAGAGTCACTTACAATTACGTCTCACCCAAAAGACGGAGCACAAGGAGGTTAAGTGACTTGCTCAGGGTCACACAATGAGTCAGTGACTGAGCCCGGATATGAACCGGGGACCTCCTGGTTACAAGCCCTTTTCTTTAACCACTCGACCACACAGCCTCCTATATGGTCGGGACAGTCCCGATTTCCTAGCAAATGCGTCCCGATGCATAGGAAGAATGTTTACACATAGAAAAAAATGTATTTATTCTGCACAGTAGAGTTAGTGAAAACCACACGCTGTGCTCTTTGTGCGGCTGAAACATCTGCTGATCACTAACTTACCGGTATACAAAGGTAAGAACGCTTCATTGTGTCTATGTTTACTGTCATGCTGGTCGTGTGGTGTTGAGTTGAGAGGATACGTCTATTATTATATGATAGTGTGTGTTTTGCGTATGACCCCTCCCATGTGTATGATGCGTATAACACCCCCCCCCCAAGGAGATGAGCGTCCCGCTGAACAGTTTCCAAATGTTGGCAAGTATGACATTAGGGTACAGTACAATATACTGTGTGCTGCACCCTGTGCAATACATTTACTGTTATTAGTTAATATTTCATTAACCTTCAGTGACATAGCTTTCAATTAAAATGCATTTTATTATTAATCCAGAATAAAAAAAAATGAATGCCAAATGATACATTTAATAAAGACTAGTCTTGATAGTAAAAACCAATACCAATGCCATTCAATGCATTCAAATGTGTGTATCTTAATTAAAATGGGGGTTATTGTTGTTCTCCTTAACAGATCACTTTCAACTGCTCAATACTCTTCAAGTCATCCAGCAATGCTTGAATAGATTCAGAACTGGAGGTAGAAGACTGCATGCTACTCAGGGACGGGGAGAATAATAAAACTGAAACAAACAGACGGTGTCAATACTGGATCAATCCATACATGTATTATATTCTTATTTTTATAATTCATTATTATAATTATACAAAGTTTCCAAACAAAATGACAGGATACTGTACTGTATTTTTCTGTATTCTTTTGTACAAGCAGAGTATATTCATAAGCAAGAAATGTAACACTCTTGATTAGCTAGCAGTGACATGATATTTAAACAGCACACAATTATTGGGACTGATCCACTTCCAGCAGCCTCAGCAAGCCGCTGGTTATCATGAGTTTGTGGATTACTTTGTATTTACCAATTATCAACGCCAGCTGTGCTTGTACTGATGCACCTGATTGCAAGTGACTCTGGAGTGGAAGAATGTGGCATGGTAGAAAAGGACTGATCATGTAACAGTTCAGTAATGCCATACCTGTCTGTGTACAGTATGTGCTAATGTGTTTCAATGAACCTGCCTTAAGTTCAGGTCATTGCATGGACTACAGCACACACTGCTTGCTGGGTTTGCACAGTACCCTCTGCTGGTCAATACATACTGTAATCATGATTGGTTTGGTCTAAGTGGGTAACGCAAATCTATTCAGTGAGTAACGGAAGACATAACCAAAGACGTCCCGAGTTAGTTATGTCTCTAAAAAACAGTATTTGTTTTTGTACTTTATCCAAGAACCATCAGGTTTTCTTTTACCACTGTTCAAAATGTACTGGAGTGTTTAGGAAAGGTACTAACAGTCAGTAGTTTTTGCTATGATGGAACTCAGGGTATACAGAGCAAACTCTCTCTGTTTATATCTTGATGCAGGAAAAAAATTCTGTAAAAGGATTGTAAGTTTCTTGTTAATGATTAATCTTAACAGGAAAATATTCCATGCCTGAAACAGGATTAAGGGCAAAGCTGATTGGCTCTTGCTTATTCCCTGTGTGTTAGCATTGCAACCCTCTTCCCTCAAATGAATCCAAACTGCCAGCTGTCCACTGCTACGTCAGGAACTCCAGCTGGACAGTGACTTTTTAAAGGAACGAGTTCTCAAACAAAGCGGGAGGACATTCCTATCTGGCTTCACTCCTCGTAACAGGGACAGTGTGCCGTCAGACGTGCTGCCAGCAGGGTTGTGTTTGCAGGCAATGGCAGCTGGGGATTGGCCTTGTCCCGGCGGAGCGTCTCACTATAAAAGCTGACACACCCTCAAGGCTGAAGAGCCAGATCACGACGGTCCTTGTGACGTGAATGGCATTGTTTGACAGCAACAGTGAGTACTTCCAAGATGTGACCACTGTGTGTAAACCATGGTCGCTCTTCAAAAAGAATAACAACAGTTTAGGGGATTTTACATCCCAGGAGAGTATGCGGAGGGTGTGTGAGGACTGAGTCCTACAGCGGGAGCTCACTTTAAAGTGAGAGCAACGCTTCGCCACCTATAGGAAACATTTCTTTATTTGTTGTTTTTCCTACATGTTTTGTATTTATTTATTTTACACCTGTGTGTATTTCCTCCCATGAACTTTATCTGTACCATTGTTGGTACAGTCACATGGTCTGTCCTGCTCAACCCTTGCTGGTACTCTAGTGGGGGCTACCTGTAACTACAACTGCTGCAATTGTGTAAATATTGTAAATAAATCATGGGTGCCTGTGTAGTGCTGCAATGTCAGTTTTTCCTGCTCTATCAGTGGATACCCACAGCTAACAAAATAATTCCAGTAAATCTCACATTTTCTACATGAAAGACGCCAACATTATGGTAAACGTGTGCTAGATTTATTTAATACAATTTTTTGGTTGCAATTAGTGAAGAATATTTGGCCTAGTATCTTTATACTTCAGTCGTGCACTTCACAGAGAGGTCACATGACAGATGGCAATATTGAAAACCCACGAGTCATAGGAAACACAGCGAATGGTTACTGAGAAGGGCAGCACCAGCATGGGCTAGTTGTTACTGAGAGTAAGACTTGTAGTGAGGATCACCAGCATTAGGTTTTAAACTTGAGAAGAAGCACTCACAGATAGGAGCATGTATATTTTGGTGTAACCCTATTCAATGGATAGATTGTATGTGTCTACATTCTCTGTTTGTAATTTAGTCACCACGGACTCACTTCTCCAAATTGTCATTTGAACTATTTTTCATAAAGTAAAAATCCACCAAAGTTGCTAAACCACTCAGACATTTTGGGGGCTTGTAAGTACTTACTTAGTTTCTTATTACAGTAATGCGTCGCATATCCACCCATCACATATCTGCCCTAACTGTTTATATGCCATGATCAATCTCTTCAGCAATGCTTGAAGATTATTTCCGAGACTGTAGATCCGACCAAAGTTTTCGTACACTGTGTTGTATGTATTGCTGGTAGTGTCACGTGAGCTGTTCTGTGTGTTGACTTGATATGTAAATAAATCCTGTTTGCCTGCGGGGCGTATCAACTTCAGCCTCCGTCTCGATCTCCCGCACGGCAGACTGCTACTCTGTCACAAGCATTAATACCCTGTATCTTGGGGATTTTTAGTGCAGCTCCCTAATAAAAGCTGAATCTCCAAACAATAATTGTGTGAATATAATAATTGTCACAGCTGTGTATAATGGTATTTAAAACAGGATTCATTCATCCAACTTTTTACATATCCGCCCTTACTCTGGTCCCACCACAGTCGGATATGCAACCGATTACTGTATTTTTTATAATAAAGCTATTGCTATTTTTTGTCAAACTAAAACTAATAAGAAACAACTTTAGACTACTTACAAGCTGCTAAATTAAAAGTTTATTTCTGGTTGGGTAACATAATTGGGTGTGTTTTTAACATCTGAAAAACTGGAGTAAAGAGCTTTAAGATCTAGCCGGAATTGTGCTAATGATAACAGTAGTAAAACACTCTGGGAATCTGTCCCCATGTCCTGAAGGTCCTGGAATGATCAGGGTTCACAGGGTGCTGTCACTGAATGCCAGTTCAGTACAACACTGTGTAGAGTTCTGAAGAAATTACCTTTCCTTTCAAAGCTTTCCTCTCGCAGGAAACACACCAGGGCAAGGAATTTAGTCACTTCCTTCAGATACATGACCGACGTGCTGTTCAGTCGGATGATGGCCATTGACTCCTTGTCATACGGTATTCCTCCTTCATTCCCCATCACTCTAAAACAAGGACAGGACTCAGTAACCTCTGAATGACAGTTTAAAGATCCAGTAGAGATATTCAAATAGAGCACTAAAGAGATGGATTGGTTCATTTCTTCATACCACTATTACTAGGCCTGTTATGCCTCAATTACATAAGAAACAATGGCTTCAGTAAGTGTTTTTGATAATGCACAGTGCAGACTAAAGAAAATCAATACCTCAGTTATAAAATATAAGAAATAATCAATATGATAATGATACTGTAATTAGCATGAACAATCACCTAAACCTGTTGTGTTTCTGAACCAGGTCGCTTGAAGAATTCATCCAATTCATTCAGACCCAAAGATTACTGACTAGTTTATTTATCTTTTGCACTCCTAGAAAGCCACAATGAAAGTGCACCACCTATTTTATATGTAAGGTCATAGTCTCTGTTATCGTGTCCCTCAAGCAGTGTGACTGGTGAGTAACACATACTGTGTGTGCATGTGAATCTCTACTGCATATGGACGTTATAGAACTAGAGTAATAATTGAAACATGCATTTGGGTTTTATGATGTTCATTTAGCTTGTAAATTTGTAAACTAGGTTACATAAAATGTGAAACCCAGGAGTTGTCCTCAAATCATTTGACCGAGCGTTTATTTAGTAACATATGTTCCAAGCTTGGGCCAAGCTTGCAGAAGGTTCTTTTGAAATGCAAGGGCAAACCTGTGAGTCGTCTTCACAAGTCAATACTGCTATGTTTATACATCGTGGCCACACCCTACATGTTTTGCAACACTCAACAGTAGCACTGATGTAAAATCACATGTTCTCACCCGTATATGCAGGAGATGTCTATGACCACGTCGATCATGTCACAGCACAGCTCGTAGGTCTACTCAATGCAATGCTTTTCAATCAGGTCCTTAACTAAGCACATGTTCTCACCCGTATATGCAGGAGATGTCTATGACCACGTCGATCATGTCACAGCACAGCTTGTAGGTCTACTCAATGCAATGCTTTTCAATCAGGTCCTTGACTAAGCACATGTTCTCACCCGTATATGCAGGAGATGTCTATGACCACGTCGATCATGTCACAGCACAGCTCGTAGGTCTGCATATCCACTGGAGAGCTGTCCGTTGCGATGTAAATCTTACTGACAACGTCAAAAAGAAATGCCTTCTCGATTGCGGAATTCTGCGGGATAAAACCAAGCCATCTATTAGTTTACAAATGTCATGGGCCATCACATAGTGCAGTATACTACCACTGTGAACAACTCTATATAAAGCCCACTCTAGATCAGTCCATTTCTAAATGTTCTGTTTGAGCACTCAATTAAGACCATTTTGGTGGACGTAACAGATGGATCCCCCTGTACAGCACATTAAAGAGGTAAGAAATTTAATATTTGCAAAACTAAAGTATGGTCAAAGATTTTATCACACTATGTTACACAAATTTTTGTTCCAAAAAAGAAAAAAAAACTTTAATTTCCAAAGGTTCAAATATGTATTTATTATGAGTAAATGTAATTTCCTAAATGTACCTTACTTGCTTCTTGCTAGTTTTGGTAATTTTACAGCGTTGCTTTCACAAACAAAATGGTGTAAACCTAACACTGGTCAATGCTTTGTGAATAGGGTCATATGCCTCTGCATAATCACTTTCTGTCCAAGGATAGAAAACACTGTGAGGATGAGGTGGCTGGGTTGGCTGGCTGGGGTCTCAGGGATATAAAACACTGTGAGGATGTGGTGGCTGGGTTGGCTGGGGTCTCAGGGATATAAAACACTGTGAGGATGTGGTGGTTGGGTTGGCTGGGGTCTCAGAGATATAAAACACTGTGAGGATGTGATGGCTGGGTTGGCTGGGGTCTCAGGGATATAAAACACTGTGAGGATGTGGTGGTTGGGTTGGCTGGGGTCTCAGGGATATAAAACACTGTGAGGATGTGGTGGCTGGGTTGGCTGGGGTCTCAGGGATATAAAACACTGTGAGGATGTGGTGGCTGGGTTGGCTGGGGTCTGAGGGATATAAAACACTGTGAAGATGTGATGGCTGGGTTGGCTGGCTGGGGTCTGAGGGATATAAAACACTGTGAGGATGTGGTGGCTGGGTTTCCTGGGGTCTGAGGGATATAAAACACTGTGAGGATGTGGTGGCTGGGTTGGCTGGGGTCTGAGGGATATAAAACACTGTGAGGATGTGGTGGCTGGGTTGGCTGGGGTCTCAGGGATATAAAACACTGTGAGGATGTGGTGGCTGGGTTGGCTGGGGTCTGACTCAGGGATATAAAACACTGTGAGGATGTGGTGGCTGGGTTGCCTGGGGTCTGACTCAGGGATATTTAACACTGTGAGGATGTGGTGGTTGGGTTGACTGGGGTCTCAGGGATATAAAACACTGTGAGGATGTGGTGGCTGGGTTGCCTGGGGTCTCAGGGATATAAAACACTGTGAGGATGTGGTGGCTGGGTTGCCTGGGGTCTCAGGGGTATAAAACACTGTGAGGATGAGGTGGCTGGGTTGCCTGGGGTCTGAGGGATATAAAACACTGTGAGGATGTGATGGCTGGGTTGGCTGGGGTCGGACTCAGGGATATAAAACACTGTGAGGATGTGGTGGCTGGGTTGCCTGGGGTCTCAGGGATATAAAACACTGTGAGGATGAGGTGGCTGGGTTGCCTGGGGTCTGACTCAGGGATATAAAACACTGTGAGGATGTGGTGGCTGGGTTGCCTGGGGTCTCAGGGATATAAAACACTGTGAGGATGTGGTGGCTGGGTTGGCTGGGGTCTCAGGGATATAAAACACTGTGAGGATGTGGTGGCTGGGTTGACTGGGGTCTCAGGGATATCAAACACTGTGAGGATGAGGTGGCTGGGTTGCCTGGGGTCTCAGGGATATAAAACACTGTGAGGATGTGGTGGCTGGGTTGCCTGGGGTCTGAGGGATATAAAACACTGTGAGGATGTGGTGGCTGGGTTGGCTGGTGTCTCAGGGATATCAAACACTGTGAGGATGAGGTGGCTGGGTTGCCTGGGGTCTGAGGGATATAAAACACTGTGAGGATGTGATGGCTGGGTTGGCTGGGGTCTGACTCAGGGATATAAAACACTGTGAGGATGAGGTGGCTGGGTTGCCTTGGGTCTGACTCAGGGACATAAAACACTGTGAGGATGTGGTGGCTGGGTTGCCTGGGGTCTGAGGGATATAAAACACTGTGAGGATGTGGTGGCTGGGTTGGCTGGGGTCTGAGGGATATAAAACACTGTGAGGATGTGGTGGCTGGGTTGGCTGGGGTCTGAGGGATATAAAACACTGTGAGGATGTGGTGGCTGGGTTGGCTGGTGTCTCAGGGATATCAAACACTGTGAGGATGAGGTGGCTGGGTTGCCTGGGGTCTCAGGGATATAAAACACTGTGAGGATGTGGTGGCTGGGTTGCCTGGGGTCTCAGGGATATAAAACACTGTGAGGATGTGGTGGCTGGGTTGGCTGGCTGGGGTCTCAGGGATATAAAACACTGTGAGGATGTGGTGGCTGGGTTGACTGGGGTCTGAGGGATATAAAACACTGTGAGGATGTGGTGGCTGGGTTGGCTGGGGTCTCAGGGATATAAAACACTGTGAGGATGTTGTGCTTGGGTTGACTGGGGTCTCAGGGATATAAAACACTGTGAGGATGTGGTGGCTGGGTTGCCTGGGGTCTGACTCAGGGATATAAAACACTGTGAGGATGTGGTGGCTGGGTTGGCTGGGTTCTCAGGGATATAAACCACTGTGAGGATGTGGTGGCTGGGTTGGCTGGGGTCTGAGTGCTCAGTGTCCAGGCTTCAGTAATTGGGCTCTGAGGTTCTGCAAGTAAAACCAGGCAAATGACAGCATCGGGAACAGAGGGCACCTGTCAATCTTTTGTCCTCCTGACAGAGAAGGGGGTTTCAGCAGTGAGGCTGAAATCTAATTTAACATTTCAAAATAATTAAATGATTAAAATAAATTAATAAATTGACCCTTAACTTGTTTATTTCTGGCACGCTCCTGGAACAGGTGGAAACAGTAATGGAATCCAGTTACTGCCCTAATGTGACCCTGGTAGAAGCTACCTGCAGCGCAAAAGAGTCAACAGTGGATGATCTCACTTTAGCCTAATTAAACAGGGCAGCATGTCTCTCTGGTTTAACAAACCCGTTTTCATTAGAATTTGCTTATGTAATGGTGTTGTTGTTGTTATTGTTTGGTGTCTAATCTACTTTGGACTTTCTTCAGTAAGGTACAGTATTTGTATAATTAAGACGTAGCAAGAAAATGGATCTTTAGAGTATTTGTCTATTACAAATTTCTTACATTTTTTCAAGTCTGTTAATAAAGTTACACTGCATGGTAGACTATATTGGGCCCCATTTCTCTTATTTTTTCGTGATAGAAAAATACACCACTAATATTTATAAACTAGCAAAACTGCTAAAGAGGGCTCCAGAGTCTCTAAATGAAGCCTTTTAGCAGTTTCTCACTTGTTTTTCAACATTGCCAGGTTTATTTTTCACAGTTATAGTTTTCCATCACTGCTCTTATCTGCTGGGGGAGTCCATGTGTATTCTGCTGCCACTTGCTGGTTGAAATTGCAGACACTTTTAATGTATTGACAAAATGTATATTCAGAGAACATTCTAGCAATATCTTGCACAACAGTGACTATACTTTTTAAATAATTGTATTTAAGTAATGAAGAGCTTCTGTTAACAATATCTAAATATTTGTAGGTGCAATTGCACTGTTGTTATTATTTGTAAGGGAATGTTATTACCCTAACAATGAGACGTAAAACCGAGGTCCTATTGTAAGTGACTCTGCAGCAGCAGCTGTTGATGCATAGTTCACCCCCTAGTCTTTGTAAGTCTCTTTGGATAAAAGCGTCTGCTAAATGACTAATTAATAATAATAATAATAATAATAATAATAATAATAATAATGTTTTATGACTTGCTGCATTTAACCCCGTCATTCCTGTTACAAACCTCTTATTGTTATTCATCTCATCCACCTTCTGTATCTAACATCCAAATAATATCTTGATATTTAAAACAATATGTGTGTAAAAGGGAAGATATATTACATGCATTCTGTTATATATAAAAGTATTTCCCTGACTTTAATATGGAATACTGAACTACTGCTGTCCTAGCAGTCCCATCCCAGGAATACTGAACTACTGCTGTCCTAGCAGCCCCATCCCAGGAGTACTGAACTACTGCTGTCCTAGCAGCCCCATCCCAGGAATACTGAACTACTGCTGTCCTAGCAGCCCCATCCCAGGAATACTGAACTACTGCTGTCCTAGCAGCCCCCTCCCAGGAATACTGAACTACTGCTGTCCTAGCAGCCCCCTCCCAGGAATACTGAACTACTGCTGTCCTAGCAGCCCCCTCCCAGGAGTACTGAACTACTGCTGTCCTAGCAGCCCCCTCCCAGGAGTACTGAACTACTGCTGTCCTAGCAGCCCCCTCCCAGGAGTACTGAACTACTGCTGTCCTAGCAGCCCCATCGCCAGGAATACCGAACTACTGCTGTCCTAGCAGCCCCATCCCAGGAATACTGAACTACTGCTGTCCTAGCAGCCCCATCCCAGGAATACTGAACTACTGCTGTCCTAGCAGCCCCATCCCAGGAGTACTGAACTACTGCTGTCCTAGCAGCCCCCTCCCAGGAGTACTGAACTACTGCTGTCCTAGCAGCCCCATCCCAGGAATACTGAACTACTGCTGTCCTAGCAGCCCCATCCCAGGAGTACTGAACTACTCCCCTGCCTGTTGTGTTCTAATTATTTTTTTTAAATCTCCTTGTGACAAGATGGCTTTGCTGCTGACGTCAGTCCAGAAAGGAACACACAGACAGGCAGTACTGGCGGGTGAAACTGAGGTACAATGGCGCTCAGTGCTTTATTAAACAAACAAAAAATAAAAGATTTATACAAAACAAAAAGACACAAAACAAAAGGGCATGTTGGCCAAACAAACAAACAAACAAACAAACAAACAAACAATTATACTAACAAATATTGAGCTGGTGGTTCCAGCACAATAGCAGTTGTTTTAGTTTTTTCTTTTACCTTTTTATTTCTCCTCTCTTAATGTCCGTTCATTACTCCCTGAACACTCTCTTCCCTGTGCAGCCAATCTGCAGGTCTTTTATATTTTGGCTGAGGGGTTAACTAGCTAGTTATTATCTTATTACCCCTCAGCCAGAGACTGCACGAGTTTAAAAATGATGCGTGACTGTCATCTAATTAAATACTCAGTAATTGATCAGTCACGCATCTTCATGAGGCTCTACAAACACACAAAACAATAACACATAATGGTGGCTGCTTTCGTTCACGCCGCAACAATAATAATACAATAAATCATAATAGTAATACAAAGGGGCAGGACACTCTGCCACACATGCCCCCCCTTGTGCACAGCACACATGGCCTCAATGACCACCTCCCCCCTTTAAAGCCCAAAAGGCCAGCACAAAGTCCTGGGTCAGAACCAGAGGCTTTAAGGAGTCCACAGGTCGTAAGGCTGTCAGCAGCAATGCTGACAGCGGGGTGGCATATCCCTGCCACTCTTCTGCTGCTGGTGGCAATGCCGGCAGCTTCCCGGCTGATAGCGGACATGCCGGCAGCTCCTCCAGCCAGGGATGTCCTGGCAGCGGAAAGACTGCTTTCTCCTGTAGCACCCCAGGGGCAATGCTGTCAGCGGAAGGCTGGCTCCTCCAGCTGAGGCAATACTAGCAGCGGCGATGCTACCAGTGGCAGTGCTGTCAGCAGAAAAGCTGACAGCTCCAAGGGTGGCTCCTCCAACCCCAGAAAATCCCCGGAGGTCAGCAGAGAACGACCTCCAGGGCATGCCCCTCCCAGTAGTAGCGCACGGGCATCCCCTGCGATGGCGAACAGGCATCCCGGGGCAGTGTCATGTAGGCATCCCCGGGTGGTGTCGTGGGTGCCCCTAGCCAATAAGGCGGCAGTAGGAGCTCCACTTCTTCCCCTGTTGATGGAGGCGGGAGCAGCATGCAGTCTCCCTCTAGCGCTGGAGGTGGGAGCAGTAGGTAGTCCTTCTTCAGCCCTACAAAGGTGCAGGTGGGTGTGGCTTCACCCACTTGGAACTCAACCTGCTGGGGCAGTCCCATATCGGCAGCCAAGTAATTTATCACCACGACTGCCGGGTTCGCTGGGTAGTGATGTTGAACCCTGCGTTCCCAATGGTCTCCATCTCCCCACAGCAGGTCAACCACTATTGGGATGTTCTCCCAGTTCCACGCCGGGTCCGTCACCCATTCCATCGTCTCCTCAGAGGATGGATAATACTCTGACTCCTCCCTCCTGGGTGCTGGAAGCTCCACTTGCTGTTCTTGCTGCTGCTGTTGCTACTGCTGCCGCCTTCTGCCCATTTTTTATTTTTCAAAAACAAACAAAAAATGTTCTCTTTTTTTTTTCAAAAACAAAAAATTGTCACCCGCAGTACTCTCTGGTCTGACGCTTGGTGGAGCTGTTGTCCTGGTTCTGACACCACATGTGACAAGATGGCTTTGCTGCTGACGTCAGTCCAGAAAGGAACACACAGACAGGCAGTACTGGCGGGTGAAACTGAGGTACAATGGCGCTCAGTGCTTTATTAAACAAACGAAAAATAAAAAATTTATACAAAACAAAAAGACACAAAACAAAAGGGCATGTTGGCCAAACAAACAAACAAACAAACAAACAAACAATTATACTAACAAATATTGTCCTGGCGGTTCCAGCACAATAGCAGTTTTTCTATAACCTTTTTATTTCTCCTCTCTTAACCCCCGTTCATTAACTCCCTGAACACTCTCTTCCCTGTGCAGCCAATCTGCAGGTCTTTTATATCGGCCAGAGTCTGCACGAGTTTAAAATGATGCGCGACTGTCAGCTAATTAAATACTCAGTAGCTGATCAGTCACGCATCTTAATGAGGTTCTAAAAACACACAAAACAATAACACGTAATGGCAGCGGCTTTCTTCCGCGCTGCAACAATAATAATACAATAAATCATAACAATAATACAAAGGGCGGGACACTCCGCCACACCCCTCTACATAGATCTAACTTTTTATGGAGATGACATAATGAAGATGACATAATGGAGATTACATAACATTGTGCTGTGGCTTTAAAAAAATAGACTGGTTTTCCAAATAAACTGCCTCTGCAGTACTGTCTGGACACGTCTGTCTCGCTAGTAAAACTACAGCAACCAAATGTCAACCAATCTGCCTTTGTAAAATTTGAATGCCTTCTGCTAGTCTACTGGCAGCCCTGTCTTTACTGGATGGAGGCCAATAGTAAATAGTTACCGGGCATCATCTGACTAATATTGTGTTTGTGGTTAGAGTGAAACAGATCTGAGCAGCTTTCTTCTCTTGGGCGTATGATGTTAACTCTAATGTTCTCCACAGCAAGAGTGCACATTCACTTACAGTAATGAAAATGTTGAGCAGATTCTCCAGAGTGGGAAGCTCGGGGATGAGCTTCTGCACAACCTTGCTGAAAGCTTCGAATATCGAGTGGTCGTATATACTCGTCAGGTAAAAGCTGTGGGCAGGAAGAGATCAGGGTTACACTGCATCATTTTACATTAACCCAGTGAAGGTGTGTGAAAAACTAGGCTTATACATCTTAGAGTAACAGTGTTAAGATATGTCACTGTTTTCAAATGTCGCATTCTTCACATATTTTATATAATAGTGCAGAATGAGAAGGAATCAACATGCTGGGTTAGTAAAACAACTTTCAAGCGACCTTCTGCCATTTTAAACACATCATCTGGGTATAAATACAAACATGCTTGCAAGCAGCAAGGAGATCCTTCACTGACAGTTGCTTTAAGCGAGTTTTGCAGTACTGTATTTTTGTAATAAAATTACGGACATCTGTTTGATTTAACATCTTGAGACACAAGTCAGATTTGTTAAGTTATAAATAGTCCATGTTTCCTTTTTATTATTTATTTATTTATTTATTTATTAGCAGACGTCCTTACCCAGGGCGACTTACAGCTGTATACAAAAAATACATATCAAGAATTTCTAATACAATCATCACTTTTAAAAAAATACCATAATCAGTTTTAAAAAGCTAAAATGACAACAAAAATATTACTTAACAAACATGTGTTGGTCTGTGGCAATGTGGCCACGCCCTTGTGCGTAGTTTATGTTTATATGTTACATGTTGTGTGTTCGGTGAGTGGAGAACGGGTGTGGAGAGGAGAAGGAAAGTAAAATAACGGAAATAATAAGTGTTTGTACTCGCCGTGTTTGTCTGTTTAGTCCGTTTTGTTTGTCTGTTTATTTTGGCTCAAGTGCCGTGTCCTGTGTTTTGTGTTCAAACCTTTTATTTTCTGTTCTGTCTAATTATTAAATGCTGAGCGATCACGCTCAGCTTCATCAAAACCCCAAGTCTCTGTGTGTTACTTCCTGTTTCTGGTCTGACGTCACCCACTGCAGCCGTCTTTGTGACACGTGGTGTCATCGTGGGATTATCAGCGCCTCTAGACTCAGACCAGAGCAGGAGTACCGTGTGTTTTTTTGAAAGAAAAAAAAAAAAAGGATTTTTTTTTGGAGAAATGGAGGGAGGAAAGACGCTAGAGAGGAAGCAACAGCAGCACCCATCCTGCAGGCCAGTGACAGAGGAGGTGATCGACTGGCTGCTGGATCAGGAGAAGCAAGGGGGGCCCAGAGTAACATCAGCGCAGCAGATGCAGGCGGTGTTAAAAAGGTGCCCTGCACCGCTACTAGCAAGGCTGTTGTCCTCTCTAGCCCAAAGGGAGGAGCCCGAACGTCCCTACGCCTGAGTGGAGGAGCCTGAGCGTCCCACGCCTGAGTGGGAGGAGCCCGAACGTCCCTACGCCTGAGTGGGAGGAGCCCGAGCGTCCCACGCCAAGCGGGGAGTCGGTGGCCCACAGCCCAAGAGGGAGGAGTCGGTCGTCCACAACCCAAAGAGGGGAGTCGGTGCTTCCATAGCCCAAGAGGGGGAAGTCGGTGCTTCCACAGCCCTAGGACCCAAGCTGCCAGCAGAGGGAGAATGCCTGCTGTCCCCGTGTCCACCAGCAGAGGAAGAATGCCTGCTGTCCCCGTGTCCACCAGCAGAGGAAGAATTCCTGCTGTCCCCGTGTCCACCAGCAGAGGGTGAATGCCTGCTGGGTTCCCATCCACCAGCAGAGTGTGAACGTCTGCTGGTATCACTTCCCCCACCGTCACCACCCGGAGGAGAGGAACAGGAGCTGACTCTGCCTCCACCACAGTCCCCTGCAAGAGCGGGAGAGCCGCACCAGTCCCCTGCAAGAGAGGCGGAGCCGCACCAGTCCCCTGCAACAGTAGGAGACTACACGCTGCTCTCACCTCCGTCGTCAGGAGACTACACGCTGCTCGCACCTCCATCGCCAGGAGGCTACACGCTGCTCCCACCTCCACCGCTTCCTCCACTAAGAGCAGAGGGGCAGGAGCTGCCTCTGCCTCCACCACCGCCAGGAGGAGAGCAGCAGGAGCTGCCTCTGCCTCCGCCACTGCCCGGAGCAGAGGAGCAGGAGCTGCCTCTGCCTCCACCACCGCCAGGAGGAGAGCAGCAGGAGCTGCCTCTGCCTCCGCCACTGCCAGGAGCAGAACAGCAGGAGCTGTCTCTGCTTCCCGCACCTCCACCACAGGAGTGCGGTGGCGGAGCCCCAGAAAGGGGAGCTACCGGCTACAAAGACAGGGGAGAGGTCAGGAGACCACTTTCCCCAGCAGCAATTTCGCTGCAGGAGTGGACCAGCATGCTGTCAGCCGTGCCACTACCGGCAGGGGTGCTGACAGCATTGCCAGCCATGGGCCCACTGAAGCCTCCCTTCCCAGCCCGAGACTTTGTCCTGGACTGCTGGGTTTTTAAAGGGGGAGGTGGCCGTTGAGGCCATGTGTGCTGCACAAGGGGGTATATGTGGCAATGTGGCCACGCCCTTGTGCGTAGTTTATGTTTATATGTTACGTGTTGTGTGTTCGGTGAGTGGAGAACGGGTGTGGAGAGGAGAAGGAAAGTAAAATAACGGAAATAATAAGTGTTTGTACTCGCCGTGTTTGTCTGTTTAGTCCGTTTTGTTTGTCTGTTTATTTTGGCTCAAGTGCCGTGTCCTGTGTTTTGTGTTCAAACCTTTTATTTTCTGTTCTGTCTAATTATTAAATGCTGAGCGCGATCACGTGCTCAGCTTCATCAAAACCCCAAGTCTCTGTGTGTTACTTCCTGTTTCTGGTCTGATGTCACCCACTGCAGCCGTCTTTGTGACATGGTCATACAAATATTTGAAAAAAATAATTTTGCAGCCACCACACTGATAATGCAGGTGGCCATTTTGAACCTCCAGCGAGACAGCTCAGAGCTTGACTCGCTACTGTTAGGCAGTGCTGTCGGCATGCAGATCTTTCAATAGAAAGAGCAACGTACCGCTCTGGAATGCTCTGCCTATTGAACACACCCCTGGCTTCCTTACAATGGATATCTCCTTCTCTGTCGATAAAGTTTAATTCCTACCTCAGATGGATTCTCTCCAAAGCTGCATCCACAAGGTCATCATTGGCTCGCTTCTGAATATCTCTCTGTTTTTCAATCTTGTGGTCATCTGACAGTCCATCAACCTTATGAATGAAAACTTCGAAGTTGATGTCGGGGTTCACTTTGTAGGCTCTGGTCACTGTGAGATGAAGTCTGCTCAAGGCTTCCACGTAGTCATCCTTTACATGGGGAGGAACGTATTGGACAATGATAATGACTGCTAAAGAAACTGAAACGACTTGAGCAGTGTGGACAGTATTGTTTTTATGTAATATTGGGCTTCACTTTAAAGTCTAGTAAATGAAACTGCAGTAGGATTCAACCATAATAAACATTAATGAAAAAATGTTGGCTTTCTCGCTAGTAACTAGTTCTCTCTCACACACTCTTTTCCTCTCTGCTTTTAATAAAACTTAGCCGTACCACTTTACCACAAAGGGGGACTGTATTTTTATGACAATTGCATTGATAAATAAACACATAAACAACATCAGTTTTTTTGATGCCCAGTTTAATTACATGGCTCCTAACCCCCTCCCTCTAGCATCTCTATCAGCTGTCTACAGGAAGAGCTAGAAACCAAACAAACATCTCAGAGCAATGGCTCTGATCCCTTTTAGCTGTAGCTCTGTCAGAAATGCTTATTGCAGACAATACGACTATCGATTTCACTGCAATAAATAATCATGACAAGACAAATTATCAGTAATATAGTAAGTAGTCTTTATTGATTCTTTCCTTTATTTTAGAATTGTAAATGGTGTTTTTTTTTCCTTTAGACAAAAAAACGTGCTGGTAACTATATTGAAAGCTTTCAAAATGTAGCCCATGCTGTTTACCTGAGAATCGATGACGAATATTAGGGCGCCAGTCCCCCTAAAGATCATCTCATAGTCAAAGGTGGGGTCGAAGAAGTCGATCTGCCCAGGGAAGTCCCAGATCTGGAAGTGGACGAAGGAGCTATTGGACACGTCTTCCCGGCAGATCTTGTTGGTGCTCTCCAAGAAGAGAGTCTCGTTGGGGGACATTTTGTGAAAGACCACTTTCTGAATGGAGGATTTGCCGCTCCGCCTGAGGCCCATCAGCAGGATCCGCGGCTTCACTTCAGAGCTGAAGGGGTCCCTGCACCCTAGAACTGAAACCCATGCAACGCAGTGTCAAGGGAAGAAAAACGTTTAATAAAGTGAACAAACAGTCTGGTCTGACTGTGCAGAAAGATCACCCGTCAGTGTAAATCACACTGCACAGGACAGTACCCCCACACCCCATTAAAGAACTGGCTCGTCATAAACAATCAGAATATACCTACCCTTGTGCTAGGGTAATGGCACAGTAGTTACAGTAAAATGGTCCTGAATACAGTATAATGCTTGATGCTCACACATTGTGCAGGCTTGTAATATCTACTCAAGTGTATAGCATTAATGTCTGTTGGAGTGGCCATTACCTGCTAGATAACGTACCGCTCTGACAGTGAGGTGTACCGAGGCACAGGAGAGGACTCTTAAAGACAAGGACAATTATCTACAGGCAATGCATGGGGATAGTAATGCTAATATAAACCAAACAAATGTTGTTATTTTTAAGGCGTTTTTAGGTCAGTGGTATTCAATTCTGGCCCTTGAGATCCAGTCCAGTCCAGGTTTTTACTCCACGCAGGTTCTAAGATAGTTATTGAACCTGCTAAGAGGCAATTAAGTAATTTAGGACCTGCTCGGAGTAAAGACTCGGACTGCACTGGATCATGAAGGTCAGAACTGAGTACCACTGTTTGAGGTTATATTTTGGCCGCTTGAAACGTATGTTGCTATTCAAAGTGAGCGTCAAGATTCTGAAAACCTATTGGCTTTTAGAGAGCTTCTACCTGTGGGATATTGACCGCTCTATTCAAGAACCTGATTGGCTGAGATAATCCATGGGGTTCACAATAAGAGAAGTACATTTTTGTATGGGTGTTTAACATGGGGGAGGGGTTTGGTAAATATGCCATACCCAAGAAATCCCCACTGGCAGGGATTTGTAGACCCAGAGGAGGGTAACTAGTCATGCCAGGTGGCATTCACTTCACTGCTACAGCAGGCATCTGAGAGGCGAAGCTCCTAAACTGACAGGCCTGTCAGATCCTGTTTTGTCGAAGTGAGACACAACAAGCTACCTTACTAAAAGCTCATTGTGTTCTGCAGTGTAAAAATGTGACGTGCGTCTCAGGGTTGTTTAGAAGATGATGCTGTTGTTGACAGTTCTGTTATTCTCTTGATCGCTCCAGCAGAAACAACACTTGCTGTAGAATGTACGCAGACCCTTATGTAACAAAACCCTTTCTGCTGAGCGCATTTCATTTTGAAGACACTGGGAGCCCAGACCACATTCCTGGACTGTCTAAAGCAGAACCCTGATGAATCAGCCGCCTGTATTCCTGCTCCACGTAAGAGCAGAATAATCAGATGTTCCTTAGAATTATATACCTGACAAGAATGGCATTGCAAAGACCATACGGAAAGGACCATCTCATTTTAGGGTTCACAGAACACTGGAGTCTGAAGTATGAAAAAGGTTGCAGCCTTCAAGTTTAACTACAGATCCAGAACCGAGGGTAAGCATGGCTGTTGAGTTTGCAGAGAGAGTATATACATCTAAACTTAGTTAAGAGACATAGTTCAGAAGCACCTTTTGCTCTTCAGGATATATCTCTTTAGACGCCTCGTCTTGTTAGCAGGGGTCCTCGGGGACAGCAGCCACACACAATCCAGTTTCATCTTCTTCACTTGCTTTTCACTTGCTGATGTTGTGCTCAATTCTTTTACTGTCTGATAGACCACTCCAGTCGCCAGGTGCACCACAGTATGTGCAAATGCCTGCTTCACACACCCCTTTCTTATTTTTGCGATCAAAGTCTTGCAAGATCTCAAATAATAGCGTTGATTAAATTCTTTAATGGGATTGGATGGGATAGCCAATGTATTATTATTATTATGTATTTCTTAGCAGACGCCCTTATCCAGGGCGACTTACAATCGTAAGCAAATACATTTCAAGTATCATAGTACAAGTAATAATACAATTAAGAGCAAGATAAATACAATGACTTTGGTGTTTAAAAAACATACAATGTACATGGCCAAAAGTTTTGCATCACCTAGAATTTTAGGATTGAGACATAATTTTAAATATATATATATATATATATATATATATATATATATATATATACAGTACTGTGCAAAAGTTTTAGGCAGGTGTGAAAAAATGCTGTAAAGTAAGAATGCTTTCAAAAATAGACATGTTAATAGATTATATTTATCAATTAACTAAATGCAAAGTGAGTGAACAGAAGAAAAATCTAAATCAAATCCATATTTGGTGTGACTACCCTTTGCCTTCAAAACAGCATCAATTCTTCTAGGTACAATTGCACAAAGTCAGGGATTTTGTAGGCATATAGTCAGGTGTATGATTAAACAATTATACCAAACAGGTGCTAATGATCATCAATTCAATATGTAGGTTGAAACACAATCATTAACTGAAACAGAAACAGCTGTGTAGGAGGAATAAAACTGGGTGAGGAACAGCCAAACTCAGCTAACAAGGTGAGGTTGCTGAAGACAGTTTACTGTCAAAAGTCATACACCATGGCAAGAGTGCGCACAGCAACAAGACACAAGGTAGTTATACTGCATCAGCAAGGTCTCTCCCAGGCAGAAATTTCAAGGCAGACAGGGGTTTCCAGATGTGCTGTCCAAGCTCTTTTGAAGAAGCACAAAGAAACGGGCAACGTTGAGGACCGTAGACGCAGTGGTCGGCCAAGGAAACTTACTGCAGCAGACACATCATGCTTACTTTCCTTCACCATCGGAAGATGTCCAGCAGTGCCATCAGCTCAGAATTGGCAGAAAACAGTGGGACCCTGGTACACCCATCTACTATCCGGAGAAGTCTGGTCAGAAGTGGCCTTCATGGAAGACTTGCGGCCAAAAAGCCATACCACCGACGTGGAAACAAGGCCAAGCGACTCAACTATGCACGAAAACACAGGAACTGGGGTGCAGAAAAATGGCAGCAGGTGCTTTGGACTGATGAGTCAAAATTGGAAATATTTGGCTGTAGCAGAAGACAGTTTGTTCGCCGAAGGGCTGACAGCGGTACACGAACGAGTGTCTGCAGGCAACAGTGAAGCATGGTGGAGGTTCCTTGCAAGTTTGGGGCTGCATTTCTGCAAATGGAGTTGGGGATTTGGTCAGAATTAATGGTCTCCTCAATGCTGAGAAGTACAGGCAGATACTTATCCATCATGCAATACCATCAGGGAGGCATCTGATTGGCCCCAAATTTATTCTGCATCATGACAACGACCCCAAACATACAGCGAAAGTCATTAAGAACTATCTTCAGCGTAAAGAAGAACAAGGTGTCCTGGAAGTGATGGTATGGCCCCCACAGAGCACTGATCTCAACATCATCGAGTCTGTCTGGGATTACATGAAGAGAGAGAAGCAACTGAGGCTACATAAATCCACAGAAGAACTGTGGTTAGTTCTCCAAGATGTTTGGGCCAACCTACCTGCCGAGTTCCTTCAAAAACTGTGTGCAAGTGTACCTAGAAGAATTGATGCTTGATGCTGTTTTGAAGGCAAAGGGTGGTCACACCAAATATGGATTTGATTTAGATTTTTCTTCTGTTCACTCACTTTGCATTTAGTTAATTGATAAATATAATCTATTAACATGTCTATTTTTGAAAGCATTCTTACTTTACAGCATTTTTTCACACCTGCCTAAAACTTTTGCACAGTACTGTATATATATATATATATATATATATATATATATATATATATATATATATATATATATATATGAACATAATTTAACATAATGCCATCAAAGAAACTACAAAATGATATTGCAAAAGTCTACTGGATGCCATAATAGTAGTACAATATTTCATGTTAGATTTCAAAATGTCACATTTTTCAATTGTTGACAGTTTTTCGTTAAGTATATGGAAAACTACAAAGTGGTATGTAATTCAATATGTTAGTGTAACATTATTCAGCAGGTTTCATTCGACTTTATGAAGCAAAATGTGTTAATTCCATAGGGGGATGCAAAACCTTTGGCCATAGCTGTAGATAAAAACTACATCTGCATAATCCAATTGATTGACGAATTCGCAGTACACACCCAATTTTGCATTTTGAACAGTAACAGCAACGTGTGTACAGAATGCTAACTCGGAACCATAATCTGGAAGAACCCCAAAGGCGTCCAGTGAGTCTTTTATTATTAGTTTTAGTTCAGTGTTTAAGTAATTGCAATATTAAGCACTCACAATGACGTCAAACATATTGCTCTCCATATTTTAAAATCTGTTTTTGAAGAAAACGATTGCTGTAGCCTTCATCCTAACATAACGGTGTCTATTCTTTTAATGATATACACAACCGCAGGTATTTTGATCCTATATCAATTGTTATATATAGCAATGTGTTACACGTATTTCTTTTATAGCATTCTAAAAATAGTTAACATTTTGCTGGCTTCAAAACCGAGACTTTAGCAGAGTATGGTACTAACATGTTTGTTTGGTTGAATGAACTTCATGTACTTTGAGTCTCCACAGTGACTGCGCTACTTGCTAGTCGGACGACACTGTCTCATTTTCACTCGAGAGGGCAACTTGTCAAATAACAACCACACCCCCACCCCTTCACAGGCGCATGCGTATGCTTCAGAGATTTATCGTTTCAATTGTATAGCAAAATATTGGAAATACATAATAATAATTAAAAAAAAAAAAAGTTACATACAGCAGCTACAAAGTCTGCCGTACATTTTCATGGTCGCTTTTAATTGACAGAAATGTCAACCCAAACTTAATTAACTTTGTTTTTCACAATACTTTGTTAAACGTCGACACTAATTTCCATAAACTTAACGACGTGTAGCGACACTCAATACCTCTGGAGTCCTTAATGCCTTGAAGTTAGAACAGTATAAGTGTACTATTAGAACGTAGTAGCAGCCTAGTTACCGCCATCCTCGCACCCGCTGTCAAGATCGCCGTCGGTAAAGGTGTCAAGATCATCATCATCATCATCATCATCACCAGTCATTGCGAGCGTCTCGTCTTCCTCCACCTCTTCCTCGCCACACTTTTTGTTCCCTTGGCTCATTGTATGTACCCAAACACGTTTATGAGTTTCCAGAATTAAACTGTCGTAGTTAGTGCAGCACAGCTATCCACATTGTCACCTGATATACTTTCATGCCATTGTGAACTTTCACCCGCCTGCCACAACGGATCCGCCTCCGAGTCCAGGCAAGCAGCTTTGTTATGGAAACGCTCTCACACAGGGCAGTGAGGATACACTATTTTACATCGGGAAATGTACTACGATGGATATGATATAAATGCTCATTATGATATGTATTATTATTTATTCACAAATCTTTATTAGAAAGACGTTCACCGCTGGGTTCCTTCGTTTCCAATAGACAGACACTAGTTTTAGCTGGTTACTAATAGCAGTCAGCACTGATGAACCCTGGGATTTGTAGTTTAGGATAGCTGTATGTTTGGGCTGTGGCACACTGCTACATTGTTTCAATGCCGCGACATTCTCAGTGACGTACGTATTGTATTTTGAGAGTCGCACTGACCAGACAGCACGCGTTCTGTGAGTTCGGTGATACTAGCAGGGACATTTTTGCGATTGCTCATTAAGCAGACTCGGATCAATTTTGTCTCATATGTGAAACTATATTGTGTGGAATTACGTTACACAATGTATGGCCACGCGTGTTGTAAAAGGTACACACTCTGGATCACAGACTGCACTATACTGACAAAGTCGCACGTTGAAATTCACTATCTATTTTAATGATTGTATTATGTATGTTTTCCAATAGTTTTTTACATAATGTAGTTAATTTTGCAGTTGTTTTTGACAGGGGCCTAGCTGGCATAGACAAGGAACAAATAAAATAAAATTCTTCAAAAGTGGTACCTGATCGCTGTACCCATGTAGCGCATGTGTGCAGCAAGCACACGAAAACTAGCAACTATACTTACCGGAAGAAAACAAAACAAAATACTACTGCTACTAATAATAAATCACTAAATATTAACCCTGCAACAAGCAGAGACGGGGTGGGAATTGAATCATGTACCATTACAAATCGAGTTTCCTTACTGTATGTATGCACATTCCATACAATGCAATTCATGTGTTAATTCATGTGTTCAGTCTGCCATGATCACGCTCTGCTAGTCTAATTTGATTTTATCCTTGTATGAAAAGTAACTGTTGAAAGTGCGGTATTTTGTTAACCCTAACCACACAGTTCAGAGCGCTGTGACTTTACCACATTAGTATACAATAAACACAGTTTCCTGCAGTTATCTGTGACATATCAACGTAATGGCGCTCCTAGTCGAGAATCAGACCAAAAACAATTCTAGTTTTGCATTTCAGTGTGGATTTATGTACAGTACAAAATGACAGAGGTGTAGGTTTTATGATCAGATATGCAGATAAACTAAAACCTACATTTTGTCAAATTCAGAAAAAAATGTCTTCATGATGTTATTTAAGTAATTTCCAGAAGAGGGCGCTGATCTTTATAGGTATGAATTGCCTAAATGCGTAGATTAAAAATGGGATGTTTGTCAAAAGTGAATGTGGGCGGCGGAGGAGGAGTATGAGGGCAGGTATTACTGGCAGAATATTAGAAGTAACAGAGTCTGCGATTAATACATTGGTTTATTGATTTGAAACAAAACGGAACACTTGCTGGAAGGCAGATAAAGGTACGTTATTATTAAATGTAATCTTGTTTAGGACTTCTGTTTCCATGGACTAGCTTTTTAAATGTTTGGTATACCGTATATAGTTTTTATAGACTCTTTCAGCGTGTTTTATTGGTGGTGGGAACTTTTCTTTTTCTTTTGTCGGCTATGTAAACTCTTTTTTAGTGCGTAAAAGAAAGTTGGAAAACACCTATGCATGTGCGACTGCCCTTTCATGCCGTTTGTTTTGTTTTCTTCGCTGTAGTATGACCTCATACGCAGTTCCATTTACCAGTCTGGGAGGCAGTACGTAAAGGTGGTTTCTTTCTTTATCTCCTCTTTGGAAATATCCTCTGAGCATCTGCTGAAAGAGAGTTCGGAGATTAGTTACATGTTGTTATGTGTGTGTGTGTGTGTATATATATATATATATATATATATATATATATATATATATATATATATATATATATATATATAAATTTGTCCAAAGGTTTACATACCCCACTGAAAATTTATAATCTCTAGAAATTTCTCGAAAATAAATAATTATAGAAACAATCATTTTAATTATCTTTTGTGGGTGAGGAAAAAAAGTTACAATGGATGCTTACAGTTATTTCAGATGTTTTTTTGCAAAATTCAAAAAATGCTCATTCAAAAGTATTTGTACCCTGACAAGGAAAATGAAATGAATAGCTAGTTGAGGCACCTTTAGCAGTAATAACCTCTTTTAAATGATTAGGATATTTGTCAATGAGCTTTGGGCATGGTTCTTTAGTGGTTTTTGCCCATTCTTCAACGCAAAATTGTTCCAGTTCATTCAGATTCCGAGGACTTCTGTTGTGCACAGCTTTCTTACCAAATCTTCTCAAACGGATTTAGATTGGGACTTTGACTAGGCCATTCCAGAACCTTGATTTTATTCTTTAACCATTCTGAAGTAGATTTTGATGTGTGCTTTAGATCATTGTTGTGTTGGAACGTCCAGTTGCGCTTTAAACCAAGTTTTGTAGCGGAGGGTTTTAGATGATTGGCCAATATCTTTGGGTATGCCATGGAATCCATTTTACCATGTATTGGAACTCAACTTTCCTGTGCCATTAGAGGAAAAACAGCCCCATAGAAGGATATTACCACCTCCATGCTTGACAGTAGGTATGTTGTTCTTTTCTTTGTGCGCCTCCCCAGACTCTCCAAACGTAACGACTATCTGCATGACCAAATAGCTCGATTTTTGTTTCATCACTCCACAAAACCTTGACCCATCATTCATATGCTGTTTTGCAAACTTTAAGCGATTGTTCTTGTGACATTTTCCTAAGAGTGACTTTTTCCTTGGCCTGCGACCATTGAGACCTTCACCATGCAATACTCGACCTGTGGTTGAAATGGAAACCCCAGTCCCACTTCCAGCCAATTCACTTTGAATATCTTTGGCAGTCAATCTCGGATTGTTATTAACTTTCCTCACAATTCTTCTACTTGTTTTTGGGGAAAGAACCTTCTTTCTTCCAGACCAAGGGAGCGTTGTGACAGTACCATGAGACTAATTGCACTTGACTCTTGAGACAGTTAGAACCTCTAGGTAGCCAGTCAGCAAGTGTGTTTGTGTGGGAGATGGGTACTGGAAACCAGCTCTCTGAGCCTTTAATCTACACTGTAAACTGTACCTCTCGTTCTGCATGTCAGACTGCTGCTGGGAGACATGCAATATTCCTTTCCATGCAGGGTTGAAGATATGCACCACACTGCTGTCTCAGTCATTGCTTTGTGTCATTGTCGGGTTCAAAGAAACACAAGCGTCAAGCTCTCTAGTCCTTTTTAACTCTTTGATGCATGCAGTGAAAAGCAGTATAAATCAAGCAGCCCTTTAACTGTATAACAGAGCATGCATGGGTTAATTTTCAGAGTTGGAACGAGTCACCAAAATTGGGACTCGAGCTGAGTCGAGTCGTTGGGGAGTAAAGACTCGAGTTGAGTCGAGTCTTTGACATGCTAAGCTCGAGTCGAGTCAAGTCACCAATTTGGCTCGAGTCTACGAGGTGTATGCAACATAAGCCGCTGGTAGATTACAAAAATGATTAATTAAATTTAGGCTAGGTAGTTGTTATCTTAGTATTGTAACGGCAGGTCCCAAGGCGGGCTGGTGAGATGGGCGCGGCCGGCACGCTGACTGCTTGTTAACAACCCGGAACAGCGCACCCCGCGGGTCAGGGCATGGTCAGCACGCTGGAGTGAACGGGAGAACTCACTCTACTTTTACATCCAGCGAGGTTACCCGCGGTCAGACTGGGGCCCCGCCCCCTTTCATCTAGAGTGTTCCGATCCCCAGACTGAGGCACCTGGGCTGGGGAATATCCATACAGCTGTCATTCTGGAACCTTCCAGCAGGGTGAGTTGGTCGTTCTGGATTGGTTGGAAAAGGCACCGCCTCCCTCCAGCTCTCCTATAAAAGGAGCTGAGAGCAGGATCCCAGGGTCGGACTGAGAAAAGAACAGAATGAATAGAGCTAGAGCTAGAGCTAGAGCTAGAGAAGAGAAAGCCGACTTGTAGACGCGTGAGCTGTGGCTGACAGCAGCTTTGTTAAAATGATTTATTAAGGCTAAAACAAATAAAGTTTAGCCTTGAAACCTTGTCTTGCATCCTTTTTGACACCGCCATAGTATGTTTTTATTCTCTATTAATTAAATTATATTCATTGAAAAAGGCAAGAGGGAACCAGATCGCTATTATTTTTTTTATAGCAGGCTAATGTTCCTATTGAAGGTTTTTTTCATTAAAAAGTTGTCATCTTTCTTTGCTGAAATTAATGTTCAGCTTTCAAATTTTATTGCGTACTACTCATTTAATCAAACCAAGTAGTGTAAGAAGTTGCTTGTATCATGACGTTTTTCAAATCAAGTAAGCTTATTTGTGTATAAAAAAACGACAACAGAGTTGCAGCCAGTGTCATCTAACTTAAAGGCACTCAAGCTGAAATCGTAAAGTAGACTGTCTATCTTTAGTGCGCACGCAAGAACTTGCAGACTGTGTTGAGAATTTAAAAAGAAAGCATTTAATGAGATTTTTAAGTAGAGGTACCGGGAATATGACTCTGCACGCCCAGAGGTTCTGGGGCCCCGGCTCAAATTAAGCACTGGTTCTGACAGTTCAAGATATCTTAAGAACATAAGAAAGTTTACAAACGAGAGGAGGCCATTCAGCCCATCTTGCTCGTTTGGTTGTTAGTAGCTTATTGATCCCAGAATCTCATCAAGCAGCTTCTTGAAGGATCCCAGGGTTTCAGCTTCAACAACATTACTGGGGAGTTGGTTCCAGACCCTCACAATTCTCTGTGTAAAAAAGTGCCTCCCATTTTCTGTTCTGAATGCCCCTTTATCTAATCTCCATTTGTGACCCCTGGTACTTGTTTCTTTTTTCAGGTCAAAGAAGTCCCCTGGGTCGACATTGTCTATACCTTTTAGGATTTTGAATGTTTGAATCAGATCTCCGCGTAGTCTTCTTTGTTCAAGACTGAATAGATTCAGTTCTTTTAGCCTGTCTGCATACGACATGCCTTATAAACCCAGGATAATTCTGGTTGCTCTTCTTTGCACTCTTTCTAGAGCAGCAATATCTTTTTTGTAACGAGGTGACCAGAACTGAACACAATATTCTAGGTGAGGTCTTACTAATGCATTGTAAAGTTTTAACATTACTTCCCTTGATTTTAAATTCTACACTTCTCACAATATATCCAAGCATCTTGTTGGCCTTTTTTATAGCTTCCCCACATTGTCTAGATGAAGACATTTCTGAGTCAACATAAACTCCTAGGTCTTTTTCTCTCCCATATGATATTTATAATGCACATTTTTGTTGCCTGCATGCAATACTTTATACTTTTCTCTATTAAATTTCATTTGCCATGTGTCTGCCTAGTTCTGAATGCTGTCTAGATCATTTTGAATGACCTTTGCTGCTGCAACAGTGTTTGCCACTCCTCTGATTTTTGTGTCGTCTGAAATTTAACGAGTTTGCTTACTATACCAGAATCTAAGTCATTAATGTAGGTTAGGAATAGCAGAGGACCTAATACTGATCCCTGTGGTACACCACTGGTTACCTCGCTCCATTTTGAGGAACTTTCTGTTTTCTACATGTTAACCACTCCCTAATCCATGTGCTTGCATTTCCTTGAATCTCTACTGCGTTCAGTTTGAGAATTAATCTTTTATGCGGGAATCAGATCAGTTTTACAGGAGATTAGCAATCTATACATAAAAAAATCTGTTAAATACAAAATTAGGATGCACAATAATGTGGTCATACTGGCTCCATTTATTTTCACCATTAAGTCCACGGTTTCTGCTTGGTTTTCATCTTTCCATTTTAGTGAATTTGATTCCTTGATCTATTTATAAGCACATTTTGCCACTGTGTAAAGACCCCTTTCTCTGTGCTCAATTGGGCTGGATGTTTAGTAATGAATGATACCACAAAACAAAGAACATATCTAATATTTTCTCACTTCTCAACACTGACACTCCCCCTTATAGTTTTGTTTCAGATACATTAACCAAATGAAAGGAAATTTGGTGGCATATAATTTCATGTTGAGATATAACATCAAGGTTTTAACACATAGGAGACAAATAGAAAAATAAAAAAACTGAGGCAAAATTTTATATAATTCACAGGTAATATAGAATCTGTGCTACATGTCTGTCCTCTGAGCTGAGCTATGGAGCTAAATGTCAACTAGACATTTTTAAGTAACAGATACTGTTTCACAAAAGCACAAAACATAATAAAAAGATGTCTTTTGGAGTCCTAATGGCACAACAAAACATAATACTGTACCGAAAAAGTACAAAAACAAATGAATCTTTTTAACTTTCTCTCCTGTCACGTCTTATACTTTTAATATACATATACATAAAGCATTAAGTTGGGACTCCCGAGTTGTGCATCCGGTAAAAGCGCTCCGCGTGGAGTGCAGGATGCGCCCTATGCCTGGAGGTCGCCGGTTCGAGTCCAGGCTATTCCACTGCTGACCGTGGATGGGACCTCCCAGGTGGCGACTCACAATTAGCCCAGCGCCGCCCGGAGGGGAGGGCTTAGGTCAGCCAGGGTGTCCTCGGCTCACCGAGCATCAGTGACCCCTGTATACTGGTCGGGCGCCTGCTGGCTTGCCTGTAAGCTGCCCAGGGCTGCATTGTCCTCCGACACTGTAGCTCTGGGTTGGCTGCATGGCGGGTCTGCAGAGTGAAAAGAAGCGGTCGGCTGACGGCACACGTTTCGGAGGACAGCGTGTGTTCGTCTCCGCCACTCCCGCTGCTCAAATTGGGAGAAAAACTGAGTAAAATCAATTGGCGATTACTAAATTTTAAAGTTTTATGTATGTGTATGTTAAAGTATAAGACGTGACTGGAAAGAAAGAAAAGAAAAACATTTTAAAACTGTTTGTAGTTTTTATTAGTTTGCATTAGCTTAACAAATGTGTACTGTAAACAATGTTTTATTTAAAGGGAAATTTAATAATAGATACGAAGCACCAACTCCCTTAAGAGATATGGTGTCCATAAATAAATAGATAAAATACATACAATCTTACATACATTAAATAGAGAGAATAGTGAACACCAAATACTTCCCATATTATTTACTTTTCATGCTTTCACTAGGCAAAATTTTACTTTAGAAACGTTTTAGGTGCGTTCATTACCTTTATTTGTGTGCTAACAAAACCTGAAAAATAACTCCTAATCCGTGCTTTTTCTGCCGTGTTGTCTAATTTGCCCTGGCAGCATTATTATTATTATTTTTTTTTTAAATTGAATATCGACTACCTACTCATTTTGGAAAAATACAGCTGTTGCATTGTGCCTGAGTTTTTAATTAATTCAGAGTCTCATTTTAGTCGTTTTAAAAAAACTAAAAACCTACAGGTATAAATTAGTGGCAGTTACCGGTGCTTTGTTTTGAATGCAGTTTATTCATATTGTCGCTTGCGACTCCACCACCGCTGGTACTTTTAGTGTACTCTCCATGTTGTTGTTGTTTTGTTTTTTTTCGTGTCTGTGACAAAACTCAGAAATCACTATTTTCCTCTGGATGTTCTGTGATCAGAAATCTGTCTTTGCTTCCCACCTACACATTTTGATTCCGGGGCTCCCTGCTGCTTGTGACGCTTATGATCACAGAACGGTGCTATAGGCTAGAAAGGTGTTTTCTATTTCCTTAGCAATGGTCTTAACAACCATGGCAGGAACCTGTTTATGTGCAAAATGACAAGATGACTGCGTGTGTTAGAGAGGGGCTGCATGTATTGAAAATGAAATAAGTTTGTTATTGATTTTCTCATAAAGACAATGACTCGAGTCAGATGGAGACTTTTTTGTGTGACTCGAGTTGAGTCACGTCTTTTGAGCAGGGAGTCGAGTCACGTCTTTTGAGCAGGGAGTCGAGTCACATCTTTTGAGCAGGGAGTCGAGTCACATCTTTTGAGCAGGGAGTCGAGTCAGGTCTTTTGAGCAGGGAGTCGAGTCAGGTCTTTTGAGCAGGGAGTCGAGTCAGGTCTTTTGAGCAGGGAGTCGAGTCAGGTCTTTTGAGCAGGGAGTCGAGTCAGGTCTTTTGAGCAGGGAGTCGAGTCAGGTCTTTTGAGCAGGGAGTCGAGTCAGGTCTTTTGAGCAGGGAGTCGAGTCAGGTCTTTTGAGCAGGGAGTCGAGTCAGGTCTTTTGAGCAGGGAGTCGAGTCAACGTGTTTTGAGCAGGGAGTCGAGTCAACGTGTTTTGAGCAGGGAGTCGAGTCAACGTGTTTTGAGCAGGGAGTCGAGTCAACGTGTTTTGAGCAGGGAGTCGAGTCAGGTCTTTTGAGCAGGGAGTCGAGTCAGGTCTTTTGAGCAGGGAGTCGAGTCAGGTCTTTTGAGCAGGGAGTCGAGTCAGGTCTTTTGAGCAGGGAGTCGAGTCAGGTCTTTTGAGCAGGGAGTCGAGTCAGGTCTTTTGAGCAGGGAGTCGAGTCAGGTCTTTTGAGCAGGGAGTCGAGTCAGGTCTTTTGAGCAGGGAGTCGAGTCAGGTCTTTTGAGCAGGGAGTCGAGTCAGGTCTTTTGAGCAGGGAGTCGAGTCAGGTCTTTTGAGCAGGGAGTCGAGTCAACGTGTTTTGAGCAGGGAGTCGAGTCAACGTGTTTTGAGCAGGGAGTCGAGTCAACGTGTTTTGAGCAGGGAGTCGAGTCAGGTGTTTTGAGCAGGGAGTCGAGTCAGGGTGTTTTGAGCAGGGAGTCGAGTCAGGGTGTTTTGAGCAGGGAGTCGAGTCAGGTCTTTTGAGCAGGGAGTCGAGTCAGGTCTTTTGAGCAGGGAGTCGAGTCAGGTCTTTTGAGCAGGGAGTCGAGTCAGGTCTTTTGAGCAGGGAGTCGAGTCACGTCTTTTGAGCAGGGAGTCGAGTTGAGGAGATCCTCAGGGGTTAAATGACATACCTCGTCATATTCATGGCCTGGAGGAAACAGTACTGAATCCCACATGATCTGTATTCATTTCACTGAGATATCAGATAGTGTTTATTAGAACCAGAGATGAGGCACCCACCCTGTTCTGTGCTCTAGATGTGAAATCCATTCAGGCTGCAAAGGGACAGATTCCATTTCAATCCATTGAAACTACCTCAACCTGTTTCACAGGTCATTGTTTTGTTGTATTTGCATATACACTATAAATGGATCCATTCAGATAAAATAGGGGTACATTAGCTAGTCACACGGCACATTTTACTGATATTTACTAATACTACATGCATAGGGTTACCACACTGGGATTGTCCCAGATTTCCGTCAGATTTTTTTGTCCCGGTCAGAAACAGTACAATATGGAAAATCGTACTGGTTTTAGTATTTGTATTCAGATTTTTTTTTTTTTAAATACAAAACTGTAGCTGTCTGCTCAGCAAGTTAACAGCAAAGTAATAGGTTGTGTTAGCACCATTTAAAAATAAAATCTTATGGAACATTGTTTAATACCTGTAATTCTGATTGTGTGTGTGTGTATCACCTGTGTAAAGGTAATAGCTGATCTATTTTTTCTAATCTGTTTTTTGTACATTTTAAATGTTTTAATCAGGTGATAATAGAAAGAAAACAAGTTTGAGTTTTTATGATCTGCAATAAATACACCCAATGTTTATTTTTTAAATGAGGATTGCGTTATTATATACTTTTATTTTAATGTGTTCAGTTGTTGGAGTCAGTGAATTGAAAAAGTCCAATTTTGAGATTGAGATGATGGAACTCAGTTACACAGAAGTGCAAATGAAGTGTGGCTACAGTGTACCTATATTCTGAAATTTATCTCGTAAGGTTGGTTTATACTTTGGTTTATACCGTACGTCAGCTGCAGACACTTCTGCGGGTGCGCCAGAAGGACTGAAGCACCCCCGAGTTTGCAGACTTTTTGACGCAGCAAAGTGGTCGTAGCTGTCGGTCATACTTTCAGCCAGTCTGCGTTCCTTCCTGTGGCGACTTGTGGCTAGGGTTGCCAACAGGCTCCACAATCCCACAACACTTTGAGACGGGATTTTAAAATTGCCCGTCTCATGAATGAAGTGAATGTGTAAATTGGCTCATATATAATTTTATGAGCAGCAAACAAGTAAAACTGATCAGCTGTTCTCCATACTGCCTCCAATCAGAGGTATTGAACAGCTGAGCAGCGTTACTGATTTGATGGGGAAAGCAATTGCATACAGAAAATAAATAGCATGTAACAGGGGGTCTTAGTACCTGCTACTTTAGTTGTGGGGGGTCCGCTGAATGATGAGAGAGAGACAGAGGGATGCAGTTGACAACGCCACTCAGGCGTCTAAGTTTTATTCAAATAAACAAAATGTTGTGACAGGTGGCCGCCACTAGGGTACCAGCAATGATAGTCCTAGTGCACAAGGACATACACAGACAGAGTGTAATCAAAATAAGAGCTCCAAAAATACAAAACAAAATACAGTGAGAAAACAGCTAAAAACAAAAGTTTGCCAAACACTGGCTTAACGTTGCTCCCACTAAAAGGGAGGTCCTGCTCCGGAACCTACTCTGACACACTAAAATAAACTGGTGGGATCAAAATCCCCTAAATTAATCCCTTTACAACTCACTCACACTGGCTCTCCACACAGTAAAGAGGCAGCATGCTTGCTGAAACTAGAACAAAAAATACTGGCTTTCCAGCTCCTTTTTTATACCATGTGGCTGGGCTTAATTGATCATCAATTAGTCAATTAAGCCCCAGCCACATTCTGCACATGGATTTGGCAGAGTTGGATTTAACCCCATCCCTGCCAAACTTAAATTCAAAACTTTACAACTTTATGTATAACTGCAAAAACCTGCCATATCTAGTACACACTTTTATTATATATTTTTTAAACTATACATATACACAATACATTATTTACACGTACAGGGCTTTTGCCCTGCCACAGCAACATTAACTTATTAGTGACTCAAATATATAAAAAGAATAACAGTAATAAAAATAAAAATACATTGTATTTATTATTATTGTTATTATTATACAAGTGGTTGCTGCGCATGGTAGCCTATGTAAACACCAATATTCATTTTAGCAAAGGTTCATTTACGCTTTAATTTCATTCAGTTTAGAGGCAAGTTTAAAATCCTGTTCTGTTGTTCATGCTTATTGGGTTCCTCAAATACTTGCTGTGTCGCGCTTCACTGGCTTGCGACCATGCAATTAAATGTTAGATTTTTTCAACATCATCCGACCCTGTGCGTTTTGCGGTCGCAGACACACAAGAAAAGGCCGTACGACTTTTCAAAAAAGTCGCAGCTCGCGGCAGTGCGGGTGATGTCATTCCGACCGTCGGAGACCACTGACTGAGACCAAAAACTGGGTCGCAGTCGGATGTATAAACCAGCCTTTAGAGGTTGTTTTGGCAAAACCAGAAATAACTGATTCTCAGAGCACTGGAAAGCACTGACAGATAGTCTTGCTTAACTTTGCCTCTGAAATAAATGAATAAATAAAGAGATACAATACCTGTCCATATGACACCATTTCCAGCCCCTTCTGATTCCTGTTTCTGGGTGTGTGTGTATCCAATAGCATGTGCAGCTACCCCCCTCAGCATAATACTTGAAATATATACACATTTCACTCTCTAGTACATAAAGCTGTAATTTACCAGATCCCTGTAACATTATCTGCACCTCAACTCCTTCATAAACCCTACCATGCTACACTTAGAGTAAGCCGTTTCCTTGAGATCCACATGCTCCTCCCTCCATTAGTAATTCCCTTTACATGAAATAACACTTCAGTGTTCGTGAAGTCACTTGATAGCACGCAGGATAGGCCTGATCGGATGGCATTTCAGCTGAAATAATAATAATAACTGCTGTTCCCCCTCCAGTCTTTTGTTTTGAATGATGCAGACCGGTATGCAGGGGTGAGGCAGGAGTGTTAGGGTTCAGGTTTGAAGATGTTCTTTATTAATCAAAGCAACATCAAATCCCACAGGAGACCCTTAGCACATCGTTAACACATCACCTCTGCATTTTATAAAAACATTAATGTTCCAAAGCAGAATACGTTCTTTATTATCCAAAGCTTCAGTATTTTCTATTCGCTGAGCTACTGTGATATTTCCAGTAAGGAAATATGATACCCGCCAACTGCTGCCGCTCTGCTCTGTCAGCGTTGCCTGGTGAACTGAAATCACTATTCTGTTTGATCTTATTCCAACTTCACTGCATTTTTGCAAGATAGGTTACCAGAAATACTGTAAATAAAAAACAGTGAAACCTCAAAGACCAAGTCCCTTGTGGTTGAGGCATTGCTAGCGACTGTCCCTCCAAATTCTTTATTTGTTTTGATGGTTAAATTGTTATGGAGTTTTCAGTTGGTAGCATAGACTTTATTTAGAACGTGCTGATATTGTAGCATACTTGAAACACGTCTCATTTTGGAGTGATTTTGAGGATCTAAAAATGATATTTAGAATGTCTGTAGCCCTATGAATGCTTCTGTACAGATAGCCAGGTAGGTCTTCTGTAGAATAAGTGCCACCGCTTTAGTATTTCTGTGTTGCTGGGGGCCTTAAAATGGAAAAATTGTCCAATTCCGGAGTGATTTTTAAGTGCACGTAATATCACTTTCAAATTGCTTAGGTGTGCTCATAATTTAACTGACTTTCTGTATGCAGCTCTGCTACTGTCTACCTACTTTACTGTCTGATTTAATGACCCCACAAAAAGGCTTGGATGAAAGTATCTAAAATGTCCCCGTCTTTGAAGGGCTGAAACCCCTTGTGGAATACCAATTAACAAACTGACCTTTAGTGGGCTTGTAGATGAGGATTTGAAGGACTTGTGGTGAAATAATTGATTTGGTAATGCTTTTAAGTCTCACAGTTTCCTCAAATTCTTCCTCTCTATCTGTCATTTTGTGTTTTTGTTTTTTAAAGGAAAATGTGTTAACATCTGTCCGCTGCCTAAAACCCCAAGGCCATTTGAAATCGTAAAGTAACCAGTCGTTGTGATATTTAACTTTGTATCCCGTGCACTAGACCTGCAAGCAGCAGTCCCACTTCGATCAGCAGACTTCACTGTAGAGTTCCACCCCATCTTCTCTGAAGGAACTGTTTCACTGTTGAAATGCTTCACAGCTCCCTTGGACACTGACGCTGATTAATTAGTTATGCTAGGGCATTTTCACAAAATTCCAGCCTTTAATTCTTTTCAGGAATATTTTTTCTTAACAGATTGAAATCATCTACCTCAATCAGTACTAAGTGTTTCGTTATAAAAAACCTAAACTTACAAGTTTCATAGTCCTTTTTCTTTTCATTGGAGAACCCTAACCCTAATCAGAACCCTGGCTGGACCACAGCCTGTGTGGTCCAGTGGTTAAAGAAAAATCCCACCTCAGCCACTGACTCGTTGTGTGACCCTGAGCAAGTCACTTAACCCCCTTGTACTCCGTATTTTGGGTGAGACGTAGTTGTAAGTGACTCTGCATCTGATGCATCGTTCACACACCCTAGTCTCTGTAAGTCGCCTTGGATAAAGGCGTCTGCTAAATAAACAAATAAATAATAATAATAATAATAATAATAATAATAATAATAATAATAATAATAATAAACTACCTTACACCACCAACACACAATGAATCATAAATTCAATTCTAGCTTTTGACTTTCAAACCCAATAGGTTACTGAGCATGCTTTATCATTGAATTTCCAAAAACAAAATTATTATTAAAATCATTTTTACTGTGTTTTCCGTTTTAAAATGCCCGTTTCAAATGTCTCAGCGCTGCAGCCCACCTACAGTTTCAATCAGGAGGACTGATCAGCGGCTTCCGTTCCTGCTCTCAAGCCACCTAGTCTAAGCATTTGAACCACGTAGTCTAAGCATTGACTGTTACAAAGCGGCCGAACCCTGGACGAGAGGGCCCAACCGGGACACTTTCTCTGTCCTTGTTGGACTCTTGTCCAGTTAGGGAAATGAGATTAACTCTCCACAGATGGTTTTCCCTCATTTCGGGCGCGCAGAGGACAGGGCAGCCAACATCGTCAACGTGGCCCAAGCAGGATTCGCACAGTGCTGGTGTGACTCCCACCGCGTGCTTTTACTAGGTGAGCCTCTAGAGTCCCAGCTGGTGTTATAATGCGACGTATTGCAATGACTCTAAAAGAAATGATTCCTTGTCGCACCATGGTATATGGTTGCCAACTGGCCTTGACAGCTGGAGAGGCAGAAGTTTACCAGTACTGTATCTAGGGCTAACACCTGGCCTGTTTTCCCTGGATCGCCCCAGTTTTGAGGAAGGTGTCCCGGAATTTCAGTATGTCTTCCCGGGACACTAAAAGATCACGCTTTTTAATCTTATGCTTGCACATCCATGTTGATCACTACAGCAACACCACAATGCCAGTACTTTACTCTGAGCACAGGTTAGACACAAAGACACCAATATTACTGCAATGGACACACAATATGAATTGGTTGTCAATCCTATAGAAGTAATATTATGAATGTTACCTTTTGGATAGATAGAGGCTTTAAACTTTTAACAAGCCCCTTTCTGTTTGGATGTCCCGTTTTTCTTGTACCTCATCAGTGGCAGCCCTACCTGTTTCACAATCGTAGCTGCTTTGATCAGTCTGTGAATAGAAGAGTAGTCCCCAAACTACCACGATCTTAGACCTTATTAACCCTAAGTGAGTAAATTGTTATTTTCTTTGAGTTTACACTCAGTGTACTGTGCCTTTAGGGAAATGACTCTGCTTTTACTGGCAGAGGAGGTTAGATAAACAGTAGTTCATGCAATGTGTTTCTAGACGTGCTTCCTTTTGTGACAGTCTAGTTTAATGTTGTTTATTTCACAGTTTCTTTCTGTTTGCAAAGTACAATAGAGTTGTTACCGACGATCGTCAGAGGAAGCCTTTTAATAGGAAACATGGCTTTGGTGTCCACTAGTGTCCTTCACTAGGCAGTGTACCAGTTCAACATTTGGGGCTGCATTCCAAGCTGTCTGCTGTTTATTTTGTGTTCTATGATGCTAGCTGGGTGAAAGTAACACTTTTCATTACAGGTTTCAATGGCACCGCATTGTATTTAAATGAGTCTCTTCTGTTTGGTGGTGGGGGTCACCCAAGCCTTTGGCTAGGAACAGCTACTGCACTAGTGTGTCTCCTAAATTCTATAATTGACAGCTTGTTTTCATTTTTAGTGTATATTTTGGCATTTTGGACATTTCATATCAGCTGTTGAACACATCACCTGAATGTGTTTGTTTTCTGCTGGTATATTTTCCTCATTTACAGGAAATGTGTAATCTGATTGGGAAAGGGCTGGAACAGATGTGCATTGTGATGTAATGACATAGAAGACAGGCTTAAATCCCTGTAGGGTTCTGCTGCAATCCAGCATTGGGAGGATGTCAATGTGTGATGCGTTATCTGACAGAGATAAGGGACACAGGCAGACTGATTAGAATGACTGGGAATAAGGGAGTTTCATATGTTATTAGATCGTACATATTCAGGCACTGCAGAACACAGTTCTTTTTTTACACAAAGCTGCCACAGTTAATAATTAAACACCAGTAATAAGTTGTTCAGTAAAAGGTAAACGAGTAAATGCAAAGAGGCATTGTCTAAATACATGATTATACGTGCACAGTAACCTGGCCTTCAGAATGCCAATACATCAATGGACATGAGATTTACAGGCTTACCAGGTGGCGATACAGCCAGCTGACGGGTTTCCTTTGTTAATAGCTGGTCAAGAACTATTTCTCAACCATGTCCAGAGAAGACAGTGTATCTTGTTGTAAAGACCTGACTACTATGACTGATGATGATAATAATAATAATAATAATAATAATAATAATAATAATAATAATAATAATAATAATAATGTTTAGGACTATTTTTGTCACATTTGTTTTCTGTGTTGGCAAAGTTAATAAAAGCATATAAACAATAATAACAAGGGTGAATATGGTTTCTTAATATAGCGTGTGGCTTTGAAAATGGAAACAAAACACTCGAAGCCACATAACATTTCTGATGTTCGTTTGTATAGTGGCTTAGCAGAATGCATTTATTTAAAACACATACTAGGAAAAAGCACGGGGCTTCCTGCTGTCATTTCCGTTGGTAATCCGAACTCAAACCCTAATCCTAAACTGTTTGTATTGCACTGAACGAGTATTCCAGTATACCAAAAAAACGCAATTGCATATGCTACTTCTGAAAAGAGGACAGTGTTTTCACATCTCAAGAATAATTAAATGAATCTTTTTTTTTAATACTAAAGGAAATTTTGTAAGATTCAATGACAGATGTTGTGACTGTATGTATTTCTCAATGTCTTCATCATCAGTTGAGAAGAGGACTTACAGTAGAAATGTTTGTCATTACATTTCATAAAGCTGCTTTTAGTATCTCTAAAAATGGCTACTATTGAGTGTTTTTTTAGTTGTGGATGGAAAACTGAAATCTCTGGAATGACAACCCAGGCCATTCATACACTAGTAGGTAAACCGTGTCTGATTTCTTTGGGAAATTAGTAGTCATAAACAAAACACAACACTTATTTACTCAAACTATGCAGTTCTGTAAACTTTGAATGGATGTATAAAGAAACAAAAGGGTTAAGTGTTAAATAGCATTCAGAGTAGGCTGTGTCAGGCAGTAGCTGACAGTAAAGAATTCCTCAGTCGTGCTGCTAGAGCGCTAGACAATGTAAACATTCCTAAGAAGCTTTGCCAAGAGCTGTTTTCTTTTTTAACCTCCCTGCTATTTCAGAACTTGATAGAGGAGACTGAGAGACAGGGCAGGCTTGATAGAGGAGACAGAGAGACAGGACAGGCTTGATAGAGGAGACAGAGACAGGATAGGCATGATAGAGGAGACAGAGAGACAGGACAGGCATGATAGAGGAGACAGAGACAGGACAGGCTCGATAGAGGAGACAGAGAGACAGGACAGGCTTGATAGAGGAGACAGAGACAGGATAGGCATGATAGAGGAGACAGACAGGACAGGCATGATAGAGGAGACGGAGAGACAGGACAGGCTTGATAGAGGAGACAGACACAGGACAGGCATGAAAGAGGAGACTGAGACAGGACAGGCATGAAAGAGGAGGACAGGCATGATAGAGGAGACAGAGACAGGACAGGCTTGATAGAGGAGACAGAGACAGGATAGGCTTGATAGAGGAGACAGAGAGACAGGATAGGCATGATAGAGGAGACAGAGAGACAGGACAGACTTGGCGCAGGGCGCTACTTTCTGGTCATTCGTTATTCTGACAGCCCCTGGTGAAGCAGCTATTGTAATGTAAATTGGAGCACCTGTTTCTCTGTGTGAGAGTGCTCAGGGGCTGTTTACTCCAGCTCTGTGTGTGTGTGTGTGTGCTTTGCCAGTAACTTTACACTGAGCTCTCAGACACACAGTTGTTCAGGCTTCCTGCTGTACTACAGGCTCCAAGGATATAGTCTCCACCACGCAACTTTGTGGATCCTTTTGTTGTAAGTACAGTAGGACTGGAATACTTTCTCTCTGCTGGGGTGTGTGTGCTCTGGGTTGAATTGAATGTGACGAGTGTTGTAGAGTATACCTGGTTTCACAGAGATGTATCCCTCAACCATTTGTCATTTATATGGTAGTTTGCAGTGGAACTGTAAGGTTAGTTCCGGGGGACAGATAAATACTGTAGTGTGTGTATGAGTTTGTCTCTGGAGAAGCAGCCCTCGTTGAATCTGGTGTGCTTTATTGCATTCATTCATGCTGTGGATCTGAAAACCAAAGAAAGCCATCGATAAGAAAATCACAACACAAAGCTCTGCAATTCTGCTTGTAAGATTATGCAAAGATTTGGATACTGGGATGCATAACCTGTATTTGTGCTGCTCAGTTTGTATATGATTTAAAATACTGTCTGTTCAAGTAACAAACGACTATAAGCTTATTTCAGTGTGTGGTGCTACTGTAGATATTTTGGCAGATTTTGCAGTAACTTAAAGCGTAATGTTTCGTATCCATGTGATTGTAAATGATTGCCTTTGTCAGACTTGATTACCAGGAAAGTGTAATTCCCTTAAGGGTAGTAAAAACTCCAGCTCAAAGAAAACAAATCCCCTTTCCTGTAAATAAAATGAGTGAAGATTCAGTTTGATCACAGACTCGCAGGTAACTGTAGAATGACTCATTTGAACAGCCTTGAACAACCTGAGTGAAAGCACTTGCTGTTTTTGGTTCTATGGTTTATATGTGTCCAGTCATTTGTGCTGATCATGGCAGTTCTTCTTTCTCACATTAACAGATATCAATTTGAACTGAATCTTCCTTAAAGGGGGTCCAGTGTCCATAAGTGTAGCAGCATGATGGTGCTGTTTACAGTGCTCATCTGTCTGTACTGCTTGGGCTCCAGTATAGCACACATGTATTGTCTAAAGTCATTGTGTCTTCTGTGTGTACATGCATCGGCTAAGCCTACAACTCACAAGAATTTCTGGAGTTCCCGTGGGAACATATTCATTAGTTGGGGAGGAATGACTTGGATACCAGGTGCATTATGTGACGTGATAGTCCTTAATAGATTATAAGAGACTCAAAGCGGCTTATTAAATTATATCATGAAGAATCCGATTAACTAAGAAAAACCCAAAAGCACAACTGCTGTGTTGTTATTGTAGACGTTAATGTATTCCTCTATCTTATGACTATTTTGGCTTTTGAGAGAAAAAAAGAAAGAACCCAATAGAGTGTGTAATGTGTAGTGTGTCTGTCCAATACTAACTGCACTGAAGGAGGCATCAGAACCGAGTGTGTGGCTTCACTGTCTTTTCCGCTGTAATGCACTGTGCACAGCAGCATTGCAAAGAGACTGTTGCTTCAGTTTGCTGATTTACATTTGCAACGGGGCTATTTGTTCTCAGAATATTGCTTCATAATTTAGCATGAAAACTTCTGGCTTACTTCTCTGTCAATAAAAATAAAACAAAAACAAACACTGTCAATATTACCCATTATCATTTAGCAGCAAAACCTGGAATGGAGGGGAAAACTTGAACTTTTTTGCATTTGTATTGGTTTGAATATAGTATCGTAGCTAAACTAAAGCAGCTCTAAACAATGCCATTTTGTAGATACCGCTGTCACGGCTTCAAGGGACTCTAAAACCTGCTGTTTTATTACCCTCCTGATTGCAGGGAGCACTAAAACATCTTCTATTGCTTTAAAACAATTAACCCTTCAAAATGATCTGTAGCATGTTGGGTGATCAACCTCCTCTGCTGTCACTAAGTGTTTAAGAGCAGTGTTTTCACAAACACAAAGCGTTGCTTTCTCAGCCTCTTTTCAAGGGGACAAACCCAAGCAGTCGGTGCTCAGTCTAACTGGATTATCTCCTCACATCTGCCAGTTTGCATTCATTATTCCACTCCAGCTTCGCACGTGGTGGCTCAGGCAGGGGCCCGGTCCTGATTCATCTATTTCTTTTTTTTCTTTTTTTTTTATGCTCCCAATTTGGAGCGCAGCCAGGAAAGAAGCATTCCTGTTAATTAGGCTGTTATAGGCAAGGAGAACCCCTTTCACTGCTGAAATACAAGGGCCCAGCCTATTCAAAGATTATTTACTGTACAATGATGTTTAAATTAGGCTATCCATTAGACAATATCTTTTGAAATTGTATTGAAACTGTCAGCCTCAGTAACTAACATTGGTTAAGACCCTTCTAAAAGTTTATCACGTTATCTTTGCACTGTATTTTAAGTTTTTTCCCCATGGTTCTACTATGCATTTATCATAGTTTACCCTGGTTTGCCATGTTCTTTAATATGTTTTACCAAACCTTGCTATAATTTACAATGCTTGTCTGTGCTTGACCGTGCTTTCACTATGCTTTATTACACTTCGACATGCTTTTGCTGAGGGGGTCTCCACAACCAGCACTGTGGCACTGTAATACTCTAGTGGAACTGGAGGATTTTCATTGGTTCTTCTTGACCCATAAGTTGGTTTCAGAACCATCCTGTACAGTGTAATAAACAGGGCACTGTAAATTCAGGGAATAAAACAAATATGTTGAGGTATTGAACCACAATCATGGTAGGGTAAGTGCGCTTCAGCTTTCCGTCTCCTGAATCGTGATTGCATGTCATGTTGGGGTCTTGGTGTCACATTTTAAGCTATAGCTCAATTACTTGCCAGGAAAGCGAATTAATTCAAGGGTGTTCCACATAAATATTTATGCCTTCTTTTATACAAAAGGACCACCTAATTCACTGGGGCTTGCAGGACAAGCAGACGACATTTCAGACTAATATAAAAGAACCATATGAGAGGATTAAGAAGTGCATTGTGCAGCTGTATGGAGAACAGTGCGTGGAAGGACTCAGTGATGTGATGAAGGAACAGTTCCCTTGATTGTGGTACATGTTTATTCTGGTGAGGTCTTTGTTGCTGATTGCTTCAGGGCCATCAAACCAGAAAAGGAGCATTCCCAAAGATTGTCAAGCTTTTTATCAGTGTTGCCAAAGCAGTGCAATTTACATTAACATGTGTGTTTATTCTTTCTATGCGGCTAGCTATTTGAGAGTCAAGGTTTGCCAATATTCTGTGTAAAACTTTACTTTAGATGTTTTTTTCTATACTTTCCATTACTTTTAGTGTTCTTTACTACACTTCTCTGTTTTATATATGTATAAATGTCACCTACTATACTTTGCCATAAGGGTAGCTTCTTTTCAGTCTGCATAAGTTGAGCTTTGTCCTCTGCTTAGGCTGTGTATGGATCACGACTTTGACGATTGGAAATGTGATTAATGCATGCACAGTACCATCCACCTTGCTCCCACACAGAGGGGAAAAGGTTCTTGGTATGAAGCTCTCTCAATCATTTCCACTTTCTTTCTACAACATTAACCCACTAGATCAAATCCGCAGATAGTCTTGTCGTTGCTATCTACTGACAGGAGAAAAGAACAAAGCAATGTTGTGCTGGAGTGCAGAATGAGGCACTTGGTTCTGAGAAGATAGGAAGTGTCACAGTGCATCTTTTACATATAAAATATCTGATAAAAATGAACTGCGATTTTTTTTTTTTTTAAATTTTAATTAAGAGCAAGAATTCCTCATTAAAATCAAGCCTCTCTTTTCTCTCCCAATAATCACACTGTTTTACCTTTGTGGGGGACGGACGGACTATTTTTTGGCTATTTTACCCCACCTTCCTTAAGAAATGTCTTGGCACTGAATGTATAATCATCTCATCCAATTGGTAAAGCTAATATGCAGAGTGACCAATCACATCTTACATGAGTGACCTCTGTCTCGGTCAGTGTCCTGACAGTTATGCTCTTGAGCTCTTCCTGTTGCGGAAACACATTGTCTCCCAGCGTGCTCTTAAGGAGCAGGCCTCGGAACAAGAGCGGAAGAAGCAGCAGGTGGTGGAGCAATAGAACTGGCTCTTCATTGTTCTGTTTCAACATGTTGTTCCGTAACTGAATGATTCTGTGAGAATAGGACACGTTAACTAGTCATTGTTAGTGTGCCATGCAATCCTACTATTAATGCTCCCTTTTTAGATGACATCATAAAGACTAAAATGTCTTTTAAAGTAATGGGCCTTATTCACAAAGCTTTCATGACTCATTAAAAGACTCTTTTAATAAATAAATTAAATCAAGTTTGGTATTCACAAAATATGTCCTCGATAGCTAAAGAAACCAACAACGTTTTAAAACAGTTTTGTCAATATTATTTTCATTAATCTTTCTGTTTATTAGTGATACTCTTTGTGAATCTTTCTGAATTCATGTGTTTCTTTAGGCTTGTTTTCACAGTGGTTGACTGACAGTGCTGCAGTATGGTCCTTATTGAAAGGATTGTCATCAGTTTATACTCACCAGCCCCTCTATTCGTGCTGTAGCATGATGCCTTCTGGATTCCATGCATACTGCTAGGATTCATTAAAAAAAAAAAAAAAGAAAAAACTGCCATGGTACAGAGAAGTTATCCATGTGTTTGTAAATCTTATACCATGTTTCCATCTGAACCATGAAACCAATTTGTAAAACTCTAATCTCGTTCCAGCTGGCTCTGCCACCGGTTCCATCTGCACTCCAGACGTTACGTAAAGGTCACCTCTTTGTGTAATGTTTTGTATATTTGCCATTTATACATTAATTCACCACCCTCCAGCCTCCATTCTCCCTTCGCATTGGATGATCATTAGTTGCTCCATCCGAGCTACTGCGTGTGGGTCAGAGCGGATTCTCTGGATTTCAGCCCCAGGTCACATCACATTCATATTGATCTGCTGCCAATGGAAACAAACAAAATCCATATCAAACCATATTAATCTCCGTCCCGTGGCAGATGGAAACAGCCAAATGACATTCCGTGAGAACAATCAATACCCAGCACCCTCCCTCAGAATGCTCAGGCTTATCTCGTTCCGCCAGGACAAATGGTACATCATGTGCAGATGCTTCGAACAACCAATGAACAGTTCATGAGGTGATCGCTGGTGCTGGGTATATAGTATGAAGGCTGGGACGCCAGATTGCCTGCAGTGTCTTACCCAGGCATAGTATAAAGAGGGACATACTGGGTTTAATTTGATAAGATAGATGGTCTAATGCAGGGGTCACTGTGTCTGCCCCCTAACCTCTCATCAACGCAGCCAAACAATGTGCCTTCTGCGGCTCCTGGCTTATTAGGATACCCTCCTTGTGTGTAGCAGGTGTAGATAATGGTTGAGGTCCATTGACGGGACAGCAGAACTGGGAATTGGTTTCTGGTTACTAAATTCACAGCTGGAACGGAGTTCTTAGCTGATGCTAGTATGCCTTCATTCACCAGGATATTTGATTTTTCATCTGAAAAAAAAAAAACTGTTCCCTGATTCGCACCGTCCACAATTGATTATTGTAGTTTACAGTGGATTTTTAAAATCTACTGGTGATCATGCCTCTTTTGAAATCCCATTGGCTTCCTGTGGAATCATCCTCTCTATGATGTACAAGGTGTTCACGGTATATTGTGGTGTATTTTGGTGGCCTGCTGCAGCAGGTATTTGCCAGCTATGGTCTGCAGAGCCTGGTTTGCTCTGTGGCTAAGTATCTGGTTATACATCTTTGGTATAGGGCTGTTTAGCATCTAGCACACTGTGGCTTGTTTAGGCAGTGTAATTGCTTATTTTGATTAAATGTCTGACAAGAAATTATCATTGGAAGTTATTGATGTTGCCAAATAGCAAAACTAATCTGCTTATATCACAAAAATCCTCTGCAGTTGCATTTGTTTCAGTGGATGTGCTTCAAGCGTCGGTTTCTGTGTTTCTGCTGCAGTGCATGAAAATAATGAGCTATTGAAGAGTCTCTGTGTGGTCTCAGAACATTGTTAAAACGTGCTTAAACCACAACATGCCCAAGTGCAGTAAAAACAGTAAACATACTGTAATAGCCGTACCCACGGGCATGCCTAGAACAATGCAATACAGTATATCTGCGAAGCCTTAACTTCATTCAAACATGATTTTGTTTTTGTATTCTCTTACTTTCTCTAAGCTTTGTGAGTGAGTTGAAACACAGGAATAAACCCCAAATATAGGTGAAATAAATAAATGTTTATTAGGTCAGTCAGACTCGGCATATCCTGGTTAAACATACGGTTTTTCAAAAGAGTAAATAATAAATACAGTACTGTGCAAAAGTTTTAGGCAGGTGTGAAAAAATGCTGTAAAGTAAGAATGCTTTCAAAAATAGACATGTTAATAGATTATATTTATCAATTAACTAAATGCAAAGTGAGTGAACAGAAGAAAAATCTAAATCAAATCCATATTTGGTGTGACCACCCTTTGCCTTCAAAACAGCATCAATTCTTCTAGGTACACTTGCACAAAGTCAGGGATTTTGTAGGCATATAGTCAGGTGTATGATTAAACAATTATACCAAACAGGTGCTAATGATCATCAATTCAATATGTAGGTTGAAACACAATCATTAACTGAAACAGAAACAGCTGTGTAGGAGGAATAAAACTGGGTGAGGAACAGCCAAACTCAGCTAACAAGGTGAGGTTGCTGAAGACAGTTTACTGTCAAAAGTCATACACCATGGCAAGACTGAGCACAGCAACAAGACACAAGGTAGTTATACTGCATCAGCAAGGTCTCTCCCAGGCAGAAATTTCAAGGCAGACAGGGGTTTCCAGATGTGCTGTCCAAGCTCTTTTGAAGAAGCACAAAGAAACGGGCAACGTTGAGGACCGTAGACGCAGTGGTCGGCCAAGGAAACTTACTGCAGCAGGTGAAAGACACATCATGCTTATTTCCCTTCGCAATCGGAAGATGTCCAGCAGTGCCATCAGCTCAGAACTGGCAGAAAACAGTGGGACCCTGGTACACCCATCTACTGTCCGGAGAAGTCTGGTCAGAAGTGGCCTTCATGGAAGACTTGCGGCCAAAAAGCCATACCTCCGATGTGGAAACAAGGCCAAGCGACTCAACTATGCGAAAACACAGGAACTGGGGTGCAGAAAAATGGCAGCAGGTGCTCTGGACTGATGAGTCAAAATTTGAAATATTTGGCTGTAGCAGAAGGCAGTTTGTTAGCCGAAGGGCTGGAGAGCGTACACAAATGAGTGTCTGCAGGCAATAGTGAAGCATGGTGGAGGTTCCTTGCAAGTTTGGGGCTGCATTTCTGCAAATGGAGATGGGGATTTGGTCAGAATTAATGGTCTCCTCAATGCTGAGAAGTACAGGCAGATACTTATCCATCATGCAATACCATCAGGGAGGCATCTGATTGGCCCAATTTATTCTGCAGCATGACAACGACCCCAAACATACAGCGAAAGTCATTAAGAACTATCTTTAGCGTAAAGAAGAACAAGGAGTCCTGGAAGTGATGGTATGGCCCCACAGAGCCCTGATCTCAACATCATCGAGTCTGTCTGGGATTACATGAAGAGAGAGAAGCAACTGAGGCTGCCTAAATCCACAGAAGAACTGTAGTTAGTTCTCCAAGATGTTTGGGCCAACCTACCTGCCGAGTTCCTTCAAAAACTGTGTGCAAGTGTACCTAGAAGAATTGGTGCTTGATGCTGTTTTGAAGGCAAAGGGTGGTCACACCAAATATGGATTTCATTTAGATTTTTCTTCTGTTCACTCACTTTGCATTTAGTTAATTGATAAATATAATCTATTAACATGTCTATTTTTGAAAGCATTCTTACTTTACAGCATTTTTTCACACCTGCCTAAAACTTTTGCACAGTACTGTACATAAATACAATTCATGATGAGTCTTACTTTAACAACCTTTATCTTTATTTCGCTCATTATCGTACCAGCGTTCTAAAGGTTTTAGTTAAGGAACAGCTTTTTATTGTGTCTGTATTTTCTGTTTATCAGTTTATAAAGAGCAGTTATCTTTGGAACAGTCTTGGAAAAGCAGCCATTTGCTAATTGCCATGTGCAGCAATTAGCAAATCCAGACCTGCAGCAGCAGGCAAAGACTGGCACACTGACAGCTGTTTGGTCAACCCAGTTCCAAGTGACAGTGATAACGATACGTACGTATATTTCATTGCTGAAGTCTGTGAGATATGATTATGCCAGCATTTAACTTCCAGACCAATTCAATCTGGCATGAGGCAGGAGCCACGTACTGGACTGTTTGTTTACAGAGTTTTAGTTCATTCAGTACATGATGGGACTTGTGAAATATTTCCCCTAATTTGCTTATACGTCTAGTGTCAAGAACAATCTTGACACTAGAAGGTCAAAGTTTAGATAGTGGCTTGTTTTACATGCTCATGGTGTGCATTCTAATGTGTTTGCTGGGATTCAGTTGTAAACAAACAGATAAGACAAAACTTGCTGTTGAAACTTTTCCATTACAATCAGGTGTTGATTTATAGTTAGTTATAAAGTGTTTTATTTATAATATGTACAATTGGTTTGCTATTTTAAAAGACAGTTAAATGCTGATGGCTGTTCAATCATTTTGATTTCTTATTAGAAAAATGTTTATCCTCAAATCCTGAGATTCCTCAAAACATCATGCCACCTATTGTTTCTTGTTCCTGCACCTTGTTTTAAATCTTGTTTGGACGCTCAGTGAGATGGTGTGCACTGTACAGTAACTCTGTGCAGGGTCACTGGCGCATCACGCAGCAGCATGGATAGAGGGACAGGAATCTCGTTCGGGGCGCAGTGAGATGGTGTGCACTGTACAGTAACTCTGTGCAGGGTCACTGGCGCATCACGCAGCAGCATGGATAGAGGGACAGGAATCTCGTTCGGGGAGCGCAGTGAGATGGTGTGCACTGTACAGTAACTCTGTGCAGGGTCACTGGCGCATCACGCAGCAGCATGGATAGAGGGACAGGAATCTCGTTCGGGGGCGCAGTGAGATGGTGTGCACTGTACAGTAACTCTGTGCAGGGTCACTGGAGCATCACGCAGCAGCATGGATAGAGGGACAGGAATCTCGTTCGGGGCGCAGTGAGATGGTGTGCACTGTACAGTAACTCTGTGCAGGGTCACTGGAGCATCACGCAGCAGCATGGATAGAGGGATGGGAATCTCGTTCGGGGCGCAGTGAGATGGTGTGCACTGTACAGTAATTCTGTGCAGGGTCACTGGAGCATCATGCAGCAGCATGGATAGAGGGACAGGAATCTTGTTCGGGGCGCAGTGAGATGGTGTGCACTGTACAGTAACTCTGTGCAGGGTCACTGGAGCATCACGCAGCAGCATGGATAGAGGGACAGGAATCTCGTTCAGGGCACAGTGAGATGGTGTGCACTGTACAGTAGCTGTGTGCGTAATTTCCCTGGATTCTGTGGATGGAAAGAGGATTGGCTTGACAGCAGGACGTGGGTTGCCGGTTGATTGATAATTGGGTTGCTGTGATGGGACATTCAAATTGAGTAGAAAAAATGTGCCAGGCTTGAGGAATGATAGCAGGGCAATGTTGTGAAGCAAGCTGCACTATTGCTTGTCCAGTTCTTACTCTGTGGATACATAGAAAGGACCAATTAGTCTTCAGTGCTTTCAGTCCAGGATACTGAATATTAGATATAAGCACCATGTTATCATAATACATTTTACAAACTGGCACAATTTCAAGATTTATTGGCACTGCTTTCTACCACACCTCTGGCTACGTGTTATTAATATGAATTTGTTTCTTTCAAATTCAACTTTGTTTTACAATTTGTTAAGCAATTACTAGCCGCATTGCAATACAAATTCTTCTTACCGATAAGGATATCTGATCTGGAGCATCAGACAAACAGAGAGCCCTGTGCTGTTTGTAGTGGGGAGCATTGGGTCCTGATTAGCTGTGAGAATCCGCAGCTGTCTGCCAGGAAACTGAGAATTCTGTTCTGCCACCCACGAAAGAGGATTCATGACAGATTTCCTTCCATGCTGTCTCCCTTATCAGCTTCTGCCTGTCAGACTTATCAGACTTATGTAATAATTATCTGATTGTACCAGTCTATACTACAAGCAATTCAGCCATTCAAAAGTCCACCTGCATCACTCATCAGAGGAAGATCTTGTTATCGGAGCAGTCTGAGCAGCATGCTAAGTCTTGGGGTTAACCCTTTACCCTATACTGCACCCAGCATTGTTAAAACCTGTGACTGAATGCAAAAGAAAGGTACCAGCGTGTACATCATTTCTAATCCAGGAATGCTTTTCCACGTGAAAAGGTTCATAATTACATTAAAGTAGATCTACATGGCAGGGTTCAACACGTTTTCACTGTCTAATACAGTACAAATATTAAGGTTCAAACGTTGTTTAAAAATGCATTTGTAAGCTAAAGGGGTGTATGCGGCTGGGCTGAAATTAATAAAATAACAAACCATGCTATTTTAAAATTATAGCTGTATAATAAAGAATTAAGCCATCATTTCTGAACTGTGCAAGCAGCACACTCAGAAATACTGACTGAAAATACTTTCAGTGCTCAAGGTCACGGAGGACAATTTTCTAGTAAAGTTGCCAGCTGCTGTGAAGATTTACTGCTTTCTTAAGTGGGTGTGACTGAAAGAATTCAGAAGAAATGCTATTTTATTATTACAAACTCATTTATGGACTGTGATGTGCAAAGCTTGGCCCTGGTTAAGCACGTCTAAGGATCCTGCTTAAGGACTTAGACTGCAGAGCTTTGAAATACATTTAAAATGTATTTAATATATCTCGTACCTTTTTATGAGGGTTGCAATCGTTCTGAGTGGTTCTTCTTGCAAGTTCAGAAGCTGTTCTGCAGTTCTAGTTTCTACCATAGATGGCGCTGACTCTTACTACTTTAACCCTGTAATGTCCAGAACTGTATCCCTGTAATACAATGCTTAGCCACCCCTCTATATTGTTATTTTTTAAATCCAGCTTCACAAGCCAGTATTTTTCCTATGCAGTTCATTATATGTTGCAGGCAAATATTATTGTGTTTAGTACAAGAAACAGAATCTAGTTACATAAATAAAGTAGCTTTTCTCATTTAAAAAATGCCTGGGCATTACAGGGTTAAAGATTGGCTTACCCAGCCTGCGTTACTGTACTCACTGTACTGTATGTGTATGGCTGGACACTAGAACTGAAAATCAGCTTGTGAAACCAAGTCAAGCAAAAGAAATGCATGCGTGCATTTGAGGAAGTTCAATAAGAATCACATGAGATGATTGCAAACAGCACAGTAAGGTATATATAGGCTTGCTACTTTTCGATATTAATCGGTAAAGCTTGTTAAACGTTGAATTCCCCAAAAATATGAGTTTGACTGAAATAAATTTATAAACGATAAATGTCAGTAAAACCGCTCGCTATTTTTTTTTATTTTCTTACAAAAAATAATCCTTTAGAAATCCTCTAGTTTGTGTATTTTTTATACTTGCTGGGTCGCTGTTAGTCATCTCAGTGGTCTGTTAGTACTGTAGTTTCACCTTGTTCTGACAGATCTTGTTGACTGAAGCAGTGCTAGAATGCTCTCATTTTCCAGCTACAGCGCATGTCATTCAAAGCGCCTACTTTGAAATTAGCAGGTTAAGGTGTAAGTAAGCTTTTGCTTTAGGTATACGGGCGCAAGAGAAAAACACTTAATGAATATTGTGCACAATACCCTGGGCAACGGCTGAAGTCTCCACGGCAGGATGAAGTGGGCCTGTCTGCCTTGCCTTCCAGTGACTCTGAGTCCAGCTGTGCTGAAGCAGGAGACAGGGAGCTCCGACTCCGAATAATAAGTGCAAGTTAGTTCTGTTCAGCTATCTAATGTTTTGTTCTGTGCATATTATTTTTACTTGTAAATTTGTGCTATAAAAGTCTGTGTAATACACTTTTATATGCTGCGTTTTCCACGGTTTATTTGAGACATTTTTTAATTTGTGTAGGATCTTTATCTTTACAAGGTATAGCTCTGCTGTGACCCAACGTTATTTCAATTAGAATGTTGGTTACCATGGTTTTGTTGCATGCTGAATATGATAAAGGGGTTTTGCTAAATGAGATGTTTTTCAATGGCATAAAAAGTCTGTTTTATTCTTAAATTCTTTCTAAAATAAACGTTGATATTAATCGTCAATTTTGCACAAAAAAAATCAAATAGTAGCAAGCCTATGTATATACTATAGGCTTGTCATTCGAAATGGTGGGTGTTAAATTTATAAACATAAGAGGGCCTAGGATGGTGCCCTGAGGTCAGTATTTTGGAAAGTCGTGGCTGCAGTCTGGATATTTCATGCTGAACTAACTTGAGGAACACCTGGTGGAACGATGTTTTGTGTTTCCTGTGCAGATTTAACATGTAAATGTAATTTACCCAGCTCTCTTTGTCATGAAAATCAAAGTTAATCAAATCGTGACAGCAGCATGACTACAATATAAATTAATTCACACAGATATTGAATGGTAATTGTTGCTGTTGATGGTAATTGTTGTTTTGCAGAAGAGCAGGACTTTACTAGCCTTCAAGCAATGGGAAGGTACTGTGTGTAATGAGACAGATGTAACATGACAATTACTGTAATGGCTGCAAGCTTTAACAAGTGCAAATCCAGATTGTCCAGACCTTTGGGCAGTTGTATTTCTCATGGGTTTTAGAGAGGTATACATTTCTCGAAGGGCATTCATAGATACTTCATGGTCTCCCGGTTTCAGAGTTTAAAGAACAGTTACTTCACAAGTGCTTTTTATTCGATCTCTACATATAACCCTGTTCTAGCCTTGTCTGAGATCAGAAGTCAGAGTTGGGAATGGTGTAACCCTGTTCTAGCCTCGTCTGAGATCAGAAGTCAGGGTTGGGAATGATGTAACCCTGTTCTAGCCTCGTCTGAGATCAGAAGTCAGGGTTGGGAATGATGTAACCCTGTTCTAGCCTCGTCTGAGATCAGAAGTCAGGGTTGGGAATGATGTAACCCTGTTCTAGCCTCGTCTGAGATCAGAAGTCAGGGTTGGGAATGGTGTAACCTTGTTCTAGCCTCGTCTGAGATTAGAAGTCAGGGTTGGGAATGCTCGTTGAAATAATCCTCTCTAATAGCTCTGGTTGCTTTTTGAAGTTGTGTTGCACTGCCAAAGTGGAGATAGAGCCTGTCCCTGCTCGCATTAAACCAGCAGACTGCCTAGGACAGGACTCTGAATGAGATCCCAGGCACTCCCACTATCAATAAGTTACTATATTAATTCTCATACACTTTCTTACATATTTTATGAAACAGAGTAACTAAATCCGACCTGCATTTTCTATGAGATTTACCCATCTTTGTGAGAACATGGACATGTTTAATAATACTAAAAGAAAATAAGAAGACAATGTTGTTGAGAAGTTTGGCAGTCTAAACTAGCTTCTTAGTAGATTTTATGATTTGAGTGTTTAAATTTGACATATTAAAGAAAAGATTACAAATCTGACTGACCCTTGAAATCTTCATTTAACTAAACCATTAGAATTTATTATCTGCAAATATTAATATTATCATATCTAATACATGCATATAGCAGTTTTTACACAGTACTGCTATTTCTCAAACAATCGCAGGTGTGATATTAAAACATTAAGCAACCACCACTTAAAAACTAGAATGTAACCAAAACCTTCAGAGACACAGGAGAATTCCACATGAAGTGACGCACCCCAAGTGTCACACAACATGCCTCCAACCCACTGGACCTCAGCTTAAGGACAGTCCATTGCTCCTATCAGATATGCCACTGGCTTGTTAGTGTAGCCAGGTAGGGCGTGTGATGAAAGACATGGCTTGGCAGCCCGCACAATTCAGCATGTCCCCCAGCTGGAGCATACCTGCAGGGGAGGGAGCACGCGCTCATCCTCTCGGACAGTAGTGAAGAGTGCCGGGTCCTGATGATGGAGTACTTGTAACATTTCGACACAAGTTCTTGATGAGGCTTCTCACAGGCACCGCTAGCTACAGTAGCTGTCAGCGCTTGTGTTCAATAAGTCAGAGGAGCCCGGGCTGTAATCTGCTGTCTACACATGCTTGGCAGTCTGTGTTGCTAAGATCCATAGAGTGTTGCTGAAACAACCTGACCAGTGCTCTAATTCAGCTGTGCTTTCCTCCACCCCTTATCCAGTGTATTCGAGCAACTCTCTTTTTATAGAAGCGATGCATGTCACCTTCTATTAAAAGTCTTTTGTGAAAAACTAAAATTATTTTGATTTACTTCAAGTATGATCCATGTGACCGATCTCAGTCCTTGATAAAAACAACATTCTGCTTCTTAGGAGATGCTTTGCATTGGATTTCGCTAACAGATCTCCAGCAGCCCATAACCCCCACCAGACGGAGTAGAGTGCCACGATATTCCAGCAGCCCATAACCCCCACCAGACGGAGTAGAGTGCCGCGATATTCCAGCAGCCCATAACCCCCACCAGACAGAGTAGAGTGCCACGATATTCCAGCAGCCCTAACCCCCACCAGACGGAGTAGAGTGCCACGATATTCCAGCAGCCCATAACCCCCACCAGACGGAGTAGAGTGCCACGATATTCCAGCAGCCCATAACCCCCACCAGACGGAGTAGAGTGCCACGATATTCCAGCAGCCCATAACCCCCACCAGACGGAGTAGAGTGCCACGATATTCCAGCAGCCCATAACCCCCACCAGACGGAGTAGAGTGCCACGATATTCCAGCAGCCCATAACCCCCACCAGACGGAGTAGAGTGCCACGATATTCCAGCAGCCCATAACCCCCACCAGACGGAGTAGAGTGCCACGATATTCCAGCAGCCCATAACCCCCACCAGACGGAGTAGAGTGCCACGATATTCCAGCAGCCCATAACCCCCACCAGACGGAGTAGAGTGCCACGATATTCCAGCAGCGGTGGTTTTTCAGACGGATTAAAGTGCATTTCTGTGATCAGTGTTGTAGGTCTTTGCCTTTAGCACACATGTCTTTTTAATGCGGTGGTGGCTTACAGTTTATCAAATACTTTCCTGGAGCAATTCTGTAATGTACATTAATCTCTTAGGTGTAATCTGTAGTGTAATCACTTTGGTGTTTTAACCTTTCTGTTTTGAATTTTTATTTTCTATTATTTTCAGATGGTAGCCAAAATGTCCTTTTGTTATAACTAACCTTTTGAGGTACTATACTAAAACAATTCATGTTTGTTGTTTTTCTTTAGAATACCAGGCCTAGTTACTTTGTTACTGAAGGGATCTCTTCTTCTAATGTTGATATAGTGGAGGCAGGAGTATGTAAGTACACACACACAAGCGCGCCACACTTTGGAGTTTTGCATATATCTGGAAAACCACTTGTCCAATTTTGAAGAAAAGATTAGAAAAGATTAAACTTGTTTCGGTCTGTTCTATTGCCTCTCTGTATGTCGGACTTCATATTCTTCATTTTTAGAGAACCCCATGACGTTTTCTTAGCACAAGTTGTTTGGTGTATCTTAACCTGGGAGTACACAGAGGCTGTCAGTCTGTCTGACGATCTGTCTTATATGAAGGCTCTAATTTAGAATTTCCAGGAGAGGCACGGATCCAATTACTTATTGGCAGAAACTGTCTTGCGATAGCTGTTCACTGGAACATTCAGATCAAATATTGAATGTACAGTAACACCGCCAAATATTTAGCAATCACAGTGGTTGTAATATTATGGAGTAGGACAGTGTTGCACAACACTGACTGGAATACAGGAAAAGGCAGACAAGCCAGAATTGGTCTGTCTTTCACTTTAAACAAACTAAGCTGGCATTTATAGAAAATAATGCAAATCAACGATTTCTGATGGTAAAATGTGCTCACATACATTTCAGTAGAAAAGCACTCTGTTTTCAATGGGGTCCCAGAGAATCAAACACTGACAGTAAATTACTAACAGTGTTGGGGAAGTTACTGTACAGTTACAAATAGTTACTTCTCAGGCACAGTTTACATTTTACAGAGATTTTTTTGGTCAGGCTGCAACTCGAAATATTCTTTGAAGATCCAGCTATTGAACCCACTCATTCCCTCGTCTGGCACCATTTACTGGCAAGATGATAAGAAAAGCATGTTCATGTGATGCTTTGTTTTTGTTCACAAGAACTTCCATTTTCAGTTGGAATTCTGTTGCATAAGTACTGTGCTGGAAACATACTATCCGTGTACTGTGCTTGAAACATACTATCCGTGTACTGTGCTTGAAACGTACTATCAGTGTACTGTGATGCAGTGTTTTATAATTTCAGTAATGTGATATACTGCAGGAACAACAGGAAGAGTGCGCAGAGGAGAAAGAGGTCCGTGCCAGACCGCTCCGCAGAGATAAATCATTGAACTCATTTATGCCGGATGTAACATTGCAGGAGATGACAATTTGAAGTATCTGTCAGGATCTTGCGATTTATGTTACCTGTGCCTGTTGGGCCAGAAGAGACAGAAAAGGCAAACTGCATCTTGTGAGTCACAGTGTCTGTGGTTAGAGGTATTGTCACTCTGATAACCGCAAACTGTTAGATTGTAGTATCATTGACACTTCAGCCTACTCTACTGGCAGAGCTGAAGAGTCTACGGACTTACTTGCAAATGGAATCCAGCAGGGGGCAACATTAGTGTTACAGTGCGGCCTGGGCTGCTAGGAAGCTTGTAAAATAATGTGATATCTTGTAACAATTGTAAGTCGCCCTGGATAAGAGTGTCTGCTAAGAAGTAAATAATAATAATAATACTCCTATCTGCTTGAGTTCTTTACAGCTCTAATATGAGCTGTCTATCACCTGGAAGCTCCTTGTATTGTGACGAGGGTTTGAAGAGAACTCTTACATGCTGAATTTCTTCAGACTGCTGTTGCATAGCAACACTGTTGTATTGTCTGTTTATTGGGTCCTGTCCACAGCTTTACCCTGTGATGTTATCCCCTGCAGCCCATTGAACTGTAGCAAAGAAGGATGCTTATACCGGAGAACAGGTTTTACATGCTGGAATCATTGGGCCCAGTTCACACAACTTTGATGACTGTTTTAAGGAATGGTTCTCTGAGTTTTGAACCTTCAAAAGAACACGTTGTTTTTTGTAATTTCTTATCTTCCCCTGTTGAAGGTTAATTCTCTTTGGATGAGAGTGCTTTGAAAATGTAAAACAAACTTCTAACCCTCTTTAAAACAGGTGAAAATGATTGAATTGACTGATTGTCATTAACAATCATTAGAGCAGTCCTGAAGTTTTGAGCGTGTGAGTTAAAGCCTTTTTGTGAATATAGCCCTTGATTCATGGGATCCTGGAATAAATGGGACCAGTATACGTGTACTTAAAATAGTGACTACAAGTGAGAATGACTAACGCAGTGAATGTACTGTATTGATGAAGAACACAGCCTTGTCTGTCTCCCAGATATTTCATGCAGCTCTGAATTCTAGTTTTCAAGCACTATTTTCAGTATACTGATCCCATTCATCCTTGATAACAATAATAGACTGATGAACAGAAAGTCATTCACAGAGTCATGAAGTACTGGCATCAGCTTTTCCCTCATTAGCAACCCCAACTTCAACACATACAGCTATGGCCAAAAGTTTTGCATCATATATCATTTTAGGATTGAGACGTAATAAAAAAAATATATTAACTTAATCTTGATATTTTATTTAACATCATGTAATCAAAGAAATGATATCACAAAAGTCTACCGGAAGCCATAATAGTAGTACAGTATTTCATGTTAGATTTTGAAATGCCAATTGTTGTCAGTTTGTCATTAAGTATATGGAAAACTACAAAGCTGTACGCAATTCAATATGTTAACATAACATTATTCAGCAGGTTTCATTCGACTTTATGAAGCAAAGTTAGTTCACTCAATAGGGTAATGCAAAACGTTTGGTCATAGCTGTATTTAAGTAATGGGTAAAAAAAAAAAAGGGAAAAAGGTTCTAATGCTGTTGATGTTATTCTAAACTATTGCTGTTCCTTTGGTTGCAGGCACAGAAGATGTCATAAGCAGAGGGCTCTACCTGACTTCAGGAGGCCTCTCTCTCTCTCTCTCTCTCTCTCTCTGTGGAACATGAAAGCTGGGTTCATTGCGTTCGGCCTGGACTGACGGAACTTGCCCATCGGTTGCCCTGGAGACGCCCCTTCACTTCTAATTCATGAGCCAGCAGGAAGCGGCAGTCACTGTGCTTTCAGAACGGCTCCTCATAGCAGCGCACAAAGGCCAGGCGGATAATGTGGTGCAGCTTATTAACAAGGGCGCCAAGGTAGCAGTAACCAAGGTAACGGGAGAAATGATAGATATCATATTCCCTGCCATGTACAGGGAGCGACTTTATAGAGTTTTTTAAATACCACAAAAGGAAGAGAAGTTCATTACTGCTATCAGTGCAGGATTTCCATTAAATGAGAGTAGATGTTAAAACTTCATGCTGATTTGAACTTGGCTCTCGCCAAGATAAGCACCAACTAAGACGTAGCTTCACAGTAAACTAATGTAATCCATATGTGTCTCCATCCATTTGCGCTTCCTTACATATGATGATGTAGATATCCTTCTGTCTGGTGTTGATGGCTGAAGTGTAATGCTGGCTCCAGGGATCAGCTTATTGCCTCCCTAGCGCATCAGCACACACAACGGCTGCGATGCTGGCTCCGGGGATCAACCATAGTGCGGTCTCCCCAGCGCATCAGCATGACAACCGTCTGGATTGAGCTAAGTAGGGTACATCTCTGGGGTCTTCAAGTGGGCACCTTCCATCCTCGGTGTTTCGTCGACTAGCCCACGACACCTCAAGAGGGCTCGACGGTGATTCTGGCGTCCCAGCATCACCCCCCCTCCGTTCCCCACTCAACTCAGCCCAGCTTACTTACCTGTACATCAACGTTTCTTTCTTTCTATTGTGCTTGAGATCCCCAGCCAGAATCTTTCCGTCTCAACCACAGCCAGTTGCTGCTCCTCTCTGCTGCTTCAGATAAGTTCTTCACTGTGCGACACAACTCTTGGCCATTGAATCCGACATCTCTGAGAAACCGGGTTGTAGAGTGTGCCACAAATCCTCGACAACCCACTTCCACTGGGTAAACACAGACTCTCCATCCTCGCTGTTCTGCTTCAGTGGCTAGTTGAGCATACCGCAGTTTCTTCCTCTCATACGCCTCATCTACAGCATCCTTCCATGGCACTGTTAACTCTACCAGGTGAACAAGGCGTGCTGATCCAGACCACAAGACAATATCTGGTCAAAGGTTAGTGGTGGCAATCTCAGGTGGAAAAATAAGCCGTTGACCAACATCTGCCAGCATTTTCTAGTCTCTAGCAGCTTCCAGTTGTCCTGGGCGAGGATTGGTTTTAACACCTTTTCTTGGTGGTTGCTCTCCTGGGTGGAGGAATGTTGTCTTTTGTGTGTAATGTTTTGATGGAACAGGTGGCAACTTTTTGGTCATGTTACGCTTGTCTTCCAATGCTAAGGCCAAACATCGCAGCACCTGGTCATGGCGCCAAGTAAACCGTCCTTGGCTAAGAGCCACCTTACATCCTGTCAAAATGTGCCTTAATGTTGCAGTTGATGAACACAAAGGACATGAGGGATCCTCTCCTACCCAGAGGTTTAGGTTGTGTGGTGATGGGAGAACATCATATGTTGACATTATAAGGAAACTGATCCTGCTCTGTTCCATTGACCATAGATCTTGCCAGCCAATCTTGCGTTGTTCCATACTCTCCCATCTCATCCATTCTCCCTGCTTGGCCTGGGAAATGGCCTTTATACACCTCATCCTCTCCTCCTGCTTTTGCACCTCGTTGACTACCAGCTTCCTCCGTTGAGCTGGGGCTACCTTGTGCCATGTAGGAGGAGCTGAACTGAGACCAAGACCCCCTCTTCCATACTGAACTTGCCCCATGATATCACCAATTTGAAGGGCAGCCTTTGCATCCTCCACAGCTTTCTTTGCCGCCCACTTTCTTCCAGTTTTCAACACAGGTGCTGCCTCCCTTACGCATTTGTCGCGTGACTCTACTAATGTCATTTCCAGTCGGACCTTGGCGCAGTTAAACTCCTCGGTTGGAGCGGAGACAGGTAGCTGCAGTATTCCTTTACCATAAAGTCCCACTCTGCTGAGGCAGCGTGGAACTCCCAACCATTTCCTGATGTGTGAACTGATTAAAGCTTCCAGCTTCTCTACTGTTGTCATAGAAACCTCATACACAGTCAGTGGCCACAGCAACCTTGGCAGTAGACCAAACTGAAAGCACCAGAGTTTTAGTTTGCCTGGTAAAGCGCTGCTGTCTATGCTCTTCAACCCTTCCACAGCTTGTTGTCTAACTTCTCCCACACGAACTGTGTCCTTTAGATCCCCGTCGTACCATCTCCCAAGGCTCTTCGCTGACTTCTCAGATACTGTTGGTATTGCCTCACCATTAATGAAGAACGTTTTTTCTACTACTTTACCTTTAATTATAGAGATGCTTCTTGATTTAGTGGGCTTGAATTGCATTCGTGCCCATTCAATGTTATTGGTTAATTTGCCCAATAACCGATTAGTGCAGGCTACTGTTGTAGTCATGGTTGTCATGTCATCCATGTATGCTCGAATTGGTGGTAGTCGCATTCCAGAAGCCAAGTGCTCTCCTCCCACTACCCATTTTGATGCCCTAATGATTACTTCCATTGCCATGGTAAAAGCCAGTGGAGAAATGGTGCATCCTGCCATTATTCCAACTTCTAGGCATTGCCATGTAGTGCTGAATTCTGAAGTTGAAAAACTAAATTGCAAATCTCCAAAGTAGGCTTTCACTAGATTTGTTATTGTCATCGGTACACTGAAAAATCAAATGCTGCCCAAAGAAGTTCATGTGGCACTGAACCATATGCATTAGCCAAATCCAGGAATGTCACATGGAGCTCCTTCCTCTCCTTCTTAGCTGATTGAATTTGTTGCCAGATCACATTGATGTGTTCTAAGCATCCTGGGAAACCTGGAATGCCTGCTTTTGTATTGAAGTGTCAATGAAGCAGTTCTTTAATAGGTAAGTTGACAATCTCTGAGCAATAATGCTGAAGAAAATCTTGCCTTCTACGTTTAATAGGGAAATAGGGCTGAAACTGACTGATGCTTGTAGAATCTTTTTCTTTAGGTATAAAGACTCCACCTGCTCGGCGCCATGCTCTTGGTACAACCTGTTTTTCTCATGCTACTTTCATCAATTTCCACAGGATTCGTAGAACTCCTGAAGCACTCTTGTACGCTCTGTACGGAACTCCATTAGGCCCTGGAGATGATGAAGCCCTTGCTTTTTTCACAGCTTGCTCTACTTCTTTCCACTTAGGTGCACAGTCCTCCATTTGGTATTCTGGTGGATTGATAGGTGAGATGTCTGACGGAATTGTCATAGGCTCCTGCCTTTTTGAATCTGTATGTGTTTCCTCCAGTATTTTGTCTCATCTTTTTTGTGTTTATAGACCCTTTCCTCTTCTTTCAATCCCGGCAGTTATTTTGGAGTTGTAAATGTATTCAATTTGTGCAGTGTTGCATATTTCGATTTAGTAGATAATATTAAACTGTAAGATATTGGCATTCGATATTAAAATATGCATGTTTATGTATTAAAATACAGTACAGCAAAATAAAATACACATTCATGTCAAGCATGAATAATTCTAGAATGGCTGATTTTCCATAATACCTATTTCATGCTAACTGTTTGCATAAGAATTATTCCACCACTGTGGTTTTAGATTATGGTGGCACATTGTTTCATGACACAGTCTGACACCTGAAATTAGAACACAGCACACAGGTGCAAGCTTATTGTAAAAATGACACAGAATAATCCTGCACTGGATTAATTAACTTGCCCAATGCCTTTAATGTATTTAAAACAACTCTGTTCTTCACACAACCAAATAGAAGAGCTTACCTCTTACAGACTAGACTAGTATTTGTCAGTAAAACTGGATGGGTCATGGAACGCTATATTTAAACAGGGTCATGGAACGCTATATTTAAACAGGGTCATGGAACGCTATATTTAAGCAGGGTCATGGAACGCTATATTTAAGCAGGGTCATGGAACGCTATATTTAAGCAGGGTCATGGAACGCTATATTTAAGCAGGGTCATGGAACGCTATATTTAAGCAGGGTCATGGAACGCTATATTTAAGCAGGGTCATGGAACGCTATATTTAAGCAGGGTCATGGAACGCTATATTTAAGCAGGGTCATGGAACGCTATATTTAAGCAGGGTCATGGAACGCTATATTTAAGCAGGGTCATGGAACGCTATATTTAAGCAGGGTCATGGAACGCTATATTTAAGCAGGGTCATGGAACGCTATATTTAAGCAGGGTCATGGAACGCTATATTTAAGCAGGGTCATGGAACGCTATATTTAAGCAGGGTCATGGAACGCTATATTTAAGCAGGGTCATGGAACGCTATATTTAAGCAGGGTCATGGAACGCTATATTTAAGCAGGGTCATGGAACGCTATATTTAAGCAGGGTCATGGAACGCTATATTTAAGCAGGGTCATGGAACGCTATATTTAAGCAGGGTCATGGAACGCTATATTTAAGCAGGGTCATGGAACGCTATATTTAAGCAGGGTCATGGAACGCTATATTTAAGCAGGGTCATGGAACGCTATATTTAAGCAGGGTCATGGAACGCTATATTTAAGCAGGGTCATGGAACGCTATATTTAAGCAGGGTCATGGAACGCTATATTTAAGCAGGGTCATGGAACGCTATATTTAAGCAGGGTCAGGAGCTATATTTAAGCAGGGTCATGGAACGCTATATTTAAGCAGGGTCATGGAACGCTATATTTAAGCAGGGTCATGGAACGCTATATTTAAGCAGGGTCATGGAACGCTATATTTAAACAGGGTCATGGAACGCTATATTTAAGCAGGGTCATGGAACGCTATATTTAAGCAGGGTCATGGAACGCTATATTTAAACAGTTGTAGCAGCATGCGGGGACGATTTTTTTTGGTCAGTGATCAGTGATATATAATATTAGAACACTTTGTGGTTTAATTAGGCATCTTAAACAATTTCTCATGCATTTTACCTTTTCTCTTACTATTTTAAATTAATGCATGTGTGGTCTAATAAATTCATCAATTAAATTAGAGAATCACTAATTTGCCTATTTTGACAATTTTCCAAGATTTTCAGTTCCAGTCGTTTGATTACATATGCACAACAAATCAAAACAACAGAAGGAATGTGGTGTTCTAATACATGTGCATGTGTTGTATTTGAACACTGCATTATAGCTCTGATTTGTGAGTGTGGCTGTGGCCCTTGAAGCACATGATTTATAGTTCTGAGGTTTTGATGACAGCTGGTTAGCAGTTCCTGATGCTTTCTTAAAGACAGTCCAAGCATGATCCCTCTTTCCTGCCTCCTCACCTGACCACCCCTGTGCCTGGCTGTGCATGGCGGCTGAGCTGACTCACATTATGTGTGAGTCAGCTGATTTGATTTAGGCTTGAGTCGTTTGTTACAGACATGCAGATGTTTAACCCTGTTTGCTGTTAATTTAAAAGGTTTTGATGTGATCTGAAGAAGACAGAAACTTGGAACAGGGGTCAGTGACATGTCAACGCAGGTGTCATTGCAGGGAGGTGAACACAGAAAGGGAGTTCAGAAACATTTAACCCAGGACAGGAGCCACAAAAGAGCCTTGAACATAAGTCAAAATGGGTCATTTCTGGTTGCCTGGAGACCACTGGCTCTTGTTCTAAATCAAGTCACCTTAAATCGGGCTGAGTCTCCCCTCCAAGCTTCGATGAAATGTAACTCTCCTGGCTGATGCTGTGCCAGCCATTCACCTCTCAGCACAGTGCTTTAGACCTGTCCTTTCACTTTGCTGTTGTGTTTAGAGGGTACTGTCAGTTGAGTACACAGGTTTTACATTTACTGACCTGTTATCAAACTAAAGCAGCAGTGTCAGTTTTACTTTTAAATCGGATTTGTGTTTTTGCATTTTATAATGTGTTCTTATGCAACTTTGAGCAGGAATGTTTCCTGCTTTCCTCATATATTGTGTCTGAATGTTCCACAGTCGTATACCCCCTATATTTGTCCCTAAAGCCAGAAATTTCTGCCTGGGTGTTATTAGCTACTTGCCTTACAGACATCAAGCATTGGATGTCACAGAACTTTCTAATGTTGAATTCAGCTAAAACAGAGGTCATGCTAGTGGGCTCACAGAACCAACTAAAAGGAAATGTGGGATTACTCAACCCTTGCAGTCTCTCATCAAAACTTAAACTAGAAATTAAGAGTTTTGGGGTTATCTTTGATCCTGATCTATCATTTGAGACTCATATTAGAAAAGTTAAGTATATTTTTACCATTTGAGAAATATAGCCAAACTTAGACCAATTATTTCTGTATCTGATGTCGAGAGACTAATGCATGCCTTTGTTTCATCCAGAATTTATTACTGTAATGCACTTTTTATCCCAAAACATGTGGTATCCTGCTTGCAGCTTGTTCAGAATACCGGCGCTAGAATTCTGACTAAAACCAGGAAAAGTGAACATATTACCCCTGTTTTGGCCTCTCTACACTGGCTCCCTGTGCAGTATAGAATTGATTTTGAGATTTTGCTGTTAACTTACAAGACTCTGAATGAATTAGCACCTAGTTATTTGCAGGAGTAACTGACCCTGTATCTTCCAAACCGCACTCTGAGATCACAGGATGTGGGGCTGCTGGTTATTCCTGGGGTCAACAAAAGCAACGCGGGAGGTAGAGCTTTTTCTTGTAGAGCTCCTAAATTATGGAATGCTCTGCCTTCATTTGTCAGGGAAGCTGGGACCGTTACAGTTTTCAAGTCAAGACTAAAAACACACTTTTATAAAATGGCTTTCTTATCTTAGTGGGTTTTAATGTAACTTTAAAATTGCTGCTTTGGTATTATTGTGTATACTGTTAATTAAATGGTCTGACTGTGAAAGCTGTATGTATGACATGCTATACAAATGTATTGTGGTTTATTCGTTTTTTCTGCTATGTACTGTACGGTGCTTTGCGATACTTTTGTATAAAAAGTGCTATATAAATACAATAAATAAATAACATATACCGTGCTTTCCTGGTATACTACAGGAAACATTTATAAGGTAGCATTCGTCAATTCATTAACTTGGGTTCATAGATTCTAAGGTACAACTTATAAACCGTAATTCCAGTAATAAAACACCTTTATTACAGAGATGAAAGCACTACCTGAAACATTTTGTCTACTTGATCTAGTTTTTTTTTTATTTTATCCTTGAATCCATACAAAAAGCACAGTAAAGCAGAGAGGAGTAAATCATTGTAAAATAATGTGATTAACTTTTATCGGCCCCTAACCTTCAGCCAGACAAGCAGAGTCTGTTCCTGTTTTTAAATCTAAGAAACTGTCTTTGAAAAGGCATTTCCTGGTACACTGCCTTGAGGCAGCGAATTGATTTTAAATAGCTGACTAATAACTAACATGTTTGTTATTCATTTTAAACTATTACGTTTGTAATCCTATTTGCTGTGCTGAAATGAGTTCAGCGCGTTGAGTGGACCTGGTCTTGAAAGGCACTATATATGTGTTGCTGTATTAAAAGCAGGCTTCTATGTCATTTGTATTTCCTGTCAACAGAACGGACGTACCCCGCTGCACCTGGCTGCCTACAAGGGCCACACTGAAGTGGTGTGCATTCTACTGAAGGCCGGCTGTGATCTGGACATTCAAGATGATGTGAGTGCCTCGTGATTACAGCCTGCTGCTGTGTTCCCTCTTACTAGCTGCCAGCCTTCATCTGCAGTCTTATTAACATCCCCCTTACCATACAAGGGAAGTCTCTCTGTTGTACAGCATGTAATGAGCCATATACTATAGTTAAATAATCTTCTTCTTTTTTATGGCAATAAGCAGTAATTAATAATAATTATTATTAAACAATAAGCCAGGAATATTATTATTTATTATTTGTTTATTTAGCAGACGCCTTTATCCAAGGCAACTTACAGAGACTAGGGTGTGTGAACTATGCATCAGTTGCAGAGTCACTTAGAATTACGTCTCACCCGAAAGACGGAGCACAAGGAGGTTAAGTGACTTGCTCAGGGTCACACAATGAGTCAGTAGCTTAGGTGGGATTTGAACCGGGGACCTTCTGGTTATAAGCCCTGTTGTTTAACCACTGGACTGCACAGCTATTAACATTAACAATGTCAAGTTTATGTTAAAGTGGTGACAAAATATCTCCATTAAAGTGTTACAGAATACATTACGTTACCTTTACTGTGTCTTGTGTTGTCTGAACCACAGCGTTATATTATTCAACATATTGCTGATATTTTTAATCACACATCATGGGTCATAAATCAACATTTCCTCGGGAGCGTTTGCCCAGAGAAAAAAAAAAACCTTCAAGGAGCACAGCGTATCCAGATCACACTCCCTCCTGCAACATGGCTGGTCTTGCGTTCCCACAATACACCACTCATTTCCATGAACTGGATACTTTACGATGTTTAGAAGAAAAAAAATCTTTCTCCTGGCGAATGTTACTGAGTAAAAGTTGAAAAAAAGTATACCCCTTGCTTATTTACCTATACAAAATATAAAAACTATCAGGTTAAAAAAAAATACTGGGATATGGACAGTAGAGGATACAGCAAAGGTAAAGGCAAAGTAGCCTGCTTCTTGTAAACTGCAGGGGGTTCTGGGATACTTTAATCTTATCTGTCCATTCACTGTCTTTTAGGTTTTCAAATGTTATTTTTTCATTGCAATGATAATATACATTTGAAGTTTTGGTTTCCTCTCCCCATTGACTTCCTGTGCTACAGGAAATAGGACCGTACATGATGTAACACACAATTTCCTTTGTGTGGTACGCAAGTGTAAAGATTACCTGTTAAAAAAAATTAAGAAACAACTAAAAGCAAACAATGTTGTTGTGATGAGACATAGGGAAATGTTTAATGTCTTGGTGGTTTAGCTTTTTCTATGCAGCTGTGTAGAATATCCTTAAGTTTAGACAGGCCTTTGACGCTCCACAGCTACTTGTCGGGAGTGTGTACACTACAGTTTTTACTGTTTCCATCTGTAATAAACATGGATGTTGTCGAGGGTAAGTTTAGGCTTGCTGATTTGGTATACTGTTTAATTTATCTTTAATTTACATTTTAAAAAATAAAGGTATATAAAAAAAGTTGTTTTGCAGGATAAATGTATTATCCCCACTCATTCACAGAGGTTATACAGTACTACCTATTCAACTGCTTTCTGCATATTCATACCTTCCAGACATAAGTAGGCTTGGGTCCTACTATATACCTGGGTATTCTTATTTACCATATTTCAGCAGAGTAGGGTGAAAGAAAACAAACTCTCTTATCTTTGTGGTTGCTGCCTCCGTCCTGGAATTATATATGACGCCCCAGCCCTGTTCATGCAATGCCCATCTGATTTTCCTACAGACATCTCTTATGTTCTTAGAGAAAATAAATCTAGTAGAAGGATGACCTCCAGTGGCCTAGAGTGGGATTATTATGACTACCAGCCAGAAGAGGCCAGCTCTGTGGCCTGTGTGACCCCATGGCACACGTTTTCCTTTACACCACCCAATCCCAAAACTTACCACAACTCCAATGCAGTCTCTGATTGGTCAATGAGCACTCACACAGCCAGGTCCAGTCCCACAGGAGTAGCCAAGGATACAGTTGCCATGGACAACAGAAACCAGGAAGACAGTGTTAAGACAATACTGTGGAGCAAGGCTAAGAGTGCACCTAGAAGATCTGAGGCAGTGGCAGAGGTTAGAAACACACAGGGGGATCCTGCAGCACCTTCTTCTATGGCTGCATGGCTGTAGTTGCTTGGCAGTGCCTGAATAGTTGCAACTAATACATAGCTGCTATTGAGCTGCTGAAAATGTGCATGTTTGGGGCTAACGCTTGCTTATGGCTTTCAAACCAGATCTCAAGCACTAAACTTTATTTTCTTCTTCTTTTACATCCTGCCCCTGCTCTTATAAATGACTGCAAACACCCTGTTATTTTATAGAAAACCTGTTTACAACAGCAATCGGCCCACTGCTTTTTGTTCTTAATGAATTCACTCTAACCACTGTTGAGCCATGCCTTATCTTTTTAAAGTTTATTTTTATTTTTTATTTCACACAGTTATTTAAAAACTTTTTATTTTCAATAAAATAAAGCTTGGTATTAATTTAGCTTTCCTAGACTGTTCTCAAAGAAACCAGTTAACAGTTTGTTCCTGGGGATTTCTTTGATGTTCTGTAACCTTGCCTGTACAGATCAGAATCTGAGCCAGGAAACCCAACAGCTAGTGTTGGGCATTGCTGAGAGAGCAGTGAACGGCACAGCCACTGTACATTTCCGTGCTGTTTCTTTGCATCGTGACAGAGTGAGCAGACAGCCCTGCATCGTGCAGCAGTAGTGGGGAACACTGATGTCATCTCGGCTCTGCTCCAGGAGGGGTGTGCTCTGGATCGACAGGACAAGGTAAACTTTCCAGGGCTTGCAGTGCGATGCTGGAGCATAACTGGATTATAACACTTACATGGTGAATCAACAACATTTCATAAAACAATATTGAACAATATATAATGTACTAGCGTAGATGGTCTGTGTGGGTCAATTTCCTTCGTGTTTATTGTATAATTCTGTAGTGATTTTGTCTATGCGTATGCGTAAGTATTCTTTACTATACTGTATAAATGCTTGTGTACCTGCAAATCAGCTGAAGTCACTGAATGCATTGCATCCTGTCATCCATTTTATTACACAATTTTTATGACAGGAAATGATGTTTGGAACAACTTTAGCATTAGTAATTGCCAAACTGTGTAAACATTTTTCCATTTAATGCTTATTATTCCTCGGTAATGCTGGGGATACAGTAGGTAATGTTCGGATAGCTACAGCTGCTTAAAAAAAGATGTCACAAACCTTGATTTGAGACTGTACATTACTGGCATGCTCACAGTATGTTACTGGCATGCTCACAGTACATTAATGGCTATCACAGGGCTGCAGTGTTGTGCCATGTGTTCTTCAGCCCTCTTTATCACTAGACTGCAGTGTTGTGCCCATGTGTTCTTCAGCCCTCTATCACTAGACTGCAGTGTTGTGCCCATGTGTTCTTCAGCCCTCTATCACTAGATTGCAGTGTTGTGCCCATGTGTTCTTCAGCCCTCTCTATCACTAGACTGCAGTGTTGTCCCCATGTGTTCTTCAGCCCTCTATCACTGGACTGCAGTGTTGTGCCCATGTGTTCTTCAGCCCTCTCTATCACAGGGCTGCAGTGTTGTGCCCATGTGTTCTTCAGCCCTCTCTATCACAGGGCTGCAGTGTTGTGCCCATGTGTTCTTCAGCCCTCTCTATCACAGGGCTGCAGTGTTGTGCCCATGTGTTCTTCAGCCCTCTATCACTAGATTGCAGTGTTGTGCCCATGTGTTCTTCAGCCCTCTCTATCACTAGACTGCAGTGGTGTCCCCATGTGTTCTTCAGCCCTCTATCACTAGACTGCAGTGTTGTCCCCATGTGTTCTTCAGCCCTCTCTATCACAGGGCTGCAGTGTTGTGCCCATGTGTTCTTCAGCCCTCTTTATCACTAGACTACAGTGTTGTGCCCATGTGTTCTTCATCCCTCTCTATCACTGAGAGTCTTGCCTGTGTTTTTATAGGATGGTAGCACTGCTTTGCATGAAGTTTCTTGGCATGGATTCAGTCACTCTGTCAAACTGCTGGTCAAGGCAGGGGCAAATATTCATGCAAAGAATAAGGTAAAGATATCAATCTCAAACATGCATGATTTTTATATCCCATGATTTTCTAATAGCATTATATCATTAGGTGAAATTATTTCTCAAATCACCGTAGTGTTTTGCTGGTGCTTGCGAGTAAACTATTGTCTCAATCTTGGCTATTAAATTGACATACAAACCATACATCATATTACAAAAACAATAATTCAAATGAAATGAAATGTTGTAGAATGTGTGTATTGAAATGAGAGTGCCTACATGCAGTTACAGTAATGTTACATTATTATGTTTTTATGTATATAAAATGCTATCAGCAGGCAAATACTGTAGCTACTGTATACTGAGCTGTCTTTTCCAGTGTGGGATGCCTTGTAGAAACATATTCTGCTGTAAACTTTAGGGGTTAGTCATTAACATGAAGGCTTGTGGCTGTCTAAGCAGGCACTACTTGTAGTCCCTTATAAAGTTTACTAAGCTAAATTTGCACAACAATGTAGCAGTTTACTACACCATAAATACCATGTTTTTTGCCATGTTTTACAATACATATTTGGGATGTATCATGTATGCTCGTGATTTAGCACAATACTAAAGTAAACCATGCAGTGTTGCTGAGCGTCAGAAGAACAGAGGCATCTACAGTGAGGGGGAGCCCTACAGAGTTTCTCATGTCTCTTTGTCTCTGTAAGGCTGGGAACACAGCTCTGCACCTGGCCTGTCAGAATGGCCATTCCCAGAGCTGCAGGCTGCTGCTTCTGGGCGGATCCAGGCCAGACACCAAGAACAGTGTAAGTTAAGGGTGTGTGTGTGTGTCGTAGCAGCTTGGCCTGTTTTATGGAACTTGGAATTCACGTTCTATGTAAACGTGACATTAAATAAAATGCAGAGTGGTTTTAGCCATTGTTTTATATTATTTGGAACAGATCAGAAGGTATTTACTTGCTGTTGAGGTGTCACTAAACATGATAAACACACCAAACCGGGTATTGTGAGACCAGCATGTCAGTCTAAATGTGCCCTTCCATCTTGTTCTTTGTTGAGTGCAATAGATAAATAATTTATTTCCAGTGTATTTCTCATTAAACCATTGTTGGTTGCTTTCAGTTGTATCTGGTTTGGTTTATTCACCAGGGGTGTGAGGTGGATTTGAGTTATTCATTACTAGCACCACCATAGTTTCTTGTTGCTAGGAATGTCATTTTGCAAATAGAGAATGCAGTTATGGAAAACAAAGGATAATGGATACAGCAAGAAAAAAGATGTTGATGTTCAATGAAAAATTCATTAAAGACATGCATCTCGCTGGTATGATTAGGGTGGCATCTTCAGTGCAGCTAAGGGCAGCAGTGTGGAGTAGTGGTTAGGGCTCTGGATTCTTGATCGGAGGGTCGTGGGTTCAATCCCAGGTGGGGGACACTGCTGCTGTACCCTTGAGCAAGGTGCTTTACCTAGATTGCTCCACTAAAAACCCAACTATAAATGGGTAATTGTGTGTAAAAAAAAAAATGTAATTGTATGTAAAAATAATGTGATATCTTGTAACAACTGTAAGTCGCCCTGGATAAGGGCGTCTGCTAAGATATAATTAATAAAGCTGTAGACCTCCAGTCTCACAATGTCATTTTCTGTGTATCATAGATACAATTCCACAAATCTAAACATTTTTTGAAACTGCATATGCACTATCTACTCATGGCTGAAATCATTTGCTTTATGTATCTTTTTAGGCATCACTTGCATAATACAGAAATAAATTTGTTTATTGGGGCTAGGCTGATATACCTGCATACCAATACTTGACGTAAAAAATGTTTGTTAAGAAATCTGCATGTGTTTTTCATTAGATATTGTCAGAAAACCTTATCTAAGGCCTAAAAAATGGTCACAATTTTCTATTAACACAGTGTCCAGTTTCAATAACACTCTCATCAAGTACATTTTTGATCACCAAAAGCCACCGTGAATAGTTTAGTTTAAATGTGGTGTTTTTAAAGGTTATGATTATTGCGCTGTTTTTCCCACATTTGGCATTCATGTTTCTTTTGTCCATTTGTTTCAGGTCGGTGAGACATGTTTGCATGTTGCTGCCCGCTACAATCATGTGACCATAATTACAATACTCCTCAGTGCTTTGTGTTCTGTTAGTGACAAGAATCAGGTCAGTGCATGTGAAATCACATAGTTTTTATACTGTATGTGTTTCTCTTTGTCATGCCTTTCCCCCACTAGTAACATCTTATTTCACCTCTATTACTATTGGAATAAAAATAATGGTTTATAGAATGCAAAAAGGGGATCTCCACCCTTTTCTGTACACACACAATCAATCAGGCCAACACTCAATATTTCAACTTAGTAGGATGTTTGCATTACTTTACCTGGGATAACGGGTTGAAGAAATGAGCCAAGTTCTTTTAAGTATTACAAGTTGTCTTCACTTCCCAAGGTAAGTTCATACAGCTGCATATACTTATAGAGCTGTGACAGGATCCCTTGCGTTTCACTCTTCTCTTGTTATTAAAATGTGTTTGTCCTCAAGCGACTGCAGGGAGTGACTTGGTTGTGATTTGTAATGCTTTATAAATGTGTTTCAGGCAGGGGACACACCACTCCATATTGCTGCATCTCTAAACCACAAGAAAACAGCAAGGCTTCTGTTGGAAGCAGGGACAGATTCAACTGCTTTAAACAATGTAAGCTATAAACACCTAGCATCTTCTAATAATGATCACAAATGTCTTAAGACAGCGGTGTTTACAGTACTAAAGGAACACCGCACAAAATTATTAGCCACTTAGAGAAGAGTTGTATTGCAATTCTATTTCTGTACCAACACAGAAAATATTACAGCATTGTGTGTTTCACTGTCAGTGGGTGGGTGGGGGTAGTTTCTGGCAGGTGACTAAGAATGTATTTCAGACACATTGTGAGTCTCCATGTCCATGTATTAAAGTATTGAAGTATTCAGTAGGGCCCTGTTGTGAAGCAGGCTCACCCCTCTGCTGGTAATGATGTTCATATACATGCAGGCAGGTCAGACTCCTCTGGATCTGGCGAGAGAGCAGAACAGCCCTGAAGTGGCCTTGCTTCTCACTAAAGCCCCGCAGGTAAGAACTTCAGCTTCATCAGGAACAGATAGTAAAATTAGCAAATTTAAGCACATTTATCAGCGACATAAAAACTGCTGTAAACTCAAATAGGCTTCTGTTCTCTTTCTCTAGCTTACACACCAGGTTTTGATCTTTGGAACAGTACAGCAAACAACAGTACATTACATTTTAAAGGCTTAGGTGTTGCCCAAAGGATTTTGGTCTCTGTTTGTGGGCCAGAATATCACTCAGATCAATTTTAAAAGCTTTGCGGTTCAGTGATCGCATAGGATAAGGCAATGTCTTGTTAGCTGCATACAATACTTTGTGGTTTTCTTATCTTGTTGAGACTCTGTGACCATAAGAATGCTCCATTCACTTTGGTTTTGTCATAACACATTCTCCCCAGTGTGTAAAAAAGGGCAGTACATCATGTCTATTATTTTTTGTTTACGGGTACACTAACAGCAATAAACTAAACTGTAAACTTACTTACTAAAGGACCACCTGCCATATTCAGTCCTAATCTTTGAAATGTAAAAAGGGACAGTATTTTCTGATCATAGGAACTGGGTGCATAGGGACTACGTATTTACAATATGACAAATTTGTTGCATAGATTTACTATTAACTAATTTAAAAGAAGTCAACAGCTAACAGCATGCCCTGCATGTTCCAGATTAATGAACAATATCATTATACAAAAACACACACACAAAATCGTTATAACCAAGGCGCCTTATATTACAGTACATAAACCAAGCTTTGATGGCACAGCTATTTCAACTTACTATAATTAATGTGACTTTCAAATTGTAAACTTTTTAAACAATAATGATCTATACAAGTAATATCTGATGTCCTGTAAGTAAAATGAACTATTCAGGTAATAAACAATCAGCTAAACTCATGTGCTGTGATGGATTTAAGTTGATTTTCAGTGTTAAACGTGGCCCCTTATTATTGCAATTGTTCATGAACCAGGTCCAGAGCTTCAGCCGAGGCAGAAGTGTAAGGAAGAGAAGAGACAAGTTAAAAGAACAGCGGCGGGCACAGTCTGTGCCCAGGGATGAAATGTTACCCACGAAGGTAAAACCAGAGATGAAGTGTTACCCACAAAGGTAAAACCAGAGATGAAGTGTTACCCACAAAGGTAAAACCAGAGATGAAGTGTTACCCACAAAGGTAAAACCAGAGATGAAGTGTTACCCACAAAGGTAAAACCAGGGATGAAGTGTTACCCACAAAGGTAAAACCAGGGATGAAGTGTTACCCACAAAGGTAAAACCAGGGATGAAGTGTTACCCACAAAGGTAAAACCAGGGATGAAATGTTACCCACGAAGGTAAAACCAGGGATGAAGTGTTACCCACAAAGGTAAAACCAGGGATGAAGTGTTACCCACAAAGGTAAAACCAGGGATGAAGTGTTACCCACAAAGGTAAAACCAGGGATGAAGTGTTACCCACAAAGGTAAAACCAGGGATGAAGTGTTACCCACAAAGGTAAAACCAGGGATGAAGTGTTACCCACAAAGGTAAAACCAGGGATGAAGTGTTACCCACAAAGGTAAAACCAGGGATGAAGTGTTACCCACAAAGGTAAAACCAGAGATGAAATGTTACCCACAAAGGTAAAACCAGAGATGAAATGTTACCCACAAAGGTAAAACCAGGGATGAAGTGTTACCCACAAAGGTAAAACCAGGGATGAAGTGTTACCCACAAAGGTAAAACCAGGGATGAAATGTTACCCACAAAGGTAAAACCAGGGATGAAGTGTTACCCACAAAGGTAAAACCAGGGATGAAATGTTACCCACGAAGGTAAAACCAGGGATGAAATGTTACCCACAAAGGTAAAACCAGGGATGAAGTGTTACCCACGAAGGTAAAACCAGTTCAATCAGCTCAACTGCTTGTGAAGCTGTGTTCTGAATACACATCCCTGTCATATTTAAAGTAGCTTTAAAGAACTTGACAGAGGTATTGTAGAGGTAAATGCACTCTTCATTTAACTCCTAGAATGTAATCCGTATGTATCTATCAGTTATTTTTGTGAAGATGCCATAGAATGTTTGGAAATGTAAAACACGTTTAGTTTTGCATAGTGAAAATAACATAAAATCCCACTATATATTTAGACAAGTTTCACAATATGATGACATTTGTTAAATACTTCTCATCCACAATATTGCTCTAAATTTTCTTTTTTGTACTACTGTTTATTTGTATATATATTTTCTGATTTATTGTTCAAAGTTATGGATGAACTGCCTTCTTTACATGGTGTTTTGTGACCAAATCCCAGTGAATACCCACTGTCACACAGTGGGAGTCCCTAATTGGGTGTTGCTTCGTCCAATCAGGGGAGTGTGGCAGACGACACCCACAGCAGTGACCGCCCGCAGTGCGAAAGAGGAGACCGCAAGAACAAGCCCCGCTCGACCACACCTGAGCCCCGAACAAAGAAGGAGAAGAAGAAAAAGCAAAAGGTGAAGGAGAAGGGACCTCCTAAAAACACAGAGAACAACAACCGTGTGCAGCTTGTAAGTGTTCTTAAATCCAGGCAACGGGGCGCAGTTTAGGAATGGGGTATTCATCACAGATCTACAGCTCAAATAATAACGTGAAGCTCATTCGCTTGCCCGCAGCCCTCTGCATTGTCAGAGCCCGCCCCCAGGAAAGACATCCAACGCCGTGAGACCAATCAGAAGAAGGGAAACAAACAGAATGGCCCCTACCTGCAGCCCCCCCACAGTTATAAGGCCTACCAGCTTTACACACTGTACAGGGGGAAGGATGGAAAGATCATGCAGGTAAGACCAGCCCAACTGCATCATTGTGTGTATATCTTTTAGTGCACAAAAAAACAACAACATTCAAATTACATTATAAATTATATTTGACATATAATCAAATTGTAGTTAACATATATGTCCATATTCGCTAAGCCTGGGTTATTTAAGGCATGTTTGTATGTTTGAAATTCATGACACTGTTCTAGACAGCTGTCAAACTTGAATGTATTTATCAAGATAGTAAGATAGGACCTGCTGATTTAATAATTACAAAGAAAATCCCAAATCGATCTCTTTTGGTAACTACATTAAACTACTGCCATGCCAAAGCATACTACAGAGCAGTAATAAAACCATTCAAACAATGGTAATTGCCCATTAAAGTTTCCAACTACGATCAGAAAAGTTATTCTGCCTTCTTTCCTCAGGCCCCAATAAACGGCTGTCGCTGCGAACCCCTAATTAATAAACTGGAAAACCAGCTGGAAGCCACCAAAGAAGAGATAAAGTCTGAGATTCAGACTGTCCAGGAACGCATGAACAGCAAACTGGGGCAGCTCGATCACAAGAACAAACTGCAGGTACAGACACCATCACTTCTGGATTCGTAAACCCAGGGTTGGGTTAAAATACTTAAGCAGGGGCTCCCGAGTGGCGCATCCAGTAAAGGCGCTCCACATGGAGTGCAGGATGCACCCTATAGCCTAGATATCCCCCCCCCCCCAAATGGTTCATCTGGTGAAAGCACAGCCACGCGAGGTATACAGGGTGAGTAATGCAGTCAGGGGAACGCAGGTTTGCGTCCTGGCTGGGGATTCTGCAGGGAGTGTTGCATTGGCTCTGGCGCTCCCACGGGTTAGGGACAGGGACTCTTTCTCCCTGCTGACCAGATGACCAGTGAACTCAGGCAGACACCTGCAGGACTGGTCTTCGTCCTCCAGAGGATGGTAGCTCTCTGACATTCACTCTCGAGTTCCTGGGTGTAGAAGAGGAGGCTGGCTTGGTTGTTCTCCTGAGCTGTGTGGAGGAAAAATAATTGGATATTCTAAATTGTGGAGAAAATCGAGGGTGAAATAATTGGCAACAAATGCTGACTCCAACAGAGTATCTGAAATCAATGTTCTTTAATTCAAATTAGAATTGTTAGTGTAATCATTCATTGAAAGCCAATCTGATTTTTCAGTGAATCTAGATTCAAGATAATGTGTTTCTCTTTAATTAAAGCCTTTTCATTTGTATACATTTCACCTTCTCAACAGTTAAAGGTAATGGATAAGATGACCTTAGAAAGAATATCTGCAGAAAGAACAGAGTGTCTCCATCGCATTGACCAGCGGGCTGTTCTGGAGAAGCTGGAGGGGGAAAAGAAACAGGTGACAAAGCACACTCACTCAAAGTGTCAGCAGTCTACACAAAACTTAAACTGAAACAAAAATTGTCCTGGTTGCACGCAGCATTTCAATTTGATTTGTTTTCTTTTGCAGGCGTCTGTAGTTAATGAGCTGAAAAACTGGTGCATGTCTAAGATCCAGAACATTGAGGTGCGGCTTTCTGGAGATTCCAAAAATTCAAAACCCAAGTCCTCTGCTTTTGAGGCCCTTATTGAGAGCCAGACCACCGAGAGTGACTCGAGCTCCCGGGCCAACGGCCTCAATGGGGCTGTCTCCCTCCTGCCTGGAGAGGACCAGCAGCACAGCATGGCCAAGGAGGGCTCAGGGAAACAGTACTTTGTGGTTCAGCAAGACAGCCCACCAGGTATTGTATCGTACCAGAGAGAGAACACTACGGTTACCGCTATCAATGTGAATGCCATAAAGTAGAAAGCCAAATATAGAAATGCGTTGTTGTTAAGTGTGTGTATCTGTGTGTGTATTCGTATGTCTCTGTGCGTGTGTGTATGTATGCAGTGTGTTTCTCCACACTTCTATTGACTTGCCTCCTAATCTTGTTGGTACAGATGTGAAACAGCAGCCCCTGCTGATGGAGTTCTCCGCACCTGTTTCAAGCCCGCCTACAGCTACTTCTCCCAGAGTCGTTCGGCCAAAAGAGCGGACATTTGCCTCTCCTGCCTCCAGTTGGACACAGACGGAACTGCAAGAAACAAAGACCCCAGCTTCTCAACCCAGACAAGTGCAGATAAAAGCTTCTGAGAGCTTCTGCGCAGGAACGAGCAGCCTGTCTCCACCTACTGAGCGTCGCAGCAGACAAGGGGAAGACGGGGGGAGACATCCGAGGAAACACTCGCAAGGAAGGACCGACCTTCCCAAACCCAAGCCAAGCCAGGCCAGGCCTCCAGAGCTCCCCGCCCCCCAGCAGGAGCGGGACACCCTGCACGCTCTGGAGATCACACAGTACTTCTTTGAGGCTGTCGCCACGCAGATGGAGAAGTGGTACGAGCGGAAGATCGAGGAGGCTCGTTCCCAGTGTGAGCAGAAAGCCCAGCAGGACAGAGCAGCTCTACAGGAGCGAGTCCTCGGTCTGGAGGAGGAGCTCCGAATTCTACGGACTAACATGCACAAGGAGAGCTAGCTGAGGCATAGGGAACGTGTGCACGACTAGTCCGTTCTGCAAAAACACAATTACAGTATAGGCATTCATCTCTTGAGTTTAGATTTTTCATTAAAAGGTACATCATCCTATATGGAGTGAAAAAAAGAAAGAAAAAAGTTGTAATATATTCCAAAAGTTTACATTAGCCCACGATGAAAAAAATGTTTTGGCTGCTTTGGAGAATGTAAAGATGCAAAGCAGTCAATAAAGTCTGCTTTCTAGATTGCAGACTAGTCTATGGTGAATGCAGTAAGCAGATACCAAGCAATGTTGCATGATTGTTAGAAGACTGCAGGTTACATTTCTGGTTAATGGATCTTGGGTGGCGCTGGATTCGACATTCAAACTAAATGGGCAGCTGGAAACAATTTGTTAATCTAAAATATGAATATGAAACAAACACAAATAATATGAACCCAGAATTAATACATTGGTTTACATTCAATTGTTATATATTTTTTAATAATTTAATGTTGGTTGTTGACATCGACAACTGATAGACAATGTTGTTGTGTTTTAATGGATGATGTACAATCTGAGCTTATTTAAAACAAGGTTTTAAACACCTTCTACTAACTGGAATATCTGCAAAAAGATTTGATAACAAGATTTTTTATATAAATATTTGTTTTACTGGCAACCAACGTTTTTTTTGTTTTTTTTACAATAGTTTTTATACAGTGCTATTCAAAAACTGTAACACTATTAACATACCAAGCATAACATACATTGCCTAAGCCCATTGAAAAACACAATGAGAGCTGAATGAGAGCAGTTGAACAATCATTGTGTCTCTAAAACATAAATTCGATGTTAAAAAGGAACTGGAATTGAGAAACAGGAATTGACCCCAACCCTGGTAGGAACCCATTGTTTACAAGCTATGTCATGTTTTTGTTCAAAACGTCACAATGAGACAGTGATTTGAGTGCGGTTGCTGCTTGAGGCAAAACAGAACTGGAAAAACTATGTTCCAGCTTTCCGTAAGTTTCTGTGACGTTATATTCGTCACTCGTCACTAGAAGGCGTTTCAGCAGCGGACACGCCAGCCAGAGAACCCAACTTCATAACAAATTAGTAAATGCAACCCTTAGCCTGATATGACTGTGTCACATAGGGCAGTTTCCCAATCCTGGTCCGAGGAACCGACCCACTGTGTCTTCTGGTTTTCATTCCAACTGAGATCTCAATTACTTATTAAACCTGAAATTGAACTAATAATGTGCTTAATTAGACCTTTTTAATTGTTCTCAGTGCCTAAAAAGTTGCCAATTTCAAGTTACTTAGAAAATTGTAGTTAACTTGAAATCTCCCAACTGTTTAAAAGTTGAAAACGATTAAAAAGGTCCAATTAAGCAAATGAATAGTTCAATTAAGGGTTAAATGAAGTAATTGATCTCAGTTGGAGTGAAATCCAGAAGACCCAGAATTGGGTAACGCTGACGTAGAGGCTGAAAAGACATGGTTCCAGACAGCTCTCTATTATGGATTAAAGTGTTAAACCTCATGACAGTATTTCAGTCAACCACAGGACAAATGTACTGGCAAATCATGAAAATCTTTTTTTGTTTGTTTGTAGTGTTAGATTGTATATACACATTTCTAATTTTTAGTGTAGAATTAAAACTGTGAAATGCAGATATAAGCTTTGTTACTATGTCATCAGGCACTGTGTGAGTAAAACAAATACATTTACAATACAACGTACATCTCTCCAATATGCACCGGAATGTTCATCAGCCAATCTGTTTATTTAAATAAACATTCTCTTTGTGTACTTCAGGAAGTTGTTTTATTTAATACATGTATATTTTATTTCCCCCCCCCAACCATCCCATCACAACTCCTTTACAATGTTCTCAGAAATGTGTACTGGCAAAAGTAGCCTATTCAACACATTGCTGTATATATTATTGTTCTTTTCATAGCACAGCTGGCATGATCTTGTTCCACTAACTCATTGCTAGCTGAAGTGTTCTCTGAAGCTCCTGAAGATGTAAGTTGCCTTGTAAAACCATCATCCGAATCACATCTTCAGCAGCCTGTTTATTCACTGTGAATATGCTGTCTGTATAATAATTTCAACACAATGAACTGCACAAAAGCAGTTAAAAACAATGCTAAAGAAAATAGTTACAATATTTCAACCACTGTGCCTTACTGTACTCCACATGTACAGTCATCTGCATTGTAACTCATGTTCATTTGTAGCCATTACTGCAATGCAGTCCTTTGAAAGAAGAATATATATATAAAGAGCCATACATACTTAAACATGATGCATTTCAATGTGAACAAAAGTAAATTTTTAATATTTGGAAATACTTTTTTCCATATTAAATTTGCAAGTCCTGTTGTTGTGGGTGCTGATCGGACACCAATGTCATCTTTATTTTATACAACATTCTCTGACAAAACATAAACCGCTTTACAAAGTGAATCGTCCTCTAAAACAACTCGGCTTCTGAAATATTACTTTACAAAAAGAAAACCTGTACATTCAGTAAATATTTCTTCTTCAGTTATCTTGAGGGCAGTGAATGCAAAGATTCACAGTGAATGAGCTTGTGGCAAACAGAAAAAAACTCAAAAGGCACATGCAAGAAGCAGGTTCCTTGGGCCCTCGTGTTAACAGTATCAATGTATATCAATGTATCCATGTATATTGATGTATATCACTGTATCCATGTATATGGTGTGTTTTTCCAGGCTTGTTCACTACTGGTCGGTCGCTGTGACCAGCTCAAACCACTGTCGCAGCGCAACGCTCAGTGCCTCCGGGACAGCATTCACGTCTCCCAGCATAATATAGAATGGGAACGGGAACTCGGGCATTTCTCCCGGCCCTTTGAAGATGGGAACCTTAATGTCCAATATTCAGACTGGGGTTATCCAGCACCACGAAGATGACAAAGATGTTGGCGTTTCAAGCTGCCTGAACTGCTGCTGTGACCTGTTCCTTCCCTTCCAAGAAAAGGCCTCTTCCATCAGACACTATCAGCAATAACTAAGCCATTTCTAGGGATACAAATTCAAAAAAGCAACTGAAAGACTCACTGCCACTGTGGCTGTTCATTTATGAAAAAATCCAGCAATTCCAAAACTCTTCATAATGGGTCCTCTTATTTACTGACTAGTAATATTGCACCATACTATAAATAATACAATATTTCCAGGCGTCTTGTATGTGAATAAGCCATACAAATTATATATATATATATATATATATATATATATATATATATATATATATATATATATATATATATATATATATATATAGACACACACACACACACAGTGCCTATAGAAAGTCTACACCCCCTTTCATAGCTTGGTTGGATAAGTGTCCACCCCCCTTGTAATAGCAATCCTAAATTATCTCGGGTGTAACCAATCGCCTTCAAAATCACACACCAAGTTAAGTGGCCTCCATCTGTGTTAAATTGTAGTGATTCACATGATTTCAGGATAAATTCAGCAGTTCCTGTAGGTTCCCTCTGCCGGGTAGTGCATTTCAAAGCAAAGACTCAACCATGAGCAGCAAGGCGCTTTCAAAAGAACTCCGGGACAAAGTTGTTGAAAGACACAGATCAGGGGATGGGTATAAAAAAATATCAAAGGCCCTGAATATCCCTTGCAGCACGGTCAGGATGATTGTTAAGAAGTGGAAGGTCTATGGCACCAACAAGACCCTGCCTAGATCAGGCCTTCCTCAAAAACTGGATGCCAGAGCAAGAAGGAGACTGATCAGAGAGGCTACCAAGAGGCCAGTGGCAACTTTGCAAGAGCTACAGGCTTATGGCCAAGACTGGTCAAAGTGTGCATGTGACAACAATATCCCAAGCACTCCACAAATCTGGCCTGTATGGTAGGGTGGCAAGAAGGAAGCCATTACTCAAGAAAGCCCACCTTGAATCCTGTTTGAAGTATCCAAAAAAACACTCAGGAGATTCTGTAGCCATGTGGCAAAAAGTTTTGTGGTCTGATTAAACTAAAATGGAACTTTCTGGCCTAAATGCAAAGCGTTATGTTTGGCGCAAACCCAACACAGCACATCACCCAAAGAACACCATCCCTACTGTGAAGCATGGTGGTGGCAGCATCATGTTATGGGGATGTTTCTCATCGACAGGGACTGGGGCACTTGTCAGGATAGAAGGGAAAATAAATGGAGCAAAATACAGAGGTCCTTGAGGAAAACCTGCTGCCCTCTGCAAGAAAGCTGAAACTGGGACGGAAGTTCACCTTTCAGCATGACAACGACCCAAAGAACACAGCAAGTTTTGTGGTCTGACTTTGGTCTGAACTTGACAGAGCTTGAACAGTTTTGTAAAGAAGAATGGTCAAATATTGCCAAATCTAGGTGTGCAAAATTGGTAGAGACTGATCCCAACAGACTCACAGCTGTAATTGCTGCCAAAGGTGGTTCCACCAAGTATTAACTCATGGTGGTGGAGACTTATCCAGTTATGATCTATCAGTTTTGTATTTTTAATATATAAGTTTTTATTGAGAATTTTTTTTCCCCTTAACAGTGTGGAGTATGGTGTGTAGATAAGTGGAAAAAAATCCTCATGTAAATGCATGAAACTCTGAGGCACTGACACAACAAAATGTGAAAAAAGTTCAAGGGGGTGTAGGCACTGTACATACATATGCAAGTAACAACATAACACTAGCCTACATGCAGCAGGGATGGAAATAAGACTCCCGTTGAACCATTCCCGGTTTTACTACGGTTTTAATGAGAAGCCTGAGCTTGTTCCCTACACTGTGGTGAATCAAGCTTGTAATAAAACTAGGAATGGGTAAAACTGCTATGAGTCTCATTTCCAGCCCTGTGCAGGTACAAGCCACTCTGTTATTACTATTATTATTATTATTATTATCATCATCTTCACACAATACCTACCTTTAGGATTGAATCCACCTGGATTAATGGTTGCTAGGATACGGAATTGCTTTCCTGCAGCGATGAGATCCACATCATCGTTGTCCCCGCTGCCCTTTTCAGCCAGCACCAGAGTCTTTTCAGTCTCAAGGACACTAAACAACATACACGTAGCATGTCATTAGGAAGAGAAAACTGCCCATTCTCCAGCATACAATGTGCATACTGAAGCCATACAGCAATGGAACCATTAATAAACGTCACACGTGCTTCAACAGCTTTCAAGACTATTGGCTATTGACTATTTTAAGCTACGTTATAGCAGCTCTATTTCTGGTCATGTCAAACATCAAGTAACATTCTATATTTTATGAAGTAAACGATTATAGTGTAAATAAGTCACATTTCTGCAGGAAATAAAGAAAAAGAACAGATTTTTGTGTGAAAGAAAAACATATCCCTGTTTTGGTTTGACACTGAACCTTCTCTTTGTCATTTACCTGTTTAGTCTCTCCAGCACAGAGTCATCTGCCAAAGATATCTCATCCATCAGGAAGACTCCTTCAGTGCTGAAACAAGACGTCCGTCATGCCATTCAAACAGCTTGGTGTTTTCACCATCCGCCTGAAATCGCAATTAAGGATTAGTGGTAGGAAGTCGGATGTCTCCATGTGTAGATGACAGTTCAACGAGCAAAACTTTTGGCCGGACAGAGCTGCAAACAGCTGACAAATAGTTATTTTACCACACCTGTGACAAAATAACGACAGCGTGTTTAAATGACCTGATCAAGCATTTCTACACGACATACTCGTGAACTATTGCAAGGTAGTACTACAGGGTAATTATTAGGGGGGTTAATTGATTAATCACACCTGTGGGCTTTGATCAATTAATCGATTAATCTGGTCTACCGCTAGTTATACATTGAGGAGCAATTGTCTTTAAAAAAAAATAAACAAAAAGTTCAGAAAATGCTAACCGACTAAAACAACAAGTTGTTTTAGTAATTGCAGCAGGGGTAAGTATTGCAATGCATTACAATTAAGAGTTATGTATTCAACAGCATTTACCCTGTATCTCCCACCAGCACCACAGGCTCGCCGAAGTCCAGCGCTCGCCCAACAAGAACAGCAAGCCTTCGATGCCATGAGTCCACATGATGTGGAGGAACTCTTCAGGCAAATCAGCAGTATGTGGCAAGAGGTTACCTGTGGAATGACATGTCATTGAAGAGAGCTTGTGAACATACAGCCACCAAACACATACGCACACTGATCTGACTCCAGTAAACCCAATGTGATCGAACCCCACTTGTGCCTTACACTTGCACACAGAGGAAGAAAAAAAATAGCATTGTCACATTCAAAATGTATAATTTTCTCTAGAGGTATTAATACAACAAATGTTCCTACATATTTAAATGCTTCCCTGAAAAACAGTAAATGCTAAATTGTAGAATATTTTGTTTTTATGTCCACCTTTTAAAAACATTCTATTTTCACCATCATTGAATTATCAAACAAAATAATAAAAAAACCAAAACACAAATACAATGTAAAAATAACAAGCAATAGCAATCTTTAGCAGAAATAGTTCCGATCTTTGATGTAGCTGGTGTCTTTTCGTTGAAAACATTTTAAAGAAATTGTGCAGCTCTATGCAGTGTGTTCAATCATTTACCAGAAGCAAACTAAACGGACTGTCAGGTTCCTAAATGCAGTATAACAGGTAGTGTGTCAATAAAGAAAACGTTTGTTGTATGTTTTTTTAAGAGATAAAAATATGGATATTTACAATACTCTTTCAGAAATGGGAATTGTCACAGGAAACTCATACGGCAATGGGTAAATTTCACGGAAATCGTGAAATCCATAAAAAAAATACTGCCTTAAAATCATAGGATAATATAGACAAGAAATAGAAAGGATTCTGAAAATACAGCTGGTATAAGTATCCCTATATAGGAGTTGTTTCAGAGAAAACAATGGAGCAATGCAGTGCTGTAAGAGGCAATAAATGCCTTTGGTATTTTACTTGTTTTTTGAATGTACTGTTCTATTTGTTTATTTATAGGTCAAAAAGGTTAAAAACACAGTATAAAAGACAACCAGCTCAGTGAGTTTTCATTGTCTGGTCGATAACTAAATCAATCTCTCAACCAGTACTAGCTTGTTCCTTTATTCAGCATACAAGAGTTTCTCTATTCAGATTCCTAAAAACAGAACAGGATTTCTATTAAAAAAATAAATAACAGGCGTACGATTGCGATTATCTTTGATTGCCATCCCAAATATATTTTGCAAAAGTCAAGGAGTCAATCATTTCAGCTAATGCTTGCACGATTGATGAAGGTATTTGCTGAAACGTATGTCTACTTAGTTTGGTCTCACCTCTTCTTTTTTCTCGCTAGTTTACTCACAGAACTGCTTGGAGACGTTGTCCTGAGAGAAGAGGGCTCCTGGGTTCAGTTTCTTTTTGAAATGTTTCTCCAGGACACCCTGGATCATGGCTGCTTCCTCTGGCTTCCTCACTCAACCAACCAGCAGCATAAAACCTGCAGTCAAATCACAGTGTATTATATACTAACAGGACATTTCTTTTTTTTAATTTTAAAATTGTTTTATAAAATCATAAAAACAATTTTTAATGGATTAGCTTCTTTCACCAATTAAAAATAATTGCAGATTAAGAGCAATACAGGAGCTGGCAGAGCTGAGTACCATCGTTTGCGAGGTGCTGAAGCTCCCTCTGGTTCTCCTCTGCCAGCCTGTAGCGCTCAGCCCATCGGAACAGATCTCTCAGGGTGATGAAGCCATGCTTCCCAGCAAACACCGTTGAGCCTCTTCGATGTGACTGAATACAAACATGAGGGGAAATGAAATACAGTACCTGTTTACATACCACTATCCAAATCAAATACATCACATTTATTACATTAAATTGCAAACCAGCTTGGACAAAAGAAACAGAGAACGATGAAATACCAAATGCCAACCATGAAAATGTATTCAACTGTTAAAACATAAACATAACCACTAAGGGAAGTGGCACTGCTGGGGTTTGCTTCTGTATCTAGACCACTGCGGGCTGGCACCAACTAACTTCGTTGTACAAAGTGATGTTAAAAGTTAAATAAACCAGGCTTAAATTAGCCTGTATTTACTGTAGCAAGAGTGTGCTACCTGCAGCTCCAGCATAACTCTGATGAGCTTGGTGCAGTAGGAGGGGGGCAGGCTGCACCTCTTGTGGAGAATGCTCTCTAGCGCCCCACTGGGCAGCTCATCAAAGTGCAGCTCCACAAAGCGGTTCCTGACGGCCCTCGACAGAACCTGCAATGAAGAAGAAGAATCAGGGTACAGTGCCGCTTCTAATCAACCTTTTTCAATAGATATCAAGCACCAAACAACACCCGAAGACATGCCATACCTTTCTGCCTCTATACAGGCCCGGAGGATTCTGGGTAGCGAACAGCATGAACCTGGGATGGACTTTGACTACTTCCTGCATTTCGCTAATGAAGAGCTCCCGGTTTTCATCCAGCAGTCTGTTCAGAGCTTCCAGCACGTCCATGGGAGCCAGATTCAGCTCATCCAGGATGATCCTGTAACCCTTCCGCATGGCATCAATGAGAACACACAGTCTGCTATGCCGTCCTCCACTTTCTATACTGTTCATCTACGGGTCATTCAAGCTTGTGGACACAAACCTAGGGAGGAGTTTACAACATCTGTGGCTGACGACACATCAATCACATGTTAGGGAGTAGGTGTCCTGTGTATGCTAAAGAAGAAATGTGTAACTCATAACGCCCCCATGCCCCCAACCCCCCCCCCCCCTTGGTGAGAACATGTCTGAAGTTTGCATGAATTCCTATTCTGTCCTATTTTTTACATGTAGGGAGATGTCCAACACAAATAATATTAGTATCATTTTAAAGCTTGTATCAAGAGCTTTCAAACAATAGTTATGATAGCTGGCAGATGGAGGCAACCAAATGATGGGCAGATTCTAGGACCACTGTCACAGGTAAAAACATGCAGCACCTCACAGTTGCTTAAGAAGTACAGTAGACACCAAAGTTTAAAAATAAAATAAAACACTCAAATATGTTGGTCAGGTTTACCTTCTCTGAAGACCAGCTTCCCGGTTGTATCGGAAGAGTAGCAGCCAATGTACTCCTGTATGTCTGTGTGTTCGTGGTTGTTGATTCGCACACACTGCTTTACAGTGGCAGCTGCCAGCCATTTGATCAGACTGATTTCACTCACTGAGGTCTCTCCCTGAATCAACATTGCGTGAGTCCTACAAGTTGCATAGAAAAGTTAGCAAGTAGAATCGCAAAGCTATTCCTTATTATTATTATTATTATTATTATTATTATTATTATTATTATTATTATTATTATTATTACAGCCATGTAACAACAGCATCTCACAAAACATTTCTTGCAACAGTATTAGTGCATGACATTTCAGGCCATTTGTGCAATGACTCAAGCAGGTCTGTTTTCACCCTGTAGATATGGCTCAGTTATATATTAAAAGTGGAATCTCCCCTTCATTCGTTTTCATTGAGATTCCAGATGCAGTTTTCTGTAATGTTATTGGGAACTGTGAAGCTGTGTAGAAGCAGCAGCTCAGGAAAACAAATGGGATGGACAGCAAGGTCTGTGGCCCACTTGTAAAAGCACAGAGTAAAGGAAATCACCTCCACAAAGGCAAAGACGAGAGCTGTTTCAGTCAGTTTTATCTGTTGTTGGGCCTGGCTTAACCTCAAGCTGAATGCTTCCCACTGCTCCATCAGCAATGCTGCTAAAATAAGATAAAACACAGTCAGAAAAAGAGTCTAAAGACAAATCTGCACATCAACGCTAATGCATTTACATGTTTTATACATACTGTATAGACTTGCATGCAGACCTATGGCATGTTTTCTGCTATAGTTATAAGCTTTGTGTTGCAAGTCAGTTTAGACACAATGGCCAACTCCAGCTCTCCTGAAGGAATTAGAGGAGTTTATCATTGACGGCTCTTTGCAGGCCTGGCATGTTTTGGCAATGCAGTCACCAGATTCGGAGGTAAAACATAAATCAGCACCAGGGTGAGCGGTTGATTGTACTACTTGACGTGACATGATGACTGAAGCACTTTGGTGTTCACAATATGATGTCAGCAGGCCAATCCCATTCTATAATGTATTACCACCCCCCCACCAGTACAGATTTTGTATATACCAGAATCCTGTTCCCTGCTGAATGTATTGCCAAAACGATTGTCCTGTACGATAAGCACTCCAAATTTATTGCTGTTCACCAATAAAATGTTGTGTTTAACTGTACACACTAGGGCTTTTGCGTACCATTTTGCTGCCTCTTCTGCGGTTCCTTGTTGACAGCAGATTTGCACACATGGTCCATGAGTTTGAGCAGGTCCTGCCACCACTTCTCCCTGAAGCATGACTGCACATGCCCGAGGAAGGTGCTATTCTGTCTCCTGGAGAAGGTCTGGGAGAACAGGTTCTTGAAGGCCTCGCGCAGGGGCAGCAAAACCAGCTTATGATCCACAGGCTTGTACCTGCAAGCACATGCATATTAAAAGCACAGAATCTTTATTTTAGACACTGGTATTGCTATTTTATAATACAGAATAATGGGGAATGTACCCCAATATGTAACTGTTATATACAATCTTGTAAAATGCTTTTAAAATGATAAGTATGTATATTTGGGGGTGGGGTCAACATGAAAATGTTGGAATTGGAACTACCGGTATTATACTAAATTACATTACTTCTTGCTGTAAACATAAACCCACAAGTTAATTACTGAAATTATCATTATTATTTTTTTTGCCTATAATGTAATGATACTTTCAAAAGGTTTGAAATGAGTTGTATGAACTGTGATTTTAATTCCATGGCATGATTAAAAAGTTTGAGAGCAATAGATCAATCAAAACCCAAGTATAGGACCAACAGAAACTGCAACTACCTTGTATACTGTTTAATTGTACTAAGAAATATTAGAAATAACTATGGTGCACAGAAACTGCAGTAATTACAGTGGGTTAAACTGCAGTCTAACGACACAACTGGCATGCTGTCTATAGCAATGTCATGCACTTTGGACCTGAACAACAAAATGGAAAAGGTAAGGGTGGCAGTGAGATACACAAAGCTGAACAATGCAAAGATGAATCCTGCGGATGATTTAACAGTTTAAAAGAAGACAGTAAGAAGAGGGTACTGAATGATGACTTGACCGGGCGATGGGTTATGCAAGGACATTCTCCTACGGTGATTACAAGCTGTACACGATCAATATTCGGTTTATACCACAAGCACATTTTAAAAAATAAATAGAAAAACATTGGTACCATTTTTATATTAAATTAATTAATTCAGAGATGATTTTACCTGCCAGATCTTTACTTTAATTTCAACAGACTATGCATCGACGTGGACTAATTTCGAACACTGTTTAATGTTGACCTCTTCGCAACCGTCTTTTTAGATAGAACCTTGAGTTCAATCTGTCAGTTTGCAGCCTCTTTGTTGTTTTTTACCATTACCGGTGGGGTACAGACTGGATAAGTCAGACGCAGGCAGGTTGCCAACTGGCATTTCTTGACTAAACTTGTTCTCAAGGAAAATCGGGGCCCAAATCAAAACAACAATCAAAATCTGAAATTATTTCATGCATTTTAAAGTTGTTCTAAAACACGTATCAATGGCAGTATTGTTTGAACTATCGAAGGGCAGCTCCATCCTAAATTTAGGAAGCACCCCACTGGACTGGAAAGGGAGCAAAGACACATTCGAAACTAGTCACGGTAAGCATGTTATTCCACGCTAGGTCTAACCACGCCTGTGGTATGAAGACGGGTTTTAGAGTTAAGGATTCGTTACCTGTGATATTCGCAAGATACTGCACTGTGGATGTCTTTCCTGTTCCTGGCTCCCCTAATAGCACAAGAGGCTCTCCTTTATTCACACAGACAGACAGCTGCTCCAGAAGCACGGAGAAGGGACGAGTCACTGCAGATGTCTACTATTCCATGATTTAACAAAAAAGAAAGAAAGGCGTAATAACAAAAACACCTCAACAGGAAAACATGCACACATAAGTTATCTCCTTAAAATATTAAAACATTTTTCTCTGTATTCATTTTTATATTTATTAGACATGCAGCCAAACCAGAGGCTTCATAAAGTGACAAAACAGATCTGTTATTCATTAACACCAAACAAACGGATAATCCCTCCTGACGATGACAAACATGTTGGCATGACTTGTGTGAGAAGTAACCTGCCTTACAAACTTTTAAAGCAAATCTCATTCACTATTTTGTGTTTTGCTTAACATCTTAAGCAGAAAGGCAGGCATGAAATAATTATGTGATCCTGTTGAAAGAGCATGCATATTAAAAACAGCACATCAAAAAGGAAAAGCAATGCATAGCGCTCACTACGGTCTTGATAGAAGTTGTGGTATTTTCAAACAGGATCAGAATACACTTCTAAAATGAGTTGCAGGAACTTTACGTCTACTGTTTTATATCTATATTGATATTGAATTGAACAAGTGTACTCTGTCCACACTTTTAAAATGGATAGGTATCTTGAGCAATAAACGTTCATAACAGATGTACAAAAACTAATTAAATCCCACTTTGCGCATAAAAAACAGTACTGAATGGCTGAAACACAAAGTCCTCTCCTTTAATTGGGTACACAGTTTAGAAAACGGTTCAAATGTAAGGGGTAAGTTATTGGAAGTGGCCGTTGGCCGTGGATTGTACAGTTCAGTTTCCTGTCACATTTCTTTGTATGCTATCCAGTAGCTAATGAAAAGTCAAAATCTCTCTACCCTAAACATTTTACCTCAGAGCAGAGGACGCTGACCGACCAATGTTTTGACGGGCATGAAAACAGGAGAAATGCGAGTTGATAGCACAAGCTTAATCATGTCTCCTCTTCACGCTTAAAGTCTTTTTAGACCAGTGGTGAAGGGAATCAATTCAATGTTTATTCAATTTAACAGCAGGGAGCCTATCAACCTATCAGGTACGTGTTATCCCCCCTCTGTCTATACACATGCCAAGTGGGTATCACTACAATAATAACGTACATGCGCAGTGTGACAGCCGCGTTCTGAATCCGGGCGACAGTGGCTCTCCCCACAGTAACCTCCAGCTCCTTAAAGGTAATTCCTGATTTGTAAAATTAAATTAAATTAAACCCCTGCTCTAATGATTTAACACAGCTCCAGAATAATCCAGTTAGGACGACAAACTCTAGAATTGAACTGAGGACGTTTAAACTCAAATGCTTACCTTGAGGAAAATGTTGAGGGCAGTAGAGGAACATGTGCTGTCAAAATTGTTGAGAATCCTTTCACACCACTTCAGCAAGTCTCTGCAAGGGACTTAAAAAGGTCATTACTACAGCCTGTCCTCGCATGACACCTCCAACATTCAGCCTCCGCCGCACTGAAGCCCAAGCGCTCTACAAGGGAAAACATAATCAATTTGCCATCAACTTGATCAGCATCCAGCAGAAAGTTAATTAACAACCAGAGGGCTGGCTGGCTGGTTTTCTGATGTGATTTTCCATGGACCTCCTGAGACCTGACAAGATTAAGTCACAAAATCAGGCCTGTATAATTTGTTGACTGACAAAGTGGCAAGGATGGATTATGTTTCTGGGCCTTCTACCAAAACAACCTAAGAAACATGAAGACAGCACAGTCTCTTGAGGTAGAGTCAGCAGAAGGGTAAATTAAGGAAGAATGCAAGTAGACTACCACCAAAGAACAAAAAAGAAGCAAATGTTACAAACTTAAGCTCCCTGGAATGGAAGTCTTAGCTGATTGACAAGCCCCTTCCTCAAGGCCCTGTCCTCTGTCTTCATTCTTTGGCTGCGGCCCGTCGGCAGCAGCTTGGTTTCCCTGGTTACCAGGAGGAAGACTCTCTGTTGCCAGATGTTTGTCTCCAGTCAGCTGACAATAGATGTCCAACAGGCGCTCCGCCTCAATTGCTAGAGACGGGTACCTATTAAGTACCACCTATAAAAAGGAATTAACATTTTTATATTAGTTCCATGAAATGTTAAAAACATCAAAAGGACGTGAAATTTGAAAAAATAAAACAGCAGCAGCAAAAAAAAAACAACACACAAATATGAAAGCTATAAATACAGTATATACCCTTCCAAATTATGCAGCACCCTCAAAAAAAAGTGTCCCCCGATTATAACACATTAATAAGACCTAGATCGCAATTCCCTCCAGAACTTGCATTAGGAATGTCCTTACCAAGTTTCAACACAACTGGAAGAGAGAATCTTAAGATATAGTTAAACTGTAAATATATGGGAGCCTGTTTTGGTTTATTGTATGATTCCATTATGAAATATAAACATGCCTCCTTCAGCTCAGCCCTGCTCATATTACTCAGTTGTATTTTGGTCCAGTGTTTATCCAGTAAAGCAGCATGGGTATTTTGCTGTCTATACCAACCTCCAGCACTGCCAAACAACCTTACAAACAAAAACGCACAGAGCAAGGCATGTGAATAGCCTGTAATACATAAGAGTAAAGGAAACAAACGTGTTCCTGTATAAGGATGCTTTAACTAAAATACAGACATAAAGGCCCCACTGCTGGGTCTGTCCACCAAATACACTGTACAAATGCCGTCAACAATGCAAACTACAATCGACTGTAGGTATCTGATCAGAATGTGTTGCATTGTGTTGAAAGATGAGGGCCACATCAGAATCTATGTTCAGCAAACCAAACTATTTAGTAAAAATGCCTTCAAGATTTCAACATACAGAAGCGGAACATCAGACAGACACGTTTAAGGGCCAAGAGTGGGTGCTTGGTTGGCAGGTGCTTTCAAGACTGCACAAATAAGGAAGGTAGGGATTTCTTACCTTCGAGTTGCAAAGAACTGGAATCCTGGAGCCACTTCAATGCAATCCCCACGCCCTGGAATCAGCAGCTTTCCATTCTCCAAAAGAGGGATCAGCACAGAGATCTGCAATATTCATGAAGCAGAACACAAACTGTTTACCTACTTCTGTTTGCTAATGTTTTATGTTTATTTACCTACATTTATCCGGGAAGTTTTTTTTAGATTAAAATATAAAACCCAAGATCTCTTGGTTCTTTGCTTGCTTGCTTGCTTAGGCTGGGCGTGAACTACAAGTGAGCGTTTTAACCACTGAGCTCGTCTGCAAACGTGGTTATAGAGATTTTAACCTCATTTCACCTCACCTCACCAACACCACACTGACCGGTAGGGATGTAATACTTTAAATGTTTAAACCATAACTTTTTCTTAAATGTTTAATATATATTTGATTAGTTTAAACTATAGCAAAAAACAACTACATAAATACATCTCACATACATCCCTACTGCCCGTTACACTTCATTCAGCACAACACATTTTTAAGTATTTGTACTAGTCTGCACTTATTTTAACCTTGTAATAAATATATGAGAAATTCAGCACCAAAATAGAACAGAATGCAATACAGATATACAAAACAACTGCTATTTCAAACGTATGATTTTTTTTGTATACACCTACCACATCTAATGGTGCATAGTCTATATCCTCCAGTAGGATCCAGTATCCATTAGACACAGCTTGTGTCAGGGTTCCAGGCTGCCAAACAAACTCCCCTGGAATATCTATGCACCAGTACATTCCCAGCAACATCTGAAAAAAACAAAACAAAAAAACAATTGAATTTACATTGCCCATTCATCAGCTTGTTCTGTATCGCTCCATGCAAGCGTCTTCGCAGCTTTCAAAATAATGAAGGAAACTACATCACATCTATAAAAGACATGAAATAATTTTTAAAGCAATCACAAACTGCACTTAGTTGTAGAGGTGATCTGTGTTGCACATGTGCATGCTGGTAATCTGTGGAATTTAGCAGGGCACAGGAAAGAACAAGCAGCCTTGAGTAACTAAGACCCTTTGGCAGAAGGATGAAGAACAGGCTTTGTGGTGATCATGTGCTGTATTCATTTGATACTGCTGCTTCTGGACTTCTACACTGGTGTTTCAGGGCTGTATAAACAAGGCTCTACGAGAACTGACTTTTGATGCAATTTACACCTCATTGTCAATAGGCGATCATTTGTTATGCTGTGCTGGCTTTCAGAAAAGAAAAAAAAAAAAAAACACTTACTGGGTCCTTGTGAACTGCAAAATTTGCATGCATTAAGTTGAGGCATCAATAAATTACTTTAAACTCTAGGTAACAGATATGCATGTCTCCCTAATTTATTGTACCTTCCTGTTACTGAAAAGGAAATGGTGAGAGGAGGAAATATTCTTACATCCCACCCAACCCAGGCTCTTTCTTTGCCTTGATGTCTGTCTGATCTCCCAGCTGCACTTTGAGAATGTGTGGCGGTTTTACGTGGCCTGTCACAGCCGCCAGATACACCAGAGCCGTTTTGCCACATCCGATGGGTCCCTCTAGCAGCACAGCATTCTGGGAGCCTACGGCCATGGCCAGTCTTTGCAAACTCTGACAGGTAGAATCCACTAACACAAGGTCTTTTAAAACACCCTACCAGGAGGAAACATATCAAATCGAATTATGTTCAGTTAAATGAATGCACTTGAAAGAGAGACACACACAAGCAGGAAAGAACTTAGATCTATCTTAAGCAACAACAAAAAAAAAAGATATTGATGGAATGCAATGTGCCTTTTCATGTGGGTAGAGGGGTTAGTGCTTATACCTATTCAATTCATCAACATTGAAATCCCATGTGGGATATGGAGCAACACAGTACATTGCAGCTGGAACTGTGGAATTGACTCAGAGCTTAACAGTAGGGCTGTGTTCAAAGGTTCGAAGGTTCATTCGCTAGCCAGGAATACGAGGTTAGTTCTAAACCTTCGAAGGTTTCGTCAGCGGTATTCACGCACTGTATGTTTTTTTTTCTTCTCTATACCAGAAATCGTTTGACAATGTGTGAATACTATAAACCACACATTAAATGTCACTCACATGCAAAATGTGATCTTTTGATTTGTATAATGCATATTACTTAAACAAAAGTTCTTGTATTAAAATCCACTACCAAATCGTTATACGTAGCAACTCTATATGGTGCCGCTGCCGTGTATGGAGCAGGGTATGGTATCCAAAGCACTGGGGTGGTACCTATAATGGTTGTAGTGCTTCAGTAAAATATGTACTGAATACCTACTGTACAAGACAGTGTAAGATTAGTGCTATGGTAGAACATATGAAACACTAATAATTTTAATTTCGAAAACTGAGAGTGTAGATCTCGCACTGTATTTTAAAGTACCTTGCTCAAGGGTACAGCAGCAGTGTCTCCCACCTGGGATTGAACCCACAACTCTCCGGTCAAGAGTCCAGAGCCCTAACCACTACTCCACACTGCTGACAGGGGGTGCGAAGCAAAATAAGTTGTTTTGTTGGCTGCGCATCTTAGTTGGAAGTGATAAAAATGTGTGGAATTCAAAAGGTTACAGTGATTTGAATAATTTGCATACGAGTCTACAGAAGCATGGGCGCTCGCAGAAACACATTAGGTGCTGGCTCAATTTGAAAGGCTTTGGTAACAATCATATCCAACTGTAGCTTGACGAGCAATGGCGTACAGCTATTGTACAATACAATGAAAGGGTCAGAAGAAATAGGGATGTGCTACACAGACTTATTGATATGGTAATATACTTGGGAAGCCAAGAACTACCATTTCGTGGGCACTCAGAAGGTGAAAGTTCAGCGAACCAGTGAATTATGTTGAGTTGGCCAGTTTTCTCGGGCAAGTCAAACAGAATTCAAAATGGCCTGATTGATGCAGTCAAATTAATGAAGCCAAGTTCGTTGCAGTGCTTCTGGATGAAACCACCGACGTATCCATTGCATCCCAACTGTCAACAATGTGGAGATATGTGACATCAGACGGTGTGGTAGAGGAGCGATTTATCGGCATCACCGATGTCAGTGCAGATCGTTCAGCAACTGTGCTATCAGAACACGTCTTTGCTTGTGTCGAGGAGATTGACATTGAATGGTCTTGTGTCTTTCATCTAAGCGGACAAAGGCACTGGATGACATTGTACAGAAACGATTTCCCAGGGCTGTGCTGACCCCATGGAACTATACACCGCGTCTTGTGAACACTGCTGACCAGTGCCACCATTCACTGACTGAACTATTTGAACAGATAACTGAAACCCCCTTAGACTGGGATCAGAATACAATTCTATCAGCCAGAGGCTTCCAGCACAGCTTTAATGACCCTACATGTTTTGTGATATATTTGCACATGGGAGATGTGTTGTTTAATAGCCTGCAATCAAAGGCTCTAGACATTGGATACTGCGTAAATGAAATGAAGAAAACAACTGAGCTATTACAGAATAAAAGAGGAGACTACGAGAAATACTATTCAATGATTGAGGATCCACTGTAATCCCTGCCAAGAGAAGTAGAGAAAACTGCAGTAGCGACCCAAAAGAGGAGTATAAAAGATTACATGTTCAGGTGTTTGACACAATAATAGTGCAAACGCAACAGAGATTTTCATCACTGGAAAAACTGAAGTTCCTGGAGATACTAGACTTCAGTAAATTTGGCCAGTACAGAAATGCCTTTCCAGAAGGAGTGGTAACTCTCTAAAAGAAACATACGGACACTTTGATGCTGTACGTCTGCATAATGAGCTACCCGTGATGTATTCAGTGCTAGATTTCGTAAGGAAATATTGAGGAGCTACTAGAATACATGCATGCAAATGACTTGAGTGATGCGACGGCTGAAGTGTATAAACTCTGAGACTTATTCCTAACTGTTCTGTCTACCACTGCATCTGTGGAAAGAACATTTTCAGCACTGAGAAGAATACAGACTTATGCAACACTGAAATCACGTCTGCAAGGACTGGCCATTATTTTTTAAAATTTCTTCAGTTACATGTTACATCCATATATTACTGCATGCCCTACTTGAAAACCCACTGCACGCCACTGCTATAGGTATCAATGCAGACCTGTAGTATTCTTACAAACAGAATATACTGAGCCTTGATATTTTTAACACCAAGATGTAATTTGTGAAACTGGAATTCACTTAAGGGATATTCCTTTATAATATGGTTTCATTTTTAACTCAATGGTCAACACTTACGAGAGTGCATCAGGGCTGACCTCCAGGAGTTTGCTCAGAGCCACACACAATCTTTCATGTAGGTCATGGTTGATTCGGCCATCCGCTTTAATGATATCTGCATTTCTTTCCAGCAAGTCCAGAACTATAGACCGCAGGTGGCGTCCAATCAGCAGCGTGTATTCCCTGTCCAGCAGTAAGTGAGCTAACGTGTTCAGGATGCATTGCTGGTCCTGCTGAGTCCATATCTATTACAGCAAGGAATTAAATAAAACTGAATTAATTATTACTGTACACTGCATTTTAACATGGAACACAATATACCTTGTGTATTGGCACACGACTGATCACAGTTAAATAACGAACATACAAAACTACTTAAGCTGTGTCTTAAGTGTGATTTATTTTCTACTTTTACGTTTCAGTATATAAACCTAATTCATGACAAAGTCCGAAATGTTTTATCCAATTGTGTTTGTGATGTTATGGCTGTCAATGTCTCACAGGTAGTTGGCATGGCTCTTTTTACCAAAGGGGTTGGACAGCTTGCTGTGCTCCAAACCATGATAAGTGGTATCAAAGCGGTCCACGGACCTACCTGCACGGCCAGAAGGAGCCTATCATTGTGAAACACGACCAAGGTTACATACTGTAGCTTGCATTCATTTGTAGAAGACTAACAGTGTGGTCAGGGATGGAAATAAGACTCTATTGCACTGCAGTTTCATCCATTCCAAAAAAAACAAAAAAACAGGAATGGATCAAACTGCTATGCAACGAGAGTCTTATTGCCATCCCTGCATTAGGAGGTAAAACATAATGTAAACAATCATATGTATTTGAATATGGCAGTTTTGATGGGTTCTATGAGAGACAAATACACATTTAAAAATGATTGACACTAACATCAAGCACTGTGAATACTTATCCATAATAATAACCTTATTTAAAAAGTTTTCTCCTGCTTAGTTAATATGAGACACAATCCCATAATATATATATATATATATATATATATATATATATATATATATATATATATATATATATATATATATATATACACGACACAATTAAAGCAATTCGTGATAACAAACATAGCAATGTATTACAAAACAATATGACACTACTACCATCAGGCATACCTGCTTAGCCAAGTACTTGCTGAGTTCAGTCTGGCTTTTTTCAGCGTGTTTGGAGATTCTTCAGTGAAGACAGGCTCAGTTCTAAATCCTCCATGTTATACTTTATAAACAAAAAAACATGTGTTCGCGATCGTTGTCAGAAGTCTGTGGAATTGTTGTGTCCAGCTGATCCTGTTCATCGTGCAGTAACACAGAGTACACAGGTGTGGAAATGCTTGTGTATAATTTCCGGCTTGCTTCCACAAGCATAGCGGCACACAACGAGCCGCTTCCTGCGTTGAGACCACGCAGGATGAAAAGACTGCAATACATGAATGACATGTGCACAGCGACACATAATATTATTTCAAATGTAAATGAACTGCTAGTTTCATATTACACATTACGTTATCTAATAGATTTTTTCGTACTTTCTGGTTCTTATAGTGTAAAAAAAAAAGTGATATTAGGTTTGCAAATGCTTAAAATGGGTTAATTCTAACTTTTTACCTCCACATGATATATACATAAGTACACCATGCCTGGTTCGATACGAATTAAATGTTATTATATATTGCGTAATCTAAATGAAGCCTGTACCTTGTCTGTCTGTCCTAGCGACCCCTGCCTCCCCTAACACAGCCACTCTATGTATTGGACAGAAACATTAAACTACACCGAGGCTACAGTAGGAATAATCTGTGCATATTTGCATTGGTTTAACGTGTGCATTTTCTGGTTCATATCAGAACTACAGGTTACCTAAACGGAAAGCTGTTTCTTTCTATTGCGGACCGCGGGAAAATGTCGTTATTTCCGGTTAGGTAGGGGTTGTACTTGGGTTGGCGCGGCTGGAGTACAATACAGGATACGCAGAACAACACTGGGAGCGGATTTCAATACTTTCCCTCGGTAATGTTGTATTTAATCATTCCATGTCCAAAAGTTTTTGAGCACGTGAAGAAATGAGAAGGTTTGTGAAAGTATGTATTAATACTTTGGCATTGGTCTGAGAGGCTGCTTGTGGAATGAGAGAGTTCAGTGACAAATATTTTACAAACATCTATTTGTCACTGTACAAATACTGACAACAAAACAACGTTTGAAATCATTTTTATAAACTCCGAGTACCACATATTGTTTATTTAGTTCTGTATTGGTGTGATAATAATTACTCGTGAGTTTTAAAGTATATCTCTCTATTCATATTTATCCATATGCTTTTTTTTTTAAACTAATTCCTATGTTTTATAAATGTTTTTCGGTATTATATATCACTTTTTTAGAAGCGGCTCGGGCTGGTAAAACAAAAGTAAACTTGAAAGTAACTTAAAATAATGGTTTTAATAACCACCGTGGCAGTGATTTGTGATTGGAAACATAAGGCGACAATGCAATGGTCTTTGGCAATGTCCACACTGTGCCTTTAAACCGTATTGTTGCATTTAAACCGGCTTACAAGTGCTAAATACAGTTAGCGTCCACACTACACTGCATTTAATACCGTACTCGAGACCAGCTCCATTTTTATGCTTAAACAAAAAAAAAAATCTGTCAGGACATCTCTGTTAAACTAGTGGGGAAAATAACAAAAACACAAGGTTAAATTAGGCGACTGCAAAAATGAAATGCGAGTTAAAAGTAGGACCGGGGGTGAACAGTTCACTTTTAAATCTTTAAGCGAACCAGATTAGACTCGAAGAAAAATATGAAGGTAAAAACAAAGATTGTTTTATAATTAACAATTTTCTTATGAAACATAATCAGCTCAATTTAAAGGGGCGTCACTTGATTAAAAATAAAACCCCAAAACTTAGTCCTACTTGTTTTATTTATTTTTAGCAATATGCAGCTCTATTAATATGCGGCATAAAGTTATTTTAAAATAAAATACAGTGCATGCTGGGATACCATGGTATTAATTTCCACTGTTCATTGCGCTGCTAGGAACTGTCATCGAACTAATTATAATGGCGCTAACACAACCTAATACATTACTCTGCAATGAACTTGTAGAACACACTGCTGCAGTTGTGTACTGAATAAAATAAAAATAAAATACAATAGCAAAACTGGGACGAGTAACAATTTTACTGTTTCCGACAGGAGACAACAAATTAAGGCTGAAACTATGTGAGGTAACCCTCATGTAGTTCCCAAAGACATTTTTTGTTTTTTGCTCAGAAAAATGAATTAAACTACATTCAAAATGTTTTCTTCCTAGACAGGTTACCTTGTATAGTTTGTTTTCTATGTGAAAAAGGACTGAGTCCAGCAGTTGTTCACATTAACATTTACGTTTGCCAAACGGACCGAGACCACCTCTTTAGGTGGACTCGGTACAGTTCGTTTCCCAAGTGGACTTTGTTGTTCACACTTCACGCCAAACGTACCAAAACGTACCGAGTGCAGACCAAGCCCTCTAAACCAAGCCAGTGAGAACACACCTTTTTTTTTTTTTAATTTAGTGGTCACCAATTATTTTTATTGTTTTCTCCCCAATTTAGTAATGTCCAATTATTGTTAGGTTTAGCCCACCGCTACCTCCCCCTGCGCTGACTCGGTAGGGGCGAAAACAAACACTGAGTCAGCGCCGTCAGCTGACCGCCTTTTTTTCACACTGCAGACTCACCATGCAGCCACCCAGAGCTTCAGCGTCGGAGGACAACGCAGCCCTGGGCAGCTTACAGACAAGCCCGCAGGGGCCCGGCCAGACCACAGGGGTCACTGGTGCGCGGTGAGCCGAGGACACACTGGCAGACTTAACTCTCCCTCCCCTGGGTGGCGCCGCCAATTGAGCCGCCCCTGGGAGCTTCCGTCCTCGGTCGGCAAAGGAATAGCCTGGACTCGAACTCGCGACGTCCAGACTTTAGGGCGCATCCTGCACTCCATGCGGAGTGCCTTTACTAGATGCACCACTCAGGAGCCCCTAAACACACCCTTAAACACCCATTTTAAAGTCTGTAAAAATATACCTTTAACTACCTTGCACTATAGCACTTGCATATATTGTATATTTCCCTCTACATGTACACCTATGGCCAAAAGTTTTGCATCACCCTATAGAATTAATTTTGCTTCATAAAGTCCTATGAAACCTGCTGAATGTTACGTTAACATATTGAATTGCATACCGCTTTGTAGTTTTCCATATACATTACTTAACGAAAAACTGACAAATTGAAAAAATGTGACATTTAGAAATCTAACATAAAATACTGTTACTACTATTATGGCTTCCGATATACTTTTACGATATCATTTTATAGTTTAGTTGATTACATGCTGTTAAATAAAATATCTAATTTATGATGATATAGCTTTTTTTTTTTTTATGATGCCTCAATCCTCAAATTCTAGGTGACTGACCATAGCTGTATACCCTAAGGCCACCAGTTAGCATCCTGTAATGTCAGCTTTTCACACCCTCCATTACAAGCATGATTAATCGACAGTGCATCTGGAACAGTTGTATCTGACACATCTTTGTTTCTCTAAAGTTGACCATTATCATCCACTTTTGTGGAGCAAAGGGTTGTGGAAGAAGATTGTGCTCCAAAAAATTGCTCTATGAAGCAGAGCGATTTAATATCTGGATCTTGTTTATTTCAGGACTGCAGGTGCACTTGTACGGAGAATTTGTAAGCAGTTAACAACATGGAATCCAGTTATCTTGATGACCTGTATGGTGACTTTGGCAGTTCTGGTAAGAGATTCCACGTTTACAAACTGTAAATGCAGAGAGAGAGAGAGTGGGTAATTGAAGCAAGCTTAACGTTGACAGAGGGAACTGATGTTCAAGAGCTGCTGTGTATTACAATGTGAACCACACGTTTAGTACGGTCTTTCACTGTTTAACGGTTGTATCTGTATTCTTCCTCTCAGTCTTCCAAGCTGATCACAAAGTAAAACTGAGCAGAGCATTACTGACACACTTCACAAAAAAGTCAATTTGGTGATACGGCCACAAGAGTGTTCATTGAAATAATATATTCTGTTACGGGCAAACCCCGAAACTGCAATTCGCGGATTGACCAGGAAAAGTCCAAAAATGAATCACAAAGGTGACTTTCATTCCGGGTTTTGCCAAAAACAATAGTGAGAACAGAAGTGGCTTTCTTTACAACATGCTGTTTCAGAATCGTGGAAAACTCTAGAGCCTGGTTCATACTTCTGTCACAGATGAATGCGATACATCAGGCGCAGACAGCTATAAAAGCTATGCAGCTTCACTATCTGCACGAAGGACGAATCGTGTCGCAGCCCTTTTGACTGCGGTGGTCGCAGCTGTTTAAATACATACTTTAAATGCAGACTGCATTCGTGAAATTGGATACATTGACATTAAGTAGATGTGCTGAGTTTGTACCTCTTTATACAAGAGGTTTAAAAAAAAAAAAAAAAAAAATCGAAAGTGACATTATTAATACAGCCGTCCTCTCAACCAACAGAGAACCCGAAAGGGAGAATTTCATGCATTATTTAGAGAGATGCGGGAATGTGTCAGTGAGAGAGATTTGAGGTGTTTTTGAATGACGGTGAAAGGTTTGACGATCTGTTAAGGCTGTTTGCCTTTCCAAAAAAGACACACGTCACAAGATTGTTCTGAAGTATGTACTGTAAGTAGTGTACTCTAAACTAACATTTAAACTTGTCAGAAGTCAAAACAAATGGTCTTTATAGTATTGGTTTTGATGTACTATTTAAAAGCTGTTGTGTATGTTGATGTAGCTAAAACTACATTATTTGATGACCTTTCCTTGAATTCTTGTCTTTTTGCCACACCTCGCCCGTGAAATATACTAAAAATGACCGTGCCAGAATCGTAGCCTTAATCAAGGTATTTAAAACCCTATGAGGTCTCGAAATCTAGCGTTTGTCTATAACAGCTAATTAAATGATCGCTAGAAAAAATAAATAGAAAATGAAACAATTGTAACTATCAAAGACATACTGTGCTACAAAAATGAGGTAGGCTGGTACTGAGGATCCTTTGAGAATCTTGAGAGTGAGAAAACGCTCAAGTGATCCATCGTGTCCCCATGTTCCTGGCAGATTCGCCTGTGGCCTGTGACGAGAGCTCCTTGGATATTTACTCTGGGCTGGACCATGAGAACAGTCCCAGATGCAGCTCGAATGCAGGTAAATATGCGTTTCCATTTGTAACATGGAAACGGTCTGTAAAATGCAATCTCCTCTCATTTAAATGTCAAACTGGGGCTAGTGCCAGTTCCATCTGCAGTCTGATACCAGAAGTTGCACAAATCTCAAAGGTGGCCTCCATGTATTGTTACGATAAATTGCCTTTTATAAAATAATTTACCTACTTGTAATATTTTCCCGAGCAGTATAATGCATTCACACCACTGCTTTCTGTCTAAATTAATTTTTTTTCTGCAATCTGCAGTTTAAAACTTCCCATTGGGTGGTCACTGCTTCCATCGGAGAGACTGTCAATATAATTCAAATTGCATCAATATAGATCTGCTGCAGATGGAAATGAACAGAATGGATTTATTGATTTTAAATCGCTACCAGTGGCAGATGGAAACAAGGCAGTATACATTGTCGATTCAGAATAATCTCATGATATTTGCTTTCCGTAGTCTCGTCAGCTGCCTGTTAAAATAGGTGGAATTCAGCACCTTATTCAGATTGTTTGCATACACATTAGCAGTTGCCATATTTTTTTGGCATAAAAAAGCCATAATGAAGTCACTAGCAAAAAAATATAACAGGGCATATTGTGATTTTTTAATTTTATTATTATTATTATTATTATTATTATTATTATTATTAGTCTGTAATGAGTGCTTTTCTTGCAGATAAATGTGCCAACCCCTTTTCACCTTCAAGGACTAAAGATTCTTTCGATTTATATGAAGAAGTAATTACCGAAGAAAGGAAGGAGAGGGCAACCTCACACAGTGAGGTATGTAATCACGCATAACTTACCAACCAACACATTGAACCTTATCCTAATTATTTGGGCAGTGGCTCATTTATTAAGTTGAAAATACTGACATACAGAAGATTTATGTTCGTTTCTTTTCTGTTTTTCATTTGATACAGTTGCTGGCGAAGTTGGAGAAAACTCAGACCCATGTTAAAGAATTAATTTGCAAACTACAGGAAATGCAGAATAAGGTTTGTCCATCTACAAGATAAATCCTATATAAAAGTTTAGCAGGTAATGCATTATATCTCTTGGGATCCAGTCTAGTATCTCCTTGGACCAGCGATGGTCTGGTCTTCTTGCTACATGTCCGGCCCACTGCCATTTCAGTTTTTTCGCTCTAATAATAACATTGCATACTTTTGTTTGTGCTCTTATCCATTCCTTCCTTTTCTTGTCACCTCTTGTTATTCCCAGCATGCATCTTTCCATACTCCATTGAGTCTTTTGTAATTTTGTCGTCATTTTTGCATTGAGGGTCCAGGTTTTGCATCCCTAAGTTAGCTCTATATATATATATATATATATATATATATATATATATATATATATATATATATATATACAGTACCAGTCAAAAGTTTGAGTACACCTGCTTGAAACCAGGTTTTTCATGATTATCTATGCTTTTAACTGTATAAACTTGTCTATAAACACTTAATATTTCATTATATGATGCGTGTACTTATATAAGCTGATAATCATAAGTGAATTGCATTCAAAAATTTTATTTTTAAATGAAAATCTAAATCTTGTCAATTTCAATGAAATGGTCACCCAAAGCAAGGGGATTTCAGTCTGAAGCCCAACTCAGTTAAAAGTCTGAAATGCTGGCCTAAGTATAAAAGTGTCTTTGTTAGATGTTCTCTGAGTTAACTAGCATGTTACCTAATTAACCTTTTGTCACCAATTATTGTTAACAGGTGAGGGTCCATGATTACTATAAATATAGGTAGCATAGGCACAAGTTTGTCATTCCTGAATGTAAGGGAGCAGAAAATGGCAAAATACGCTCAGTTAAGCAAAGAAAAAAGACAAGTCTGTAATTACTTTAACCCTTTGCGGTCCATTTATTAATTCTGCGTCAGGCTCGCCAGGTCTAATTAATTTTTTCACGCGCAGTTAATTTTAGACGCGCTGTTTAAAAGTATTTTTCTCACAGTCAAACGGGTTTAAATGGCCCTGCATATCAACAAAGCACTCACTAGGGATCTCCAGCCCCGCCCCACCCTTTCGTTTGCTATCGCTTTCACATATGCTACCAAATAAAAATAATAATAATAATAGTCGTACATACCGATCAATCGTCTCCTGATGACTCGTTTTATCACCAAACTCCTCAATAATACAATCCAAGTCATTATTTTATTGCTATAACATCTCAAAAAGCTCTGCAAATGTCCGTGATAGTCTCTGTGCGCTGATACTGTACTCCCAGGTTGTTTCCATCGCGCCCCATCTGATGCCAATTGGGTACTATGACTATTCATGAGATACGCCTTTTTTTTTTATCGGCTTGTCTCGGCTCCTTCGTTCCCACTCGGCCATTGAATGGTTTTCTCGGCTTTTCCGTTGAAAACCGACTTTTTTGCGCTTTTTGCGTTTTTAAAATGATGTCGGACAGGGTCCGACAAAGGACCTGACGGGAATAATTGCAATGTCGGACCCAGTCCGACAAAGGACCGCAAAGGGTTAAGAAATGAAGGTCAATCTTTAAGACAAATCGCAAGAACTTTGCAAGTGGCTGTAACTGCTGTGGCCAAGACCATCAAACAATTTAAAGAAACTGGCACTCATGAGGACCGAACAAGGTCAGGCAGGCCAAGGGTGACCTCAGAATCAGAGAACAAGTTCATTTGAGTCACAAGTCTGCGAAACCGGCCTCTGCCCCTGAAATACAAGCTCAGCTAAATGCTACTAGAAGTACAGATGTTTCAACATCAACGGTTCAGAGGAGATTGCGTGAAGCTGGCCTAACTGGAAGAATTGCTGCAAATAAACCATTGTTAAGAGTGCAGAATAAGAGGAAGAGACTTGCCTGGGCCAAAAAACACAGAAACTGGACGTTTGAGGAGTGGAAGTCGGTCTTATTGACCGATGAGTCAAAATTTGAAATATTTGGGTCCAACTGCCGAGTATTTGTAAGACGCAGAGAGGGTGAGCGCATGAGTTCTGCATGTGTGGTTCCCACTGTCAAGCATGGAGGAGGCAGTGTCATGGTCTGGGGTTGTTTTGCTGGTGACAGAGTTGGTGATCTTTACCAAGTCCATGGCAAGCTCAACCAGCATGGCTATCATAGCATACTTCAGAGGCATGCCAGTCCATCAGGATTACGGCTAGTTGGGCAGTCCTTCATTCTTCAGTAAGATAATGACCCGAAACACACCTCAAAGTTGTGCAAGAACTATCTGGCAAAGAAGGAAAGTGAAGAACAACTCAATCTTATGACCTGGCCTGCCCAGTCTCCAGACCTCAATCCCATAGAACTTTTATGGGACGAACTGGACAGAAGAGTCAAAGCAAAGCTACCCACAAGTGCCCTACATCTCTGGGAATTGCTGCAGAAGAGCTGGGAAGACATGTCGGGTGATTTCCTGCTGAAACTTGTTAACCGAATGCCTCGTGTTTGTGAGGCTGTTATTAAGGCAAAGGGTGGCTATTTTGAGGAATCCAAGATTTAGAGACAATATTCAATTTTCTTGAATATTGCTTTGATTCTCCTTATGTTTTGTTTTGTATATTGTAACATGTGTTTTCATTTTCAAGTATTTACAGAAACGTATATGACGTAAAACATTGTCAATTATGAAAAAAACCTAGTTTCCAGCAAGTGTACTCAAACTTTTGACTGGTACTGTGTATATATATATATATATATATATATATATATATATATATATATATATATATATATATATATAATCTGCTTCCTGTGTTTTAACCAGTTGTGTATCTACTTGCATGTGCTACCTTCTATTCCCAGATTGCAGCATGAAGATTAGCCTTTCGTGTGGCACTTTGTCAAAGGCTTTTTGTATGATTCCCACAATTCAATGTGACAAGAGTAATAGAATTTAGTTGTGTGCTGAGTACATTGCACTATGCTTCGGATAGTAATAGGAATGTAATGTACAGTCTGGTTTAGTTTGGAGTATACCTTTGATATGTAGCCCACTTCATTTGTACATGCTTGGTAACAACACAGCAAAGCCTGTGAAATCAAATCATTCATTTGTTTGATTGTATGATCTGTATTTATGGGTTTGTTTTCCTCTCTCTTAACAGAACATTGGTCTGAATAATGAAAATATGCTGCTAAAAAAGAACATATCTGCGCTTATCAAAACAGCCCGGATGGAAATTGTACGCAAGAATGAAGAAATCGGCAGACTTCAACAGAGGTAAAAATAATACCATAATATGCAGTGGTCTTCAAGAGGAGCGGATTCGTATTGCTGGTGGTCCTGCGTTGCTAGCAGTATTGCCCACAGTATCAAAAGCTGTTCAAAAAGCTTATCTGCTCTGTGCTGCTTCTTTTTTTTTTTTTTTTTTTTTTAAGCACAAGATAACATATTAACCTTCAAAGTGAAACTGAGGTTGGGCATTTCTGTACTGATTGTACAAGTTACAAGGAGGCTCTGAGTGTGCAGTATGGTATACTATTAAATAGTGTTATTCTGTGGGAGTGTTCTAATTTATATATGATTTAATCTATACCTAACTCTCTCTTTTTTTTTTTTTTATAGGAGTGGGAGGGGTGGATTTAACCAGTATTGTCCTCGGTCTTCGGCTAACTTTCAGAGGTATGTGAACACCAGGCAAGGGAACACAGACAGCCCAAGTGGAGGGGGAGGTTACTCTACTGACGCATCACAGGGGACCAGGAATACATGTATTCAGAATGCTGGAGTAAATAATACCAGCCAGCTGCCAGAGAAAGCAGCTACTGGAACTGTACAAGAAGACTCTTCAGCTCACGTGCCAATCCGTCAGAACAGTATACCATCCAGTCATGATGTATTGGGATCTGATAAACCAGTCCCATGTTCTAGTGACAAATGTATTAAATATTCTAGAGACATGGAACACATGCACAGAGAGGCAGCTAGGAAAGTCCACAAACAGGCTACCAAGTCCTGTATGGAAACTACTGCAAAGCAACTGACTGTTACAGAAAAACGGACCATGGAGGCCCAGGAGAGCAGAGAAAGAAAGCTCAGATACCAGGAGGAACGAAATCACAACGTTAGGATTTGCATCAGTGGTAAAAAAAAGGAAAGGTCAAGAGAGAGGGAGACGGCAGGAAGAGAGTTTAAAGAGTCTGAAAAAGAGAGGGAAAAGCAAAGCCGACCGAGAAGTGCGCACACGGAGAGAGAGCAGCAGAGGAGATCTGGGAAGGGAAATAGTCCTCCACGCTCAAAGAACCAAAGTCTTCAGCTGGAGAGTTCAAGACATGTGTCTACCGAATTGGACAGTTCAAAAAATCGTCGGAAAGATAGTGAACTGGTAAGCAGGAGCAGTAGGCGGGATCCGAAACACAGTCAAGACCAGGAAAGGTCAGAGAAGAGAGCCCCAGAGTCCAGCATAAAAGAAGGAAAGCACACCGGCGGTTCCTTCAGAAGCCGTCACGGGGACAAAGCTGTGACCTCTTCAAGCAGAAGAGAAGAGAAGAGCCCCACCAGAGACAGACACAGAAAAGAAGAGGAGAAGAAAAGAAGCAAGGGAGACAAAAGTAAGGAAGAGAGAAGGAAAGACGAGTGTAAAAGGAAAGAAGAAGAAAAAAAGAAAGGGGACCCAAAAAGAGAAGAGAAAAAGAGGCATGAGGAAACTAAGCTTCATTCCAGTATCTGCAGAAAAGACTCTGAACCCAAAAAGATGTCTGACACAAGTGCAGAGCCAGAAAACGGGGTTCAGATTCAGGGTAGCGCAGTGCAAGAAGTTGCAGTCAATGATGGTCAATCGGGCCAGGAAAACAGCACAGAAGAAAATGGCAGGAATAGGAAACTGTGTTTCATGGAAACGCTTAATCTCACGCTTTCACCTGTGAAAAAACCAAAGACGTCAACTGGGGAAGGGGAGCTTGAAAAGAGGCTTCCTGGAGAGGGAGAGTTGGCGGGTGATGGTGTGGAAGCTCGACAGTCTGACTTTTTTGGTGATGGATACATTGTGCTAGATGAGGCTGAATCAAGCAGCAAATCATCGGAACAGGATAAAGAGGTTTCTGAGGTTCTCAATTCTCAAAAGACACATTCAAACTGTGTCTCAGAAAATGATTTAAAGTGTCCCCCAGCCGCTGATGATGCAGATAGTGAAAAGATCCCTTTCCCTCTCAGTTTGATGGAGCAAGATGTGATATCTTTAAAAGAAACTAAACCAGTAGATACAGAAGTAGATGCTGCTGTTGTGGATGCAGCTATCCAAACTTTGGCAGCAGACTGTGATGCTATAAAAGCTGAACTCCTAACCAAAGAACCAGAAGTTTGCGCCACAGCTGTCAACATAGCGACCTGTGATTATACAGTGCAAGCAGAAGCTCTTGATGCTGCTGTAGGTGCTGAGGCCCACAATGATACTGATGTCCACAGTGTTGCCCTAGATATTGAGGCCCGCAAATTAATCAGAAATGACAAGACCCTTGATGTTAAGTCCGATACTGAATCTCCCACCGTTACCTTAGATGCTGAAGCCTTCAAAATTACTACAGATAATGAAGATCGCCTAGTTGTAGACCTTGTAACAAATGACATTACTGTAGATGCAGACAATGACATTACTACTGATACTGAGGTCAATGACATTAGTGGTCGGACAAAATACAACAATTGTACAGCAGAGGCCCAGGCTGTTGCCATAGGTGATGTGGCCAGTACTGTTACAAACACAGCATCCCAAGATGTTACCATGGACACAGAGTCAAATAATAGTTCTACAGATTTAGTATCCAGTACTGACACCATAGAAACAGAACCGCAAAGTTCTGACAACACTGTGATAAAAGGAAACAATTTAGAAACTCAAAATTCAGATTACGAGGAAGACTTCACAGCTGAAGGAGAATATGACAATTCAAACATGGATACGAGTTCACTGTGCAATCGGACAAAAAACGAAAGCAGCAGAGCTTGGAGTGGATTGTTGTTGGCACAGCAGGAAGAAAGAAGCATTTCATCAACGTTACAGGAATTGAGTGGAAATCCAGCCTTTGCTGATACGACCAGCTGTCATTTGCAGTCAGATTCCAGTGAATGTGACACATTGGATGTTGGGCCGTCTCATTCAGAGCCTCAGCCTAAGGGCCCTGCAGAAGTGCTGCTTCATGATGAGGATTCTATGCTGCTTGTCCTGAAAACCATCCGTCACATTCCTGAGGTTATCAGCCCCCTAACAAGCCCCGCTCGACCCCTGAAGAGAAGTCCAAGGCACGGGTGCCCAGGCAAGCCACCATATGTAAGGAGCTTAGAAAAGGGTATGTGTGCAAACTGTTTATTTTAAATTTTTATTATGTTTTTGTTACTGATTTAATAAAACAAAAGCTTCCTTTATAAGGCGGGGTGATAGTGGAGGCACGTTTAAGTCTGTACAGGTGTATTTCACACCAAAGAGTTTTGCATAAATGCTGATTAGGTTGTCACAAAGGACCTTGCTAAGGACCTTTTGTATGGCAAGGTATATAAAATATAAGTACCTCTGGTTATATGGAGTCTGTTAGTCTGACTGTCTTCGAGAACTGCTTGTCCAGATGTGCTGATTTCATGCTAAGGGGTATATGGAGGGACTCTGTCTGTCTGTGAGCATTACCACTGTGCAAGTCACAGTGCCTGTCTACACCCCCTTTCAAAATGTTCACCTTTTGTTGCCTTATAGCCTGCAATTAAAATGCATTAAAGTAGTTTTAGTTTTTTTTTTCATTTATCTACACATCCTACCCCACAACTTCCAAGTGAAAAAAATATTATAGAAATTTGTAGAAAATTAATTAAAAATAAAAACTGAAATAGCTTGGTTGGATAAGTGTCCACCCCCCTTGTAATAGCAATCCTAAATTAGCTCAGGTGTAACCAATCGCCTTCAGAATCACACACCAAATTAAGTGGCCTCCATCTGTGTTAAATTGTAGTGATTCACATGATTTCAGGATAAATTCAGCAGTTCCTGTAGGTTCCCTCTGCTGGGTAGTGCATTTCAAAGCAAAGACTCAACCATGAGCACCAAGGCGCTTTCAAAGGAACTCCGGGACAAGGTTGTTGAAAGGCACAGATCAGGGGAGGGGTATAAAAAAATATCAAAGGCCTTGAATATCCGTTGGAGCACGGTTAAGACGATTATTAGGAACATAAGAAAGTTTACAAAAGAGAGGAGGCCATTCAGCCCATCTTGCTCGTTTGGTTGTTAGTAGCTTATTGATCCCAGAATCTCATCAAGCAGCTTCTTGAAGGATCCCAGGGTGTCAGCTTCAACAACATTACTGGGGAGTTGGTTCCATACCTTCAAGAAGTGGAAGGTGTATGGCACCACCAAGACCCTGCCTAAATCAGGCCATCCCTCCAATCAGAGAGGCTACCAAGAGGCCAATGGCAACTTTGCAAGAGCTACAGGCTTTTATGGCCAAGACTGGTCAAAGTGTGCATGTGACAACAATATCCCAAGCACTCCACAAATCTGGCCTGTATGGTAGGGTGGCAAGAAGGAAGCCATTACTCAAGAAAGCCCACCTTGAATCCTGTTTGAAATATCCAAAAAAACACTCAGGAGATTCTGTAGCCATGTGGCAAAAAGTTTTGTGGTCTGACTAAACTAAAATGGAACTTTTTGGCCTAAATGCAAAGCTGCTATGTTTGGCAAACCCAACACAGCGCATCACCCAAAGAACACCATCCCTACTGTGAAGCATGGTGGTGGCAGCATCATGTTATGGGGATGTTTCTCATTGGCAGGGACTGGGGCACTTGTCAGGATAGAAGGGAAAATGAATGGAGCAAAGTACAGAGAAGTCCTTGAGGAAGACCTGCTGACCTCTGCAAGAAAGCTGAAACTGGGACGGAAGTTCACCTTTCAGCATGACAACGACCCAAAGCACACAGCCAAAGCTATACTGGAGTGGCTAAGGAACAAAAAGGTAAATGTCCTTGAGTGGCCCAGTCAAGCCCCGACCTAAATCCAATTGAAAATTTGTGGCATGACTTGAAGATTGCTGTCCATCAACGCTCCCCAAAGAACTTGACAGAGCTTGAACAGTTTTGTAAAGAAGAATGGTCAAATATTGCCAAATCTAGGTGTGCAAAGTTGGTAGAGACCTATCCCAACAGACTCACAGCTGTAATTGCTGCCAAAGGTGCTTCCACCAAGTATTAACTCGGGTGGTGGAGACTTATCCAATTATGTTCTTTCAGTTTTGTATTTTTAATATATAATTTTTTTCTCAATAAAAACTTTTTTCCCCTTAACAGTGTGGAGTATGGTGTGTAGATAAGTGGGAAAAAATCCTTATTTAAATGCATGAAACTCTGAGGCACTGACACAACAAAATGTGACAAAAGTTCAAGGGGGTGTAGACTTTCTATAGGCACTGTATATCTTGAAGTGCTAACTCAGTTCTAATTAAACTTGGTGTGAACATATTTTAGTAAAGCTATTGAGTGTATTCGAGTCTGAGAGTATATGAAGGCATCTATTCAACTTGCATTTTTACCGTAAGTGCAGTGTAAATCAGGACATGGTGATCCACTTTTCAGTGTTACTCATTTTGTTTTTGCAGCAATGGCAGGGGATGCATGCCACTGCATGTTAATTTATTTACAGTATTTAAAAACTTTGTTCTACATATTCACCTGAGTTAACACGTTGATTGTAAATCTTCTTTTGCATTGTATTGTTTTTTGCATACAGTACTAATTTTTATTTATTTTTTATTTAAGAATTATCTGGCATTTTTAAAAGCTTCACTCCAGAAACAAAACTTACAGAAGTGAACAAGGAGAATCAGGAGCTGGAATGTAGCCCTCTGGAAGAGACAAAGGAAGATGGAAGCTCCTCGTCGTCGTCTGTGAAGGATGAATTAGAAGAAGGAGAAATTGTGAGTGACAGCGAGGAAGAAGAGAAGCAGGTGGTGATCCCCTGTACTCGCCAGATAAAAAAGAGTCCCAGGCTTGAGAAGAAGCCAAGCAGTCCTAAGGCTAGAACCCCAGCTAAGCAGGTCAAACCAGCAGCTTCGCAAGGCAACACTGCAAAGAAAAGCAAAACCAACTCAACAGCAATAAAAAACTCTCAGTCCTCCTCAAACAAATCCCCTTCAAATAAGAGACGCTTTCAAACTGTTCTGACATCTTTGTCAAACTCAGATCCTTCCTCTATACACGAGGTTATGGACATGCTAAAGTTTATACGCAAGCAAATAAGGAAAAAGTACATGAAGCTGCACAAAAGCTTTCCGGCGAAAACATTCTACAACGTCATTGAAATGTCCCTTTCCGAGTTCACAGAGTTTGTTAAGAATCTAAACTGCTCCAAACTGTCCAACTCGGAACAGAACTTGAAGTCCAAACTCTGCAAGATCATTACAGCGATGCTGAAGCAGATTTCCAACAACGGTATTGTCAATCGCATCTTTGAGCAGAACTCTCCCAATCTCAAAAGCAAGCTCTGGATCTTTGTGGATCAGCAATTTGACTTCTTGTTCAGAGAACTCCAGGCTGCTCTGATTAATCTGTGCGAATGTGCTGATCTGGGGCAACCTTCAGATGAGAAGGGCAAGAAGGATAAAGACCATACGAGGAAAGAAACCAAGGAGGAACAGAAGACACAAATCAAATCGCCAAAGACACCGGTCAACAAAGCAAAGAGGAAGGCCTTGGAGACTGAACCGAAATCTGATTCGAAAAAGCAGAAAAAGTTATTTAAGTCCCCAAACTTAAAATCCCCAAAGACTGGCTTAGGAAGTAGGGGCAAAAACCTAAATAACTACAAGGAGGATAAAGCAAAAAATTATATAGAGCCATCAAATAAGGTTTTCAAACAAAACCCTGGCTTGTCTACTGTTAATACACTAAACACAGTGGACTCGCCTAAAAAAGATGTTGCTCCCACAATAAACCCAGCCACATGTACCCCAAGGAAACCTTTAAATGTCCCAGACAAATCAGATTTCAGTTTTCAAATCTTAACAGAGCAGCAGGCATCCCGTCTGACTTTCAATCTGGTCACAGACTCTCAGATGGGGGAGATCTTTAAGTGTTTGCTGCAGGGGTCTGACCTGCTGGAGCAGAGTACTGCTGGGGCGGAGAGCCACAGCTGGCTGGTTGGGACTCCTCGGAAGGCAGCTCCTGGTGAAGAGAAGTTGTTCATGCTGCCCACCCCGAGCAAGGCTTTAACACCGATGAAAGTCTCAACTGCTACCCCTTGGTCTGTTATCAGTCCTGAGAAATTCCCTGCTTTTGATGGCAGAATCAGGCTACCACTGAACCCAGCTTCATTAGATGAGAGCTGTATGTTGGAAGTCCCTTGTGCTAATTTGGCGGATACAGAAGCCGCATGTGCCTCTCTTCCACAGTGGTCAATCTCCCATTCTGTGTTGACAGAAGATCTGGCGGTTTCCCTCACCATCCCTTCCCCACTAAAATCAGACAGTCACCTAAGCTTTTTGCAGCCAGAACATGGAGAAGTCATTGCTGTTCCGGATAGCGTCCTCAGTGCCCATTATAGCGAAGATGCTCTTTTTGATGGGGAGGATGCCACTGAGCAGGACATCCACTTGGCGTTAGATTCAGACAACTCAAGCAGCAGCTCAGATTGCAGCACCACCTGGCCTAGCCAGGCCACTCCACCTGGCTTTCAGTTCAAACCCCATCTACCAATGCAGGCCGTGGTTATGGAAAGATCCAATGACCACTTTATTGTTAAAATCAGACACACATCTACCAATGCCTCCTCAGAAACTGAGCAGAAGTCTCTAAGCAATAAGAGTAAGTCACTTGAACCCTCGGAAGATGAGGAAATGCTACCATACACAACAGACACGGCTGTGGCAATTTGCAGTGGGACTACTGGTAAAACGGTCATTAATGCTTTGTGTGACAATACATATATGCATTTAATTAAAGAGAGTTCATCAAAGGTTTTAAGTGTAATGAATAGTCCTGCTTCTAATCAAGATACAGACTGTTCTGATGTTAATGGCAGGTGTTGGCCTGCAAGACCTGCCAGGAAATTATCAGAAACTGAGGAGGACGACTCTTCTGCTCAGGGGGCTTCTCAGAACTGCTCACTGCAGATTGGGCGATCCCAAGACCACAGTGAGTCTGAGCAGTGCGGCGGTGTGTGCTCTGGCAGCAACAAGCGGACGAGGTGCCATTCTGAGCCCGCTGCAAAGAAACCAAAAAGAGACACGACCCCTGTCTGCAAAGGGAAAAAGAAAAGGAAAAGGAAGTCTGAAGAAAGCAGCAGTCATTCTGAAAAAGGAAGAAAATCCCCCAGCACAAAGAAGTGTAGGATATCCTCTTCTGCACAGTCACCCAACAGCCTGTCAGCCAAGAATGTCGTCAAAAAGAAAGGAGCGGTTTTGGTAGCGTGGACAAGGTAAATACGTTTATAAAACTGTTTTCTCTCATCACCCTAACAACATTATTAAATGTCTCTTTTGGGGGGAGGTGATGTCTGTGCACAAGGATTTTTGGCTTGGTGTTTCAGAGCGCCAAAGAGAAGTCTGTTTTGCAAATTCAGTAACAGCACTTAGTGTTTTTTATGGAAAGCTCAAGAGTCTTTGAATACCAGTGTGATAAACCCACACATTATGGCGCAGATTCACTGAACTTGTGCAAAGTTTGCTTTACAGCAATCTTTTTGTTTTAACAAAAGATAAAGACTTTTGCATGTTGGGTACAGATTTAGTGGTGTCCATATGATTGGTTTTTACTGACCCTTCTATCGGCTTGTTTTATTTACAGTTTCACATTGACCTTTTATATTTCAGTTCAGCTAACACGCTCATGAGATGGTGTCACTTTGTATCTGTCAGGCTCATTGATTTCTGTGTCGTTAATGCGTTTCCTGCTGTCCCTCAGGGATGATGACCGGGCTATTCTGGTTGACATCAAGAAGCAAGGGGCATCTGAAAAAACCTTTTGCTCACTGGCCTCCAGGTTAAACAAGTCTCCATCTCAGGTAAGAAACAGTCTGGGTTTGCTTTAATTCACTTGATGAGGAATAACCCATTTTTTGAAAATTTTATATATACACAGTACAACCTCCAGTTACGAACCGCTTTGGGAATGGAGGTTGTTCGCAAGTCCGAAATGCCCGTGAAAATAAGTTTTTCAATGGCTTTAATAAATGTGTACACCTGCTATCTACACTCTGTCTGGAGAATAATACAAAGATACAGTACAGTAATGCAATACTCATTGTTACGGTTCTAAAGTCAGAATAATTCTGAGGTTCTATGTGTGTGTGTGTGTGTCTCTTTTCTTTTATTTTTTATATAAAACGTAAGCATCTAAGATATTTTGGACTGTGCTTGAAATCTTTTCATTCTTTTCCTGCACTGCACTTCTTTTCTTGTTTTTCTCAGGATATTAAGAGGAGGAGGGTCATTTATTTTTGTTTGTCTTGGTCGTTTTTGTTGTGATCGTAACCGTTTTTTATTTCTTTGTATTTGCAGGTTTATGAGAGGTTTGGCCAGCTGATGAAACTGTTCAAAAAGACTGAAAAAATAAACAGCTGAACATCTGCATTTAGCTGGTGAACTACGTGGGGATATATACAATACATTCACCTAAAATAAAAAGAATGTGTTGGCTCATACCTGCAGGTAAAGAACTAGGCATGGTGCCTCTGTGCTCCAACCCTCTTCACTCCAGTGGTGTGTGTAGAGAAGAACATGAACACCTGGCAAGCATGCAGCTGGGGGCCAGATGTTAATCACACTGACCGGGGCCTGTCTGCATTAGTGATGAGGATAGGCTACAGACCCAAAGCTGCTTAGGAACACACAAGGTGTGTGGGCCAATAGGAGCTCAGTCACTCCAATTTTTGTTTTTCTCCTGATTTGAAGGATGTTTGAAGCCTTATGATAATGTATTCAGTTTAAGGATTACTTAGCACCCTGTAATATTTACTGAAAATGATAACCTAACATTTTCTGTATCCTGTGTTTATTTTACATAATCAGTTTAATTTTTTTTAAATTCAGTAGAACCTCAGGCTTACGAACACCTTAGGAATGGAGGTTGTTCGTAAGTCTGAAATGTCCGTAACTCTGAAAATGAGTTTACAACGGTTTTAAAAAATGTGCACAACTGCTATCTACAGCCTTAATCTAGTGAATAATACAAAGATACAGCACAGTGATGCAATACTCGTATTGTTATGATTTGAAAAGCTATATTTAACTTGTTTAAATTGTAACTGTAGCAAAAACACAGATTTAATCGTCCAGGAAAAGCTGGGTTAACATGCTTGTTTTTATTTTATTTTAAAAACAAAATACATTTGAGTCATTTAGAGTCCTTTTGGCTTGGGAAAAAAAACTTTGCTTTGTTTAAAACTAAAATGCTTCTAGTAAAATTGCCCATACTTGCTTTGAAATCAGCCTCACTTCTGTCTGGATACTTTCGTTGGTACAGTAATTTTACCTTCATGACCAGCATGCCTCTTATGGAGTGCTTTATCAAACTCATCATCATTGTCTTCAGATTTGCATGACAGTTTCCCGATTACCATATTCCCATGATACCGCTGTCATGTTTTTAAAAATATTTGAAACCTTTTCTTTCAATTGAAAGTGTAACACGTTTGTGTTTCCCAGTTCTTGACATTTCAGTAGGTTAACGCTGCACTTTTTCAAAATGGATTCTGGTTGTATTGTAGGCATGGTTGAGTGATCAAATACTTCCAGCTAAAAGGGGGTTCAGTTGACCGGTCAGTTCATATGTTAGGTTTTCGTAACTGAGGTTCTACTGTGTATTTATTTAAAAAATCCTGGGTCATAAAACTGATGAGGAATGAAACTGTACATACATACATACATACATACATTATTCCTCAATTGCCTTCTGTTTGTTCTTCATTTGTATCCACGCCAGTCCTGATTGCCAGTGAGTAGGACTGGGAGCTAATTCTCTGGTAGCAAGAATGGTGTAGATGTTTCACTACTGTATGCCTGCCTTATATTTAGAGCTCAGGAACTCTACTTTTTTTTTTAATCCACCGAACATTCAAGTTAAAAAAAACCTTGATGGTCGTAAAAATAACTAATATGCATATCAGAACAGAATTTTCTACACATTTGGCCAGTATTTGTTTCTTTACCCATCTGATTAATACCCCAGGATGTGTAAATAAAAACAGAACAATTTGAATTATGTTGATAAATGTTTCATCACTATATATTCAATGTTTCTTTGTTTAAATAAAGAGCAAGGTGTGTGCTCTTGCACATTCACATTTTTATTTTACGTAATAATGGCATAAAGACTTGAAATTCAAAAATGAATGGTTGCATTGGACGAGACATTATTGGGTACTGTACTCTGTGTGTATGAAGATTCCTTGCAGACCTCGGTTGTATCCTCTTCCAGTATTGACACCATGCACAGCGGTGCGATGCACCAGTAACTGGAAATGAAGGAAGTAAAATGTAATGCAATTATCTGTCCAGAAGCAAGTTCTACCTCAGCAGGCACTGGGATCCCAACAGTAAGACGGTGTAAAGCACTGGAAGAAGCTATGCTAATATACTGTGAACCGAAATGTAATATAACAAGGCACTTAGTAAATGTATGCAAACATTGTAGAATTGATTATGGGCAGTTAATAGGCAATTCCCATTTTCAGTTACATTGTCTGTTAAAACACTGTAGTTTTAGAAAATGGCTGTGAACCCTTAATAAATCAACCCATCCCATATTGGGACAATGCAACAGCATTAAACTTTTTTTATTTTTTTTTGTTTTTGCTACCTGACCACCCCTCCCTCTATGGTACAGTGTTTTCTAGACACAAGTGGTTCGTTCCATATCTGCATTGATGTACTGGACTCAGTATAAAGTGAAGATTTCATTCAAGGTATCCAGATTGTCTTGCTTCATACTGGATGAATATTTGATAATGTAAAAAGTTGTACTTTTTTTTTTTATTACTTTTCTCTGTAAAATGTTATTTTTATGATGACTTTGTTTCTGCTAAATCTGGCTACAAGTAAAACATATACAGTATAAGTTGTAAATAAATTCTTAATATTCTTATTAATTTATTTTCCCTATTTTATGTATTAACACATGTCCAAATTTAACGTTGAAGGCACAGAAGTTCTCATTGTCCAAGTTTCATATAAAGTTTACAGCTGACACGTTCCAGTCTCGTGTTGTCTTTACATGAACATGCCCCTGTCTCTTAAAGTTCTTTCCCTCCTATCTTACTGCTGCTGCTTGCGCTGCTTAAAGCCGTTTCTCCAGCTGGCCCATAGCATTGCGTGGACCCTTGAAAGGCCTTATTGACACCAATCTCTTCTCATTTGACATACTTTAAGGCCCTAATGAATGCAATTTGTTTAAATGTATCCATGTTGTATTTTAATAAAAGCCTTTATTTGCAACTAGGTGACTTGATTATGTGACTATAACTCCATGGCTTTCAGCAAAAAGCTAGTTTAGCGTATCAGAAAAGTGCAGAACCCATTCACAAAACACTTGTTTTTACAGTGTACCCAGCATACATATTTTCAATGAAACGCATCATGTGCGTAATTGTCATGTGTCTAATCTATATGTCTGTATTACATAAAACAATAAGAAAATAAATAAAACAATTATTCAATGATTTCCAAGAACGCTTTTGTATAGCAAAGTGCGTGGGTCCATTCCATAGTGGAGAACTAATGTGCTACAAATAGATTCAAGAAGTCTACCATTCATTTGAACAAAAGGTGAAGCCAATGGCTCTTAAAATAAGGCAGTTGACTATGAAATCAGACATGACTCATTGATCGTTTTGCCTGGCTGTACAAAACCATATAGATTTGGAACTAGATTAGTCATGGCCATGTATATAATTTGATTTAAATTTCTCAAACCATATACTTTAAACTGTATTTAAAAATGCTTTATCTATATACATTTGAGACAGTTACAATATTAATTTATGTAAACTGTATACATAATACTGCTGCAAATAAAATATATTTCTGTAATAGAGGCATATTGATGGCACCAGTAAGTGTGTGTTAGGCCCCAGGGTGCAGAGCAGTGTTTGTTAAGGACTTGCACTATGTTGATGCACTGTTTTCAATGATTGATTGGCAATTCTTTCTCCAGGGCTCAGTCCAGTCATCTGACGATCGATCCCTATATATTCTGAACGCTGCACTACCAAAGTTAGGGGAAACATTCGGCAAAGCTATGTTGAGAGTAAAGGCGACCTGTCTGAGCAGAGTTGGATGTTTAAAATAAAAGCGACGTGGACTGAAACATTATTTAGATCTGGAAGAGATAAAACTACAGAACATTTGATCATCTTCCCAGTGTAATGTGGCCACGTGCTCAATCTGGGGATTTCTGAGAACTGGGATCTACACCACTATTGAAAAGTAAGTCTGGTTTTAGTGCAGTTTAAACTGATTTATTTATATATATATATATATATATATTGCTCGAAAACAAATTATAGGAAAAATCTTTTGTAGCGAAAGTTTTGCTCTTGTGAATGAGGAAAAAAAGTTAGAAGAAATACATGTCTACAATTATTTATTTCAGCATTTTTTTTTTGCAAAACTCCAAAAATGCTCATTCAAAAGTATTCATACCCTGACAAGGAAAATTAAATGAATAGCTAGTTGAGCCACCTTTAGCAATAATAACCTTATTTAAACGATTAGGATATTTGTCAATGAGCTTTGGGCATGATTCTTTAGTGCTTTTTGACCATTCTTCAATGTAAAATTGTTCCAGTTCATTCAGATTCCGAGGACTTCTGTTGTGCGCAGCCTTCTTCAACTCATACCAAAGATTCTCAATGGGATTTAGATCAGGACTTTGACTAGGCCATTCCAGAATCTTGATGTTATTCTTCTTTAACCATTCTGAAGTATATTCTGATGTGTGCTTTGGATCGTTGTTGTGTTGGAAGGTCCAGTTGCACTTTATACCGAGTTCTGTAGTGGAGGGTTTCAGATGATCGGCCAATATCTTTTGGTATGCTATGGGATCCATTGTACCATGTATTGGAACTAAATTTCCTGTGCCATTAGAAGAAAAACAACTCCATAGAAGGATATTACCACCTCCATGCTTGACAGTAGGTATGGTGTTCTTTTCTTTGTACGCCTCACCAGACTTTCTCCAAATGTAACGACTATCAGCATGACCAAATAGCTCGATTTTTGTTTCTTCACTCCACAAAACCTTTGACCAGAACTCATATCCATCATTCAAATGCCGTTTTGCAAACTTTAAGCGATTGTCCTTGTGACGTTTTCTTAAGAGTGGCTTTTTCCTTGACCTGGGACCATTGAGACCTTCACCATGCAATACTCAACCTATGGAGCCAATTCACTGAATATTTTGGCAGCCAATCTCGAATTGTTATTAACCTTCCTCACAATTCTTCTACTTGTTCTTGGTGAAAGAACCTTCTTTCTTCCAGACCAAGGGAGTGTTGTGACAGTACCATGAGTCTTGTACTTCTTGATAATAGAAACAATAGTTGACATTGGGATACTCAAATGCTTGGAAATCTTCTTGTATCCTTCTCCAGCTTTATGACAATAAGTAATTGTCTGCCTAAGGTCCAGAGGTAGCTCTTTACTTCTTCTCATATTGACTTATTGGTAATGACAGCAATCATCCTTTGCCTAACACTTTTATACTCTCTAAGAATGTTCACCTACAATCCAGCATTTTCTAGACTTTTCTAGAATTATGTTAATAATTCTAGAAGTATGATAATACTATCATAGCATCAAATGATATGAATACTTTTGAATAAGCATTTTTGGAGTTTTGCAAAAATGTTTTTGAGAAATTTCTAGAAATTATACATTTCCATTGGGGTATGTAAACTTTTGACAACAACTCTGAGTGTGTGTACATATATATATATATATATATATATATATATATATATATATATATATATATATATATATATATATATATATAATATAATGGTTTGACTTTGTTTTGCAGAGTGAAGAAATGTGGGACTGAAAATGGGTGACTGGAACTTGCTTGGGAGCATCTTGGAAGAGGTCCACATTCACTCCACCATAGTGGGGAAAATTTGGCTGACAATCCTCTTCATTTTCCGAATGCTGATACTGGGAGTCGCTGCCGAAGACGTCTGGGATGACGAGCAGGTTGAGTTTATTTGTAACACGGAGCAGCCTGGCTGCAGGAATGTTTGCTATGACAAAGCCTTCCCAATCTCCCTGATCCGATACTGGGTCTTACAAATCATTTTTGTCTCTTCGCCTTCCTTGGTGTACATGGGCCATGCACTTTACAGGTTAAGGGCTTTAGAGAAGGAAAGACAGAAAAAGAAGGCCCAACTGAGAGCGGAACTAGAAGGGATTGAGCTGATTCTCGAAGAACACAAGAGGATGGAGAGGGAGCTGAGAAAGCTGGAGGAGCAGAAGAAAGTGAACAAGGCTCCGCTCAGAGGCTCTCTGTTGCGCACCTACGTCTTTCATATCCTAACCAGATCTGTGGTCGAAGTTGGCTTCATGGTGGGCCAGTATGTCCTATATGGATTTCAGTTTGACCCTTTATATAAATGCACAAGAATGCCTTGCCCAAACAGCGTGGATTGTTTCGTGTCAAGGCCAACTGAAAAGACCATTTTCATGTTGTTCATGTTTTGTATTGCAGCTGTTTCGGTGTTTTTGAACATCCTCGAAATCTCTCACTTGGGCGTCAAAAAGATCAAGCAAACTCTCTACGGGAGAACCGTCAGACATGGCACAGAGGAAGATTTGAGCATTTACAAATCCAAGAAAAACTCCATGGTCCAGCAAGTCTGCATACTGACCAACTCTTCACCGCACAAGATGGTTCCTTTAACTCAGACAAGTTACAAAATATTGCAGGAGGGCCAGCTGGACCCTGTGCCGATTTACGTGCCCTCGGCGGGGTTCAAGATGATACATGGTGGGAATGATGCGAAGGATGAAATCCTAAGGCAAAACCAAAATGACCACAGTCATGACGCCTTTAGCGATCAGCACCCTAGACAACTCCGCGAGCGCAGTCAGAGCCAGCTCCACGCGCAACGCCTGGATAAAGCCTCCGAGCGGCGCAATACATTAGAAGCCCGGGATCGTTCTTGCAGTAGCGACGACTCCAACAGGTCCCGGCAGAACGGCATCGGAGAGAAGAGCTTCAATCAACTGCAGCAAGCTGCCCTGCCTCCTAAAGCTTCGTTCCAGTCGAGCCAGCTGGAGATCCCTGCTGCTGTGAGGAATGCTCTTTGCAAACAGAGCCGGGTCAGCTGCTGCAAGGACTACGCAGAAGACCGCAGCGACTCCCCAGACAGCGGGCACTATCCTTCCACGAGGAAGGCCAGTGTTATGTCAAAGGTGGTATCTGAGAGTAAGCTGGCAAGTCGATCGGGTAGCCCTGACTCCAGGAACGGCTCCGGGTCGGAATCCAAGCACCTGGGAAAAGGAGAAAGCCCCCCCATGACGCCGCCTCCGTCCGGGCGAAGAATGTCCATGGCAAGTAGCGCACTCACTGAGATCACCAGACAGGACATGCATTTCAGATACGAGATCACCAGACAGGACATGCGTTTCAGATACGAGATCACCAGATAGGACATGCGTTTCAGATACGAGATCACCAGATAGGACATGCGTTTCAGATACGAGATCACCAGATAGGACATGCGTTTCAGATACGAGATCACCAGACAGGACATGCGTTTCAGATACGAGATCACCAGACAGGACATGCGTTTCAGATACGAGATCACCAGACAGGACATGCGTTTCAGATACGAGATCACCAGACAGGACATGCGTTTCAGATACGAGATCACCAGACAGGACATGCGTTTCAGATACAAGATCACCAGATAGGACATGCGTTTCAGATACGAGATCACCAGACAGGACATGCGTTTCAGATACAAGATCACCAGACAGGACATGCGTTTCAGATACGAGATCACCAGACAGGACATGCGTTTCAGATACGAGATCACCAGACAGGACATGCGTTTCAGATACGAGATCACCAGACAGGACATGCGTTTCAGATACGAGATCACCAGATAGGACATGCGTTTTAGATATGTCTACTTTTACTACACATTTGCAAGTACTATATAGAGTAGTGTTTCCTGAAACTAGCTTTGTTGCAAATGATTTAATATCAATGACCTTCACTTACTGGCTGAAAAAAAAATCCAAGGGATCAAATAAAAGGGGGCTTTTCTGAACTTTTGGCAGTAATACAAATATGAATAGTTAAGCTTCACCCTTAGAACAACATGTACACATTATATGATTGTTATGAAACGTTAAAGAATAAAATAATCCGATTTTACATTCACCTTCACAAATGTAGACAATTTGTTGGGACTATACTTTAGTCACACAGAAAACACAAACATTTCAGTGTAAAGTACATAAATACATATTTTAGAGAATTGCATGAAGTTTATGTTCATGTATGCCCAACATAAACTTGAAATATCACAAGTCAAAATCACATATCTGATATCACCGAGAAAGAAAAAGAAAAAACCTAGTGGTCACCATGGATTAGTGCTTTTATAATCAGCCTTGCTTTTTTGTCTATCTGTTGGCCTACGTAAAACTCATATCTATATGTGGCAACAAAAAACGGAAACAGTTGTGGACTGGTGTGTTCTCACGTAACCAGTATTTTGGATTGTACGGTTTTATACCTCCCCTACTGATTGAACAGCAGCTTGGTAAAATGCGACTTACTTTGGTTTATTCTACGTTACGGCTAGAACATATAAAACGGACACAAACAAATAACGTAAAAGGTAAAGTACCGTATCTAAATACTACTGTACCATAAATGGACATGCAATAATTTGTTTTTTCTATTTGTTTTAGAGTATGCTACTAGAGCTTTCTTCCATCATGAAAAAATGAAAAACCAAGATCGACGTTTCAAGACGGCAAGAACACGACAGTGACTGGATTGCTCATTACAGTGAATCATGTCACAGTTATTTATTTATTTATTTAGTTATTTATTGTGCCAAGTCTGCTTTATGCCAACAGTAAAATAGCATTACTCCATGACTGTAAAACATCGTTATGCTCGTAATTCATGTTGTTTTTATTAATAAGCATTTCAACAACATTGCACTTTACAACAGAAACCTTTCAAGAGAAAGTCTGGATTGTCGTTCAGCATCTATTACAGTAAAACCTGTATTACCACATTACAACTAAAGTGTAACATGTTATTTTTCTATACAGGTGAAAGCCGCCGTGTGTAGGCCGTCACACGTGTCCGGTTAATTCAGCTTTAACTGTACGGCAACAATTCTTCAATCACAAAACAGGCAGATCAGAAAAACTTTGAATTAACTCCCATTTTTTATAAAATTAAAAACACCTGTCAATCCAAATAACTAAATAATATAGACTTAAACACTGTGAACTTGTTTCTCAGTTGAGTAACACTAAAAGACTGGAGAAAAATGCTTTGAAATCATACCGTTTCCTAGACAGGGCATAGATACATTTTTACAGAGGTCAATGTTCTTTAAACATAAGTTAACATACAACATTGCGCTTTCAGACAGAGAACAATGATCGAATATACTATACGTTACCTACACAGCAGATGCAATAATATAGTGCAGTGTGTTTGCTTTACTTGTAATACATGAGATTTACCTTACATTTCTCTCTTTTAAACATATTTCAAGAAATGTTATGCTTTTTATTTAAAAATGTCAGTGTCGCTCTAAGCAGTAAAAAGCTCACCATCATAATGGATTACTTTTTCATTTTTCTCCTAAAATGTATTTATTTATTTATTTTGTAAGGGAACCCTCATGTTTATCATTAAAAAAATGTTACCCTTTTAGAAAACTTCATAATGGTCATTAGCACACGTGATTTACACTTTTTTGATGTGGTTTTGCTGTATTTACCACAAGGGTGATTGGGACCAGCTGAAAAACTAACCTAAAAACATCGCCCTGAAAACAATAAACGTCAGGAACTAGTTTTGTTAGAAATCATGAACTGCGTAAACACCACTGGATGAAACACCCAGACGAAAACAAAAACACAACAGTTTATGATACATAACGATATGTTCTTTATTTCATTAACAGAAATGGTGTCTAGACCAAAAAAAAAAAAGTTTTTTGAAAACACTAGCAATTAAGTGAATGAAAAGGGGGGTTTCTTCTGCACAACACTGTATTTACATCGAGTACAAGAAGTACTTAAATCCATTGGGGTCATAGCATTTAGAAAAAAAAAAAGTACAAATTCTTAGTAACAGAATAAGCATTAACAGCTATCTCATACTGACCATATATAAACACAAAACACTCTTCTAGAAAGAAAAAAAAACAAACCACCCTTGGAGACTACAAGCCTAGAACTAATACATTAAAAAATGACGCACCAAATTTTACTAATACATTAATCCCATAGAATCTGTGTAAAAAGCATGTAGAAAAACACCTGGTGCAATTTGATACAGTCATTGACCAGTTATGAGAGGTATGAAGGATTTTACAGGTAGATAAGTGTGAAAAAGTCCATACTGCTGAGCTGGGGCGGGGCTTGGTAGCCCCTGCACACTGATTTCACCCTGTTGTGAATATGGCCTCTGAAAACTGTAAGGCAAAGATTGGAGGTGCACTTGTATCCACATGAAACAAACAGGTGTCAAGCCAGGCTGTGGAACACATGGAAATAACTACGAAGTGGCCTCTTACAGTCTTACATGGAGAATCCCAAATTCCCACAGAAATGTCACACCTTAGACACAGGACACACATTTCCCTTTCACATCACCTCTGGTGTTTTGTCTTCCAAGAGAGGACACTGGTATAAAGTTTAGCAACCAGATTCCGGCAATCAGAATGCTCCTAATAAAGCCAGTAGAAATGCTGACTTGATAACCAGGCTTATCAACATACGAGCTAGCAAATGTGACTCACCCTGCATTTGCAATTTGCCAGCTTGCTTCTCAATTCTGGATTTTGCTGCACATTATAAAAAAACTAAATCTCTTAACATCAGCCCACTTCATAAGCAGCGTTGAGTTTAGTGAATTACTTCAAGGTTGCAATTTGTTTTGGTAGTTCATATATATATCTATCTATCTATCTAGATATATATATATATATATATATATATATATATATATATATATATATATATATATATATATATATATATATATATATCCAGATAGAAACAGCCTTTCTGTGTAATTTGGCAAACAGGCTTAACAAAATGAAACTCAATTAATGTTTTTTCACACCAGTCATCCAAAGAATGCATCACATAGCCCTTTGTGTGGGTTTAACTTTTGTGCTAATCTCCATACTCAGACTTTAACAATACTGCTTATTTGAGAAAGGATCAAATTTAGGGAGCAACATGAAATATAAAAGCGTCAAACACTGACAAGTCTTGCAGTAAAAACAGCAACAGCTAAAAACAAAACAAACAGCAAAACATAGTCTGTTCCACAGTCACGCTGGATTGAAACCTTATACTCAAGGCACCCTGAGACAACATACAGGCTTGTCGATACCATATAGATTACTACTTGAAAAAAAGAAACAGCTTTATATGAGACAAGGATATAGGCAGTGGCACAGCACAAACCTGTCATGAAGGGCAATACATAGATTCCAGGCAGGGTTTAAATTCATCGGATAAACCCCTTTCCTAATTCAGCAACCAGAGGCTCCCTTTGGAAGTAACATCACTTCGCACTGTGGACTCCACCCTGCTTTTGGGTTGATATATACAGTACAGATTTGTCAGGAGTCTACCTGGTGGCATGAAGGTTCAAAAGCATTCTGATTATTAAAGCCAGCTAACACTGGGTTCATGCAGCCACTTGTTTCTCTCGGTGCTGTTTCATAAAATTAAAGCAGAGGAAAGCAATTTAAGTAATCAAAATACTAGCCAGACCCATTCTACACACTCGTTGCTATGCAAATAATACATCTATAGCTTATGGTTTTGCAATGCAGGTTCAAAAACGTTCATTTTCTTATAAAACCGAAGCCCAATCAGAGCTTTTTTTAAAATCTTATTATTGTACTGATGATCAACAAAGGATCAATAATGAACACGGTTCAGCCTTATAGCTGATCCACCACCTCGTTCTAGTCACCCTTTTTATTACCTGATAACAGTTTGTTTTGTTGGTTTGCAATACAGTTCAGTAAAGCACAAACATTTATGTCAATGAAAAACAAAGAATAAAACAATTCCACAAACTCGTCACTAATAACTGTAGTTAGCTAGAAACCCTGAAGCTTGGTTCAGAGCTGTGTGAGCAGTGGTGTTTGATCAGTGGTTCAGAGCTGTGTGAGCAGTGCTGTGTGAGCAGTGGTTCAGAGCTGTGTCAGCAGTGCTGTGTGAGGCAGAGCTGTGTGAGCAGTGCTGTGTGAGCAGTGCTGTGTGAGGCAGGGCTGTGTGAGGCAGGGCTGTGTGAGCAGAGCTGTGTGAGCAGTGCTGTGTGAGGCAGGGCTGTGTGAGCAGTGCTGTGTGAGCAGAGCTGTGTGAGGCAGAGCTGTGTGAGCAGTGGTTCAGAGCTGTGTGAGCAGTGCTGTGTGAGCAGAGCTGTGTGAGGCAGAGCTGTGTGAGCAGTGCTGTGTGAGCAGTGGTTCAGAGCTGTGTGAGCAGTGCTGTGTGAGGCAGAGCTGTGTGAGCAGTGGTTCAGAGCTGTGTGAGCAGTGCTGTGTGAGGCAGGGCTGTGTGAGCAGAGCTGTGTGAGGCAGGGCTGTGTGAGCAGAGCTGTGTGAGCAGTGGTTCAGAGCTGTGTGAGCAGGGCTGTGTGAGCAGAGCTGTGTGAGCAGTGCTGTGTGAGCAGAGCTGTGTGAGCAGTGCTGTGTGAGCAGTGGTTCAGAGCTGTGTGAGCAGTGGTTCAGAGCTGTGTGAGCAGTGCTGTGTGAAGCAGAGCTGTGTGAGCAGTGGTGTGTGAGGCAGAGCTGTGTGAGCAGTGGTGTGTGAGGCAGAGCTGTGTGAGCAGTGCTGTGTGAAGCAGAGCTGTGTGAGCAGTGGTTCAGAGCTGTGTGAGCAGTGCTGTGTGAGGCAGAGCTGTGTGAGCAGTGGTGTGTGAGGCAGAGCTGTGTGAGCAGTGCTGTGTGAAGCAGAGCTGTGTGAGCAGTGGTTCAGAGCTGTGTGAGCAGTGCTGTTTGAGCACTGGTTCAGAGCTGTGTGAGCAGTGCTGTGTGAGCAGTGGTTCAGAGCTGTGTGAGCAGTGCTGTGTGAGGCAGAGCTGTGTGAGCAGTGGTGTGTGAGGCAGAGCTGTGTGAGCAGTGCTGTGTGAAGCAGAGCTGTGTGAGCAGTGGTTCAGAGCTGTGTGAGCAGTGCTGTTTGAGCACTGGTTCAGAGCTGTGTGAGCAGTGCTGTGTGAGCAGTGGTTCAGAGCTGTGTGAGCAGTGCTGTGCGAGCAGTGGTTCAGAGCTGTGTGAGCAGTGGTTCAGAGCTGTGTGAGCAGTGGTGTGTGAGCTGTGGTTCAGAGCTGTGTGAGCAGAGCTGTGTGAGCAGTGGTGTGTGAGGCAGAGCTGTGTGAGCAGTGCTGTGTGAGCAGTGGTTCAGAGCTGTGTGAGCAGTGGTGTGTGAGCAGTGGTTCAGAGCTGTTTGAGCAGTGCTGTGCGAGCAGTGGTTCAGAGCTGTGTGAGCAGTGCTGTGTGAGGCAGAGCTGTGTGAGCAGTGGTTCAGAGCTGTGTGAGCAGTGCTGTGTGAGCAGGGCTGTGTGAGGCAGAGCTGTGTCAGCAGTGCTGTGTGAGCAGTGGTTCAGAGCTGTGTGAGCAGTGGTGTGTGAGGCAGAGCTGTGTGAGCAGTGGTTCAGAGCTGTGTGAGCAGTGGTGTGTGAGGCAGAGCTGTGTGAGCAGTCCTGTGTGAGCAGTGGTTCAGAGCTGTGTGAGCAGTGCTGTGTAAGCAGTGGTTCAGAGCTGTGTGAGCAGTGCTGTGTGAAGCAGAGCTGTGTGAGCAGAGCTGTGTGAGCAGTGCTGTGTGAGCAGTGGTTCAGAGCTGTGTGAGCAGAGCTGTGTGAGCAGTCCTGTGTGAGCAGTGGTTCAGAGCTGTGTGAGCAGTGGTTCAGAGCTGTGTGAGCAGTGCTGTGTGAGCAGTGGTTCAGAGCTGTGTGAGCAGTGCTGTGTGAGCAGTGGTTCAGAGCTGTGTGAGCAGTGGTGTGTGAGGCAGAGCTGTGTGAGCAGTGCTGTGTGACCCCTGGTCCTTGTTTCTTTTTTCAGGTTGAAAAAGTCCCCTGGGTCGACACTGTCAATACCTTTTAGGATTTTGAATGCTTGAATCAGATCAAAGCGCAGTCTTCTTTGTTCAAGACTGAATAGATTCAATTATTTTAGTCTGTCTGCATACAACATGCCTTTTAAACCCAGGTTAATTCTGGTCGCTGTTCTTTGCGCTCTTTCTAGAGCAACAATATCCTTTTGTAACGAGGTCACCAGAACTGAACACAATATTCTAGGTGAGGTCTTACTAATGCATTGTAAAGTTTTACTTCCCTTGATTTAAATTCAACACTTTTCACAATATATCCGAGCATCTTGTTGGCCTTTTTTATAGCTTCCCCACATTGTCTAGATGAAGACATTTCTGAGTCAACATAAACTCCTAGGTCTATTTCATAGATTCTTTCTTCGACTTCAGTATCTCCCATATGATATTTATAATGCACATTTTTATTGCCTGGGTGCAGTACCTTACACTTTTCTCTATTAAATGTGATTTGCCATGTGTCTGCCCAGTTCTGAATGCTGTCTAGATCATTTTGAATGACCTTTGCTGCTGCAACAGTGTTTGCCGTGTTGTCCGCAAATTTAACAAGTTTGCTTACTATACCAGAATCTAAATCATTAATGTAGATTAGGAATAGCACAGGACCTAATACTGATCCCTGTGGCACTCCACTGGTTACCTCACTCCATTTTGAGGTTTCTCCTCTAATCAGTACTTTCTGTTTTCTACATTTCCTTGAATCCCTACTGCATTCAGTTTGAGGATTCATCTTTTATGCGGGACTTTGTCAAAAGCTTTCTGGAAATCTACATAAACCATCTCATATGCTTAGCAATTAGATCTTTACAAGGATCAGGGGTTCACTGAATGTTCTTCACGATCCAGATAAGCAGGAAAAATGTATTTAATATAATTTAATATAATGTATTTAATGTTAACCCTACGTTTCCCTTAGTGACATCCTGTCTAACGTATAAAGCTTTGTATTTCCAGTTTAATGATTATTAAGTCATGACATGCTGAATTTTATGGCTCTTAATTCTACAACTGTGTCAGGTTTAACTTGTGGAAACCATTTTTTTATTTTAGATAATACTGATGACGATAAAAATACCAAATGTGCTTAGTTTGTATTTCTGTTTTGTGGTGTTGTTGTTTCCTGAATAAAACAAAACAAACAAAACCAGCCGGAGAACTCGTGTTGTGGACTCAAACAAAAGTGTGCTAACATGTGTAAATGAGTATCAGACATTCTGTAACTACACAGAACTACATTATTCAACATTATAACCAGATGCAATTAATGTTTTTTGTTTTCCTTTATAATAGTTTCCAATTAGATTGGGAGTTCAAAATACTGATTCTTAACCAGATCATCTCAGGCATCACTACAAGTATGATCGTTTCTTCGTTAACCACAGATTCTTTCCAAATTTCAATACATTTGGGAGCACAAGCATATAATGAAGTTTACAAGGAAAACACATCTATTTTGTTACCACCAGGGGGAGCAATCTTTATAAGTGCCAAATGAAGTGCATTCTTTCCCATTTTTGCAGGGCTTCACAACTCTAGATAAGAAAATACCCCATTCTGGAGAGCTGAATTTGCACGTTGAGTGCTCAGAGCATTTGATAAAAAAAGTGCTAAGATTTCTACAGGAGCTGATAAGACAAAAATCTAATAGTACAGAATAAAAGACAAAAGTAAGAAGTATACTTCTGATAATACTGCAGCATAGCTTATAATACGTTTATACCAAAGCTCCAACTGTTTGTAATAACAAATAAAAGGAACACTGAATAATGTTACACCAATGAGAAACATGGCCAAAAACTCACCCTCTCGTTTTAAATAGCGTCTTTTAAATCTTTTACCTGACCCACCCTGTTCTCCATCAGGACAGCACCCCTATTGAACCGCCCGCTATGAATTCAAACAGAGAACAGGCTTCATTAATGTGTTACTCAGTGTTAGGTAATCAGTTCATATTCACCTCACATGACCTGTTTCCTGGAATGGATTTCTCATTCCAACACTCGACTCACATGTAGGTCATTACAGACCAGCTCGTTTTTAACAAGGCTTGTATCCTGAGTGTAAGAATACTAGGACATTTCTGAAGACAGGAAAGCAGAACTAAGAAATGACAGCATCTGTGTGCCCCTAGAACAGATGCTTGAATCAAGCCTAGTGTGAATGAAACATCAATCTTTTTCTGTCTTTACATGACCAAAGTCTCCATGCTCAAATGGCACCCTATGGCAGTGCCACACATATATACATTAAACTTTGTGCCAAGCAAGCATTCTAATATTTTATAAATATGTAGAAAAAAATGATATTGCTGATGTGTGGAAACTACTGACTGCTTATCAAACCCATTTTTTTTCTCTTCATTTTAGCATTGTAAAAGGCAAAAGAGGAATGTTTGAATTCGAAGTTCTGTAGCAAGACACGTGAAGGGTTCCAGTTGCAGAAATGCTACAAACGAGAGATGCAGAAGAGATTCTTGCATATGAACACGTGCAGTCTAGCTGCTGTATGAAACTCTTGATCTGCCTCCAGAAACTGTCATTTATCTTATGAACAATATTGAACATTCAGAACAATTTCCTGAGTTTGCATCGGCGTGACATGGGCCACGGAGAGAAAGAGACAGAGAAAAGGGAGAGAGAGAGATAGAACTGCTGCTAGGTCCTTAGAGGTTTTTAAATCTGAGATGTTATCTGCCCATCCCTGTTGTGAATGAATTTCTAATATGTAAAAACAGTGTTGCCACTGCTGAGTTCCTTGCATGTAGCACCATAGTAAAGATTAAAGTCCCGTTTTTATGCTAAGGAGAGAATACCTGGAGAACAGTATTGCTGCTGTTAAGACAACTGTAGTGTCAACCTTTTTTCTTAAAAGAAAGTCCCAATGAACACTGGCAGAAGCTGACCGACACAACTGGACTGACCTACCAGGCATGGAGGGCGGCGGAGGAGACAAAAAGCCCACGGTTACTAGGTACAGTCTTTCCGAGGCTGTTCATCAGTTGTACATTTGTCAGTCATTTCCTGGCAGAAGTCCACAGTGACTGTCTGATTGCACTGTTCAAGAGAAGATCCCCTTTCTAGATAAACACCCGGGTCATGTTCACCAAGTGGGACTCTTCCTGTGCAGCTTTCTGATCCGTTGCCAGGTAACCACTCGGCCCCAAGTTGGGCGGGGCTTGGTTCTGTGCAGCACTGCATGTTTTCCCCCGTGCACTGAGAATTCATGAAGCTTTGTTCCGAGCCCGGTGAGGGGGACTTGGAAGAAGATGGGTTGATGCTGGCAGTGGCGGTGGCGCCTGTTTGATCCACTGGCCTGAGGACTGGGCAGTACCTCTGCAGGGACTGTATCTGCTCTGGGCTGAGCTGCACGTCCCGGCACACCTCCTGGGAAAGACATGAAAAGTTCTCCCACAGCTCTCCCATGCAAACTTTCAGCTGGTTCCTCTCCGTCAGCAGCTTGTCTTTCTCACAGACCTGACAACACACAATAGGATTCTTTAGTTTAATGTAGTTCACAGTTCTCTCAAAACAGTAATTGATTTGTGGTTCCTGTTTATACAGGTTTATAACACTGATGAAGGCATGAGGCATAACCTTTTGTCTACTTGACTTACTGTAGTTTCTGAGTTTTAGACTGTGTATGGACAAAGGGTGAGGCTGTTAGGCTGAGCAGCTTTCAGAACCAGTGTGATTACATTTATAAAGACACTGATACAACTCATTGTAATCACAGTGAGCGTCTATACTTATACTGTGTTCCTGTACATGTTACAAAATGTCTAGGATCATTTAAATGCTGTGATTGGCTAAACAAAATCACAGGACCGTGCAGTAAGAATTGTCTTACTGCTCGGCTAGGGGCTCATCACCTGTGAATATCAAAGCGTGTCTGGGTCATCAGCTATAGAAAAACAATACATTCAAACTGCAGTATAACAATATAAAGTTGAGTATCGAAAAGCAAAAAATGGCTCCAAGGTGTGTGGTAAGACATATCTTACCACTTGGGGGGGTCTTACCACACACCCAATCATGCGTCATTGCTTACTTCAACAAAGTAAATCTGTCAAATCAGAAACTGCACAACAGCAGAAACTAGAATTCAAAGAGAACTGTGGATGGGTGGATGGGTGGATGGGTACGGGGGTGGATTTTAATTATAGTTTGGTGTTCAACATAACATATGACAGGAGGATCTGCAGACCTAGATAAGGTACTCACCACTGCCTGTGATCAACAGAATTCACCGAAATCTATGTATCCCTTTGCAGCAGTCAATCATTTTTTGTTTGAAATAATTAGGAAATACATTCGCTTTGGAATATAATGTTAATGCATTATAGTATTTTTTAACCTAGTACTTGCATTGTGTTATTAATCTTTCAAGATAATTCCCTTGAAGAGAAAGTCAAATGCGCTTTTTTTTTTTCTTTTTTTTTTCTGCGCGCCGCTGGACTGAATTCATGACGTATGAAGATGTATTGTGCGTGATTAAGGCTATCCTCAGGACAGTGTGCTAACAAGGGACAAGCTCACTGAGCCAAATTCTTATTTGTTTTTAACATTACTTGTTAATGCAGCTGCTGTTGCCAATCACATATGGGAATTATTTAACAGCTACAGCAGGGAATAGGTCATAATTGCAGTTGATCTGATTTCCTCTCCTTATAACTTCACCCTATTTACTGCAGATTCTGTTTTGGCTCAATAGCATCTCTTTCCGATTCCCATGACATGACCTGTTTGGCGTGGACATACCAATTTGTGGATCTCACATTCGAGATTCTGAATGCAGTCCAGTTTCCTTTTCCGACAGCGCTGAGCTGCAATGCGGTTCTTACTCCTCCGTCGGATATCGTGAATGAACTCCAGCTGCTCCGAGGTTAGTTTGTGCATTTTTATCATCATTTGGAAGTCATTCCTTGGAAGTTCTGTGATTTGATCCACTGGGAAAGGAAGCTTGACCTGTAAGATATGAAAAAAGTCAGTTAAGATCCCAAATAAACATTTGTTTGAATTGTACTTAAATTATCGTGTACAAATGTAAGAGAGAACAAATTGACTGAAACTTTGACACAATAAACACTTTAGTAAACAGGGATGTCTGTGGCCTACTGCTGTTTAGGGTAGAAAACGAAAGTCTTGTTTAAAAAATGGAACAGGGTCACCATGGGTATCCAGAACTCTCCAGTACTGATTGGACACTACTAGTTACAAATACTTCTGGAGAGATAGTTGAACATTTCTCATTCCTTTAGTAGTTTGTGCAGACTTGGATACAGAAGGACTGTACCTGTTAATCAAGCACCTAATATCAGCAATGTATCAGAAACTGTCAGATGCTGTCTTTCCTATTGTGACTGAAGCTAAGGCAGCTTACTGTATGTATTAAGGAAGACATGTCAGGGATTTTTTTTTTTTTTTTTGGAACAAATTCACATGCAAGAATGCAGAGCACAGAATAATGAATGAGTACCACTGTAATACTGCCTGCTGCCAGAAGATGGCACCATCACTGCATTACCAGCATGTGAGAAGAGACTCGAAATGAAAATACTGTACTGTGCCTGAGAATGACCATAGTACTGTATATTGAGCAATCATGCCCTGGGCATATTACATATCCATCAGTAAAATACAAGTCATCTTTTAACCATCTGCATTACTGCAGTACAGGGGGGAGTAACAACACCAGCAGATAGCATGCCCACCTTAATTAAATCATGAGAGTGTTATTTACCACCCTCTAAATAAAACATGTCACAGGATTACTAGAAGACATGACTATACAAGTGATTTAGTATCAGCTGGCTCCCACATTTAGAAGACCCAGAAAAGCATTCTTGTGTCACTCGCTGAAGCACAGCCACTGACACTGCAGTCTACAGTGACGCTGAGGCTAATTGCCTTGGTAAAATAGTGGATTGCAGAGAAAAGGAAAAGATCTGCCAGCAAAGTGCTCAGCTTGGAGCAGAGGAACGATTACCCACAGGTAAGGTATTGGTAAGATAAGTAAACACATTTTTAAATTGTTTTCATACAGTTAAGGAAAGTTATTGAAGAAGTAGGGTAATATCAATTTGATCAGTATCACTATAATAACATGTTCACATGTTTATTAATAATAATAATAATAATAATAATAATAATAATAATAATAATAATAATAATAATAATAATGTAGAAGTGGATATTTTATTTGTTTTAGCTTTTTATTCTTGTAAATGCCATCCCTGTAATATTGTAGTCTGCAACATCAGTGATGTACAGTAGTGACACACAGTGATATACTGAAACCATACAAAAACTAGCTCAGCAATAAAGTTATGATGAAAAATTGTGCCTGAAATGCCAATCAATCATTCTAAACTGGGTTCATTATGGCAAAGAGAAATTCAACATAAAAACTAACTAAATAAATAAATAAAAACACAGTGCCTAACAAGCAGCATGACAGTGCTTATGACACATGAAAACAAAACCAGATCATTATTTGTCTTGCTCCTGCTATTCAAACAATGTCTGCAGCCGCTTGAAAGATCTTCCGGTTTACACATTAAGTAGGTCAGTGTGGCTGTGGCACTGTGGCACTGTGTTGTCATGTCATTAAATAATGGGATCAGATTACTGGAGTGCACTGCACCCATTGTACACCTCATTCACCTGTGAAACTGTGGCTCCTGAGCAGCTTTGTAAGGAAACACTATACCCCCTGCCCCCGCCCCCGCAGACACAAGAGAAAATAAACCACTGTCGGGATGCACTCGCACACAGCGCCTCACCGAAGGAACCTGGTGATGTGGAATCCTTCCAGCATTGCTGATTAATGGTACAAAGTGTATTTGGTTTAGTTCTCATGCCCTTTAGACAGTAAACACAAGCCCAACACCAGCTAACACATTTTCAATAGATTAGACCTCAAGCACTGTCGCATCCCGCTGTTGGTTAGAAAAGCACTGGAGCCAAACAATAACCTCTGGAGCTCACAGAGAGCTTCTCAAACATGCTTTGCCTCTTATTTGTTTTGACAAGTGGCAATTGTAAAGCAAAGCTTGGTCATATTTGTTGTTCTTCTGAATATAGTGAATGTGACAGATATACTATGACCATTTAAGAAGAACAGGGATATTTCATGAAATGAAACTAAATGAAAGGAACTGTAGGATACTGCTGCATGTTAAGAAATAAAGTAGGGAATTAGACAGTATTTGTAACTAAAATACTTACACCTACATTTTATTATTTGTTTTGTAAATGCAGAGCTGTCAAGAGAGACTAAGAACCCACACTCCCATGGAAAATAACCCTGTATGTAAATGCTCATGGTCAGTGGGTTACGGAGAAGGATTTCTGCACAGTGGCTGACCTTTTGTGTGTTTTCTCTTAGGATAGTACAGTGAATCTGTAAATTCAGGTTTTTAAATGTATGGGGTGTGAAACGTAGTAACAAACCACTAAAACAAACAAACAAAAAAAACACAATTCAAAGAGGGAGTTGTGTCTGTTAAAAAAAGGCAAATACAGACTGCTGTGCTGAAATAGTACTGTGGTTTTTTTTTTTTACAAAAACAAAAGGTAAAATCAGGTGACAATGAAAGCATGTGTGATCAATTTTAAATTATAACCACAGTTAACAATTATACAGATGCCCCCAAGATTAGTGTATTTAAACTCCTCAGAACTCTCTGGCACAAAGAGAGTCTCAGTTTATACTGTCAGAGAATACACTGGGCTCAGCCAAATTAGATACATTCAGTGCATTCTAGCAGCATCACAGAAACACAGATCCTAAAGGGCTTCCAGAAACAAAGATCTGAAACTCGATTTCATGTGGTTTTCAGCTCTACCATGTGTGTTCTGCTTATTAATACTGAGACCGCAATTTATCATACCGAGAACAGAAAATACAGTAGTTCAGCTTGCGATGGAGCTGACTTTCTGGACATCTCACTTCCTGTGCAAGTAACAGATTCACATATTTCTTAATATTCGCCGTATTACTAAATATTACCTTCTAGCTGCCTGACACGCATGCTGTTGTTTCATTGAGAATTATTCAAAGGAAATATGCTACCGGCACTATACTGTACTTAATTTAGCAACAAATCTATGTACTTTAAAATACAAAAACTTTGAATGGCAATACATTTTATTACTATTTGTCAAAATGAAAAAGAATAGTGTAACATGCTGTGGGGTTTGAAATATAATATTCTGTATTTAATTATAAAGGAGGTGGCTCACAAACTGGCACTGTAACCTGTGACCTTGTTACAATACCGCCGAGCAGCCATTGGTACTGCCTCGAATGACTGGCGCCTTCTGATTTTAGTCAGCAGTTGAACAGCTTCCTTCTTCCCCTGGATTCATTGTTAAACCTGCACTGTGAGGCAGGCTTGGCGTTCGCTCTGTTTGGGAGAGTGTGTCAACACTTGCACTGTTCCTTTTTACATCCGTTCAGAAAGGATGAAGCAGCAGGTTATTGATTTGGATTTAATCAAAGCCCTTTACTATTAAAGCACAGTAATTATCTAAGCGTTGCTTTTCAAGCGTAATTAAAAAAACAAAACAATACATGACTCCTCACATAATACTTCAACACATCTCTCCTACTGTGCTTGAAACTGTTTCATTGTATGTTTTTTCTAAATTTGGAAATGACAAAACTTTAGAAGATGGGGTCTACTGATTCAAAGAGTGGCATTTTTTTTTAATAAAGTAAAAGATAAAGGCATGCCAGTCTGTCTCACTGCAATAAACACACACTCTCCACTTACCTCCTGCCCTCGTTCTTGAGCAGGGCACGACTCGCTGTCTCCTTCTGAGAACGAGCCAGACTCGTCACTGGAATTGGTGCCGTATGACTGCTCACATTTAATCTTGGGCCTGACCTGGTTATACATGGCCTCGCCCACCATACCTTGCTCTTGTTGATCGGTAGCGAGACAACGGGGAGAGGTGGAAAATTCAAACTGTGGTAAACTACAAGGGGACCCTCCACTTCCGTCTTCTGCGTAAGAGTAGGAAGAGCAGGAACTAGAAGTCCTGGTCCTCGTTTCCGAGGGAGGGGAACGGGGACACACCTTGATTGGCACTGGGCAGCTGGTGTTGGGCTGAGGCCTACATTGCACCATGGCCTCAGAGGGCAGTCCACTGGGGGAGTAGGTCTGTGAGCACGGAAGGGACTGGCTAGCACCTGCCCACAGACCCTTTGGCATGTGTTCTGATAGTTCTGTATCCAAGGAGTTCCCTCCAGGGTACGAATGCGCCGGAGTTTCCTGTAGGTCGTCCATAACTGAGGAAAAAATGACGCTCCTGCGGTCCAGCTCCGATTCCTGCTTGCATACTCCATCACACGAGAGAGTCCTTAACGGTAATCCCACTTGGAAACCTGCAAACTCTTTCTGAGACGCCACGGACAGCCCCATATCCCCAGAGTACGTCCCATAGTCAGTTTTGTGGTCACCCTGAGTTTCTACTTTTTCTTGGGGACAGGCTGGTCTGTTGGTAAAAAGCTGCTGCGGTGTGCTGGGCAAACCCAACAGATCGGTCCCTTTTTTTAAAAAAGACCTCAAACACGTTGAGGACTTGCTTTTAGGCCTGTCCACGTACAGGGGGCTGCGCTGCTTTCCGTCCAGTTCCATATCTGCCACGCTGTCTTTCTCTTTCTCCTGCTCGTCCCCCGACAGACACAGCGAGATGCTTTCCTCCTCTGCGTGAGGTTCGTTTTTGATCAGTCCCTGGCTGTGGGGGGCACTGCTGCTGCTGCTGCCGGAGCTCATTTCCTTGAATGTGCTTGGAAAACCTGAGGTACTGGTGTGTGAAACATCGTTATTGTGCTTGGTGCAAGCCAGCTGATACTTCCTGTACTTGGGGCAGCGCGGGAGGTCCGATGTCCTGTGTTTCTCAAAGTCTGCCCTGCCATCCTGGAACACATTGGGAATCGGCACAGCAATGGCTTCCTTTTCCAGCAGTCGGCTGGTCTTGGTGGTCTCGGACTGCATGCTCTCATCCTCCTCTTCCGAGTTCTCATCTTCCTGGGATCGTGGGTAAGACGCTACCTGGCGGCAAAGGAGCAGGCCATCCTCCTCGCTCAGGAGCTGGGCTTCCAGGAAGCGAAAGCAGGAGTCTTCCAGGTTGTGCATGCGCAGGAATTCTGCACAGTGGATGACCTCTTGGATGTTTTCTCTGCTGAGTAACAGCTTAGCAGTGTAGGCAAACTGCAACAATGGGCCGAATCCCCTGGCAGTGACCTGCAAAAAAGAAAAGAGGGAAATTGCCAGCATTACCATCGGCAGTGCTATTGTTTGGAACTTTTCGAGTGTGGTGAGATAACCTGACAGTTCTAATGTCCAAAAACAAACACTGTAAAGTACCAGTTAATCTTTTATCAGGTCAGCACAGAACATTATATACACAGGTAAATAAAACCTAGCACAGCACCGTGCTGCTAGGGTGGGTGCAATCTATTCACATTGTAAGCTCTGTGTTTTTTATTTTATTTGAAATTATTAACAGTTTATCACATTCATTTAGAAAATGTGGCATTACCTTCTGCACTGAGCAATATTGAACCCCATGCAGTTTGAATTTGTGTGAGGTAGGAGCATGTTGCAAAGTGCTATATACCATAAAAGTGCATTTAATGTAAAATGAACAAAGCTTCCAAGTGTTTAATATCTAGTTTAATTCTGACCAAACCTGTTGACCCAGCACTATCATCTTCAAACACGGTAATGCACTAACATATGAATAGCCTATTTGTGAAGAAGAGAAGGGCAAAACATACAGTAGTTCAAGTTTAAAAACATGATCTATTTAATTGATTGGTGCAGAACTACTATTTTCCAGTAAGTGTGTGTGAAGAATGGGATGTTGGTATTTAATGCACAGAGACTGATGGATGTATTGTGCTGGATGCTCTACAGTTCCAGTGATACAATGCAATAGCTTTTCAAACCACACAGTGGCACTAGCTGGTGAAGTCACGGGAGAGGGGCTTGCTAGTCAAACTGAGAAGACAATACCATGCATTTGTTTGTTGTCTCCTTAAGACAGATACCAAATGATCACCCAATCATATTATCAACTGGACTTCTTTAATAGCAGAGCTACAGTAGCCACTGCATGTACTACTCCTTTCCCTTTAATATGTGCTTGTTTTACATGTGACATGTATGTACTGGGGGGGCACTGTAATACACTGTAAAACCAGCAGATCAGACAAGAAATAGCTTCTGAAGAGCAATGCCTTGCCATAGAACAGCAGTGACAGACTGGATAAACAGTGAGCGCTACTGTACAGGAATGTAATCAGGGGGGCCTGGCCAAGTCTGCTGTATCTGTTAAACAAATCTGTGTCTGATCTTTATCCAGCAAAAGAGGGCAGAAAAAACAGATGTTCATCTTACAAGCTGCATTCATAAAACCCCTCTTACAGGCAACGTAGCTTGAAAATACACTGCTTGGATTGCTATAGTGCTATATACTTATATACTGTATTGAATAGCTGTTTACTTTTATCTCTATGAGAGGAACCCCTGCCGTTAAGTGTTACACAGAACACCTTACTAGCCCTCTAAACAATAGTATCAGGTGTCCAGTGTTCAGTTCCATTACAGGTGCAAGAATTATTATATCCAGCAACTGGAAGAGGCAATTACTCCCTTTACTGGAAAAAAACTAATAAAAAACAAATATCTGAACATAAAAAAATTAAATACTTCTTTCTAATGCCATAAAACGGAACACACACACACACACATAGCTACTGGATCAGCAACCAAATGCAACATCACAAAAAGCAGTCCATTGTCATTGAAGGTGAAAGCCATCTTGTTTAAAAAAGGAACCGAGTCCTGCTCTGTCGAGAACGCTTCTAATAAATAGAAGAGCGCTGGGTAAAGTGCTGAGCGTACGCTGGATCTATTTTCAGCTTACATCAGCAGCTGCTGGCCCCGGATCACATCTTCATGTGCACCGGGCTCCGTATGTGATCACTCTGGTGTTACAACCAGCAAACTAATGAAGGAGCGAAGCGGGGAGAGAGGGAAAGAAATCCAAACTGGAGAGGAATGCTAAACGAGAGAAATAATACTGAAAAGGAGAGAATAAAGCCCAATTGCAAGTCATTATTGGAGCGACACTGACACATGAAGTGTTTCAGCCGTTAATAGCACTTATTGTATAGGAGTGCAGACAAAGAGACAAATTAATCAAACTGACAGATCTGGGACATTTTATGCTAATGTAAGCTCCTGGGCTTTTAGATTGCACTGCTCTGTGTCTGGCAAACTGATACCGTACCATTACAGGGCAGGAAACTGTATGAATAACACTTCACAGATCATAAAAATTCACACATCGTGTTTAGGAGCGCAGCCAAATGCGCAATCAATAGGCATAGAACCTTCTCCGAAGACCTTACATCAGCCTCAGCGACTGCACCACAAACAGCTAGTCTATGTAAATGGATTCAAGCATATTCCTCCATGTCATGCATACTAATAAGGAGGGAGGCAGTGACTGTCAGCCAACTTCCTGTAAAACAACAACCCCCACGAGGTGAAGCTTCATTTTGCTGACTAACAATGGGCTCTGAATTGGATGTACAGTATGAAGACACATCCAGCTTTACAGGAACGCACAGCCTTTGCCTGTTCTAATGGGTGTGAACGGTTCAGATCTGTGGATAGAGTTACTTCATAGGAAATTAGAAAAGTAGCTGAAATGAAGGAAAAATAGTAAAAAAAATATATATATAAAAAAAATAATATATATATATATATCAAAACATTTCACATTTCTGGATCCTTGGAGGCATGTTTTAAAAAGCTAATGAAACCCTTTCTTTCCTATTCTTTCCTATTTTGAGAGCTGACTGAAGTTTGAAAGGAAGACGTGAACCTGTGAACCTCTAATATGTTAATGAGTATGGGGTCTAAATTGTTAAGAAATTGTGATAAAAACTGTTTCTGTTACAAGAAAAAAATACTAAGAACCAATTGTATCAATGCAACTCATTCATTTCATGAGAACACAGATCTTCTGCCAGGTGTATCAGTATAAAATAGTATTGCTGCCACACAAAATACAGATAAAGATTCAAAATGTCCTATTTAGTTTCAAAGTAGAACGTTAGGCCCTAACACAATTGAAACCATCAGTGCTTGGACCTCAGGTTTTAAACTTTGAGAAGTTTCACGTGTCAAGGTATCAGACCCCTCCAGACAGTATTGTTAAGTCTATTACAATCACAGCCTGTAAAAAACATGCTTTTCCGAGCTTTTCTAAAGTATTTGATGATTTTAACTTCTGGCCAATGCTGTTGCCTTATTCTAGTCTTCCCCTTTCAGATGAAAGCATGCCATGCTTAGTAAACGGTCCGTGCTCGTCCCAGCATGCTAACTCGTGTCTTCAACTATAGTATGCAATGTCCAGTCCAGTGGGTTCCTGTTACAACCACTAGTGCAGTCATACTTATGAACCAGTAACAGTGTTTATCCACACTCCTTGGTATTTGGACTGAGGAAGAAGGTTAATTAAAAGCAAAGGAAACATATAAGAATTCTATTTGCTAGACTGGGCATAGCTCTAACTTGTACCAACTCCCCCAGGCACAGACATAACGAGACAAAAACAAAACAGTATGCGGCTAAAGCAGTTCTTTGAAAGACTTTGAAAAGCAAACTTTTGTATATATTTTCATCAAAAGCATCCCTCTCTCTTGTTAACATGGGAAAATATGATTTATCTTTGTCATTCCCCCACCCACATGATTTTTTTTCTTTCTGTTTAAATAGCAATTTTATTGCACATAGAATTTTTATAAATGGTATTGTTTTATTTGAAACATGTGACAATGCATGCACTGCAACAAGATCCTAGTTACTGTATAAACACTCAAAGCTTGCCGGACAGCGCTAAGACTTAGAATTACTACTACTGAAGCACCACTGTAAAACCCTAACCTACACCTGTTCAAATTTAAAGCAAATGTTAATATAATTGCCAAAAGGGCAGACCTACATAGTCAACTGATAGCAGGTCACAATAGTAACATGCCAAGTACAGGGTACTTGATGGTAATGATTTCCTTTTGAGATAAGATTTCTGATCTCGTCAGCAGTTCCACAGAAGATGAAGATGTTATTTGGTCTAAGAACACCTTTACACAGGTTTATAATTCACTGCCTCTTGGTTAGAATGCCACACCTGAGACTCCTGCTTGAGGACAAGCAGGACATGCATGTTTATGTTAGGAGGCTGTTGTATCTACTGGTCACACATATTGTGTGACCGGGAGATACCATCTGCCACTTACAGCTTGTTCAGTATCATTTAAACCAAGAGATACACATAACTTTGGGTCAGTCCATTTATACTAACAATAGGTGGGGCTTGAGAACTAGCCTTCCTGTAAAAATTAAAAAGCCACTTCATCTACATATAGAATATCGTATTGATTGAATCCACTCAACGACCGGTCAAGAGGCTACCCATGAACAGTACACAAAAGTACTATATGGAGAAATGATACCAACTATCCTTTAGCTGTACATTTTAATTAAAAAACAAACAAACAAAAAACACATTCCATATCTGATCTGGTATTTTGACAAGTTGGCTCAGCTGACAAACGACTCTTCAGAAGGGAAACTTTTTGGATATATTTTTTGAATTCTGTTGCACCACATGGCCTTAATGAAGACTTTAACTTTTTTATAGAATGTATGTATATATACCTCTGTTCACTATTCAAGTTGCAGAATAAAAAGAAAAAAAAGTAACTTAGTAAAAGAATATCTAGTGGTATAAAAAGTTCTGAGTGTTTAAAATAATATAAAAAGTATGGTCTTTTGCCTTTTGTTTTTCGTTTCTGTACCCAATTACTTATTATTATTTTCAGTTGTTTTTGATTGTTCTAATTGTCAATAGAAGGTTTGTGACGTCAAGGTGATTAATCACCTGTGGAAAATTGAGTGTATTTGTCGAAACGCGTTGAGATTTTGTTTGTGCTTTTTTGTTTTCTAAAAAATATGTGCAGAGCAAAGCTAAAATAAAAAATAAGAATAATGGAAATAATTTGTTAAAAGGAGGCTGTGTGGTCCAGTGGTTAAAGAAATGGGCTTGGAACCAGGAGGTCCCCGGTTCAAATCCCACCTCAGTCAGTGACTCATTGTGCAACCTTGAGCAAGTCACTTAACCTCCTTGTGCTCCGTCTTTCAGGTGAAACATTGTTGTAAGTGACTCTGCAGCTGATGCATAGTTCACACACCCTAGTCTCTGTAAGTCACCTTGAATAAAGGCGTCTGCTAAATAAACAAATTGTAGTAATAGTAAAATAAATTATTTTTGTGAAGAATTGGTTGTCTTTTTCACTTGAATCAATGTATATGGGCCTGTTGGCAACCAATACAAGCAGCCTTTATTTTCTCATACCCATGAAGAGTGAAATCAGCTGGTATCTAAAACAGCACCCCCTTATAGCAGAACAAAGTGTAATAAAGCATAGTGAACAGACAGTAAAGCATGCTGTAGGAATGCATGGCAAAGCCCTGAGAGTTACAGTATGGTAAAGCATATTCAAAAACATGGCAAGCCACGGTAAGCTGTGGTAAATGCTTAGTATAATTATGTGAAAAGCATGGGAAAACTGCAACTCTGACTCACATGAACTTTCAAAAGAAAGATGATTTGTTCTGCATTCGTGGACAATTGATAATGTTGGGTCCCACTGGCAGGAGATTATGTATTGAGGGTTAACAAAATATAGAGTAAGCAAGGGGTCTCATGGTTAGGGCAGAGCTGTATATAGATATACAGTATCTCTATGTAGGGCTCAGGGTTAGGGTAAACTGGGCAACACATTGTAGTGTATGAAATTAAAACCAATGTAAAATAATCAGCTTGTAAGAATCAAGCACCCCGCTTATAAGAATAATTTTGAGGCAAACTGACTACATGTAATACGGTACTGTATCAAGAGCAATGACGTGTACAACCAATAAAGCTGTTTTTGAATTCGATCACATCTCGCGTGATTTGGCACGTATGCAGCATGGATCGTGCAATGGTGCAGGAAACACTGCATTGTTTGTAATCAAACAGTGAGTGCGCCACTGCATTGTCAGGTATGTTTTTTTGTGTTCTCTGTTAGTGAAAATGTGTTTCAATAACGTGAATACACATTCATTGAATACATACTGAGTACAGCACTGTTATTGTGTGATATGCATGTAGAGGGAGTGGGATTGCAGTGCGCCGCGGTGAGGAGGAGGAGGAGGAGGAGGAGGAGGAGGAGGGGGGGATTGCGGTGCGCGGAGTGAGGAGGAGGAGGAGGAGGAGGAGGAGGAGGGGATTGCGGTGTGCCGCGGTGAGGAGGAGGAGGAGGAGGGGGATTGCGTGCGCGGTGAGGAGGAGGAGGAGGAGGAGGGGATTGCGGTGCGCAGGAGGTGAGGAGGAGGAGGGGGATTGCGGTGCGCCGCGGTGAGGAGGAGGAGGAGGAGGAGGAGGAGGAGGGGATTGCGGTGCGCCAGGTGAGGAGGAGGAGGAGGAGGAGGAGGAGGAGGAGGAGGAGGAGGAGGATTGCGGTGCGCAGGGTGAGGAGGAGGAGGGGATTGTGGTGCGCCGCGGTGAGGAGGAGGAGGAGGAGGGGATTGCGGTGCGCCACGGTGAGGAGGAGGAGGAGGAGGGGATTGCGGTGCGCCACGGTGAGGAGGAGGAGGGGGATTGCGGTGCGCCGTGGTGAGGAGGAGGAGGAGGAGGAGGAGGAGGAGGAGGAGGGGGATTGCGGTGCGCCGCAGTGAGGAGGAGGAGGAGGAGGGGGATTGCGGTGCGCCACGGTGAGGAGGAGGAGGAGGAGGGGGATTGTGTGCGCCGTGGTGAGGAGGAGGAGGAGGAGGAGGAGGGGGATTTTGGTGCGCCGCGGTGAGGAGGAGGAGGTAGGGGGACGGGGATTGTGGAGCTTTGCGTCTCCACACGCTTAGTGAAAAACTGAGATTTGCATCGCAACTGAAAATAAGTAAGCCACAGATGCTTACATGCAGTGGTAGTCCTGACAGTAAAATACTGTACTGCAATGCCATTTTAATTCAAAAGCCATCACACGGAACAGCGCACGGCAGTTAAACAAGGCACCCTCACGAGACGATCGCTTCTCAAGTATACGCAGTAAAATAGGATTCTACAGCCTTGAGCACCACTGACATCTGTATACTGTATTTAAACTGCTGATGGCATGTTTTTGCTAATTGTAATGTGACAGAGTGCCCGAGGACAGTGTAAATTATCAGGCTGGAGTCTTGATTTACAGTTTTAAACCGGTGCTGGTTTTATTTTTCTTACACTGCGGTGGCGATTCAACCGCTAATAAAACAAACAAAATAAACCTAGCTCTCATCTGGAGCACTAACTAACAGTACTTCGTGTGGAGCAAACACTAGATCTCTTACTCGCTTTTCGGTTTTGGTTTCTTTTTCTTACTTCTGCTTCCTTACTCCTCTATACTCCCATCACAAAGCTATCGGCTAATCCCTTTTTATCGAGGTTAACTAGCAGTTAACCAATTGACCATTATCCTTAATTCATCACGGAAAAGCAGCTGCGGATTTTTTACACTGCAGTGAACAAGCTCTTATCATTCTCTTACTAACATACTGATTCTGCAGCACTTCACCACAGTAATCATATCGGTCTGCTTTTAAGAATCAACTGCCTCTAAGAATCAAAACATCCTGCTCTGCAGGGTGGCAATGTCGACAAGGAAGAGAATTGAGGCTACGTCTCATCAATCAATATTTCTCGAGTAAGCAGAACAAAAAGAAATATGCCATTGCACAACATGACTTTTATTGTATATGCATTAAAGAAGAAAGGAAACAGGCTTTTTTTCCCCATCAGATGAGGAATACATGTTAAAATGTAAAGGTAAGCAATGCAGTTTCACTTTACCTTGCCTCTGCCTGTCCTTGCTGAGTGCTGTGTCTGTTGATCCCTCATTTTCGGTCAATGTAAGCCACCCTCCACCATTCACAATAGGCTACTGACCAAAAGATATGCCTGGACTGCTGGGGCTTTTTATATGAAGGTGGTCACGTGTAGACTTGGACATTATCATGTGCATTAAATTATTGCTCACACTAAATGTAGTGTGCGCTATGGCATGAAAATGAGCCAAATAATGTGCACATAAATTAATGCATTCTGTTAGTAAATAGTGCAGTAAATTTAAACGTATCACGGACGCTAGGCTCACTACTTTACATGTGCGCTAACTCTAAATGTAGTGCCCTTTAGTAAATGAGGCCCTTTGAATCTAGGATTTCATATATATATACATATATATACAGTACTGTGCAAAAGTTTTAGGCAGGTGTGAAAAAATGCTGTTAAGTAAGAATGCTTTCAAAAATAGACATGTTAATAGATTATATTTATCAATTAACTAAATGCAAAGTGAGTGAACAGAAGAAAAATCTAAATCAAATCCATATTTGGTGTGACCACCCTTTACCTTCAAAACAGCATCAATTCTTCTAGGTACACTTGCACACAGTTTTTGAAGGAACTCGGCAGGTAGGTTGGCCCAAACATCTTGGAGAACTAACCACAGTTCTTCTGTGGATTTAGGCAGCCTCAGTTGCTTCTCTCTCTTCATGTAATCCCAGACAGACTCGATGATGTTGAGATCAGGGCTCTGTGGGAGCCATACCATCACTTCCAGGACTCCTTGTTCTTCTTTACGCTGAAGATAGTTCTTAATGACTTTCGCTGTATGTTTGGGGTCGTTGTCATGCTGCAGAATAAATTTGGGGCCAATCAGATGCCTCCCTGATGGTATTGCATGATGGATAAGTATCTGCCTGTACTTCTCAGCATTGAGGAGACCATTAATTCTGACCAAATCCCCAACTCCATTTGCAGAAATGCAGCCCCAAACTTGCAAGGAACCTCCACCATGCTTCACTGTTGCCTGCGCAGACACTCATTCGTGTACGCTCTCCAGCCCTTCGGCAAACAAACTGCCTTCTGCTACAGCCAAATATTTCAAATTTTGACTCATCAGTCCAGAGCACCTGCTGCCATTTTTCTGCACCCCAGTTCCTGTGTTTTCGTGCATAGTTGAGTCGCTTGGCCTTGTTTCCACGTCAGAGGTATGGCTTTTTGGCCGCAAGTCTTCCATGAAGGCCACTTCTGACCAGACTTCTCCGGACAGTAGATGGGTGTACCAGGGTCCCACTGTTTTCTGCCAATTGTGAGCTGATGGCACTGCTGGACATCTTCCGATTGCGAAGGGAAGTAAGCATGATGTGTCTTTCATCTGCTGCAGTAAGTTTCCTTGGCCGACCACTACGCCCACGGTCCTCAACGCTGCCCGTTTCTTTGTGCTTCTTCAAAAGAGCTTGGACAGCACATCTGGAAACCCTGTCTGCCTTGAAATTTCTGCCTGGGAGAGACCTTGCTGATGCAGTATAACTACCTTGTGTCTTGTTGCTGTGCTCAGTCTTGCCATGGTGTATGACTTTTGACAGTAAACTGTCTTCAGCAACCTCACCTTGTTAGCTGAGTTTGGCTGTTCCTCACCCAGTTTTATTCCTCCTACACAGTTGTTTCTGTTTCAGTTAATGATTGTGTTTCAACCTACATATTGAATTGATGATCATTAGCACCTGTTTGGTATAATTGTTTAATCATACACCTGACTATATGCCTACAAAATCCCTGACTTTGTGCAAGTGTACCTAGAAGAATTGATGCTGTTTTGAAGGCAAAGGGTGGTCACACCAAATATGGATTTGATTTAGATTTTTCTTCTGTTCACTCACTTTGCATTTAGTTAATTGATAAATATAATCTATTAACATGTCTATTTTTGAAAGCATTCTTACTTTTACAGCATTTTTCACACCTGCCTAAAACTTTTGCACAGTACATATATATATGGAGTGTCCGCCACTATGTATTTATTTATTATTATTTGTATTTTGGTTGCGGCGCGGATAAAAGCGCCGCGCCTTTTGTTAATGTGCTTGTATATTTAAAAACCCTGTGAGGATGCGTGACTGATCAGCCGCAAACAAAAATACAAATAATAATAAATAATAATAAATAAATACATAGGGCGGACACTCACTATATATATATATATATATATATATATATATATATATATATATATATATATATATATAATCAACAACAGCAAAAATTATCATGCTTAATTTGCTTTACAAGATAATAGGCAATTTCAACAAACACTCAATTAAGTGCATCTGTCTCACCACGCTTTTACAGATGCTAAGTCCCATTTGTATTAACATGCATGACATTGTATTAAGGATGTACACTGAGAAACACTAGCTGATTTGTGCCTTTGGCAAACCAAGGGCCCGGTTCAATTAACTTTAAAGCATTTTGGGAAGATATTCAGTCATGCTATAAACAGAGCGAATGTGGAGCAATGTTTATACTGTATGTGAGTAATACATAATCAATGATATGTTAATTCAGTCCAAATAAATAATGCTGCACATTATTTGATTTCATGAAAAAATGGCTTTTCTCAGCAAAAAACAAATCAATTGGAACACCTGTTCCTTTTGAACTGCAAATGTATTCACAGATCTGTATTATATTTGGCAAATATTAACATCTAGGCTCTCCAGTAACCAGACCCAGCTTGATCCACCATAACCCAAACAAACATCTTAAAACCTGTCTCAAAACCCTCAGCACAGGGAGCAGCATCAGCCAGGGGGCGCTGTTGTCAGAAGAGGCTGTGACCTAGCTAAAAGGTGACAATCTCCAGTATCTGTGCAGTACAGTTTAATATGACTTGACATACCTCCTCTGGCAAGCTGACGGACTCATACTTGGCCTGTCCTGCCAGAACCTGCAAGAAGTACTCGCTGCAGGCAGCCAGGACAGCCCGGTGGGCTCGGAACTCCTTCCCCTCCACTGTCACCGTGACATCACAGAGGATATCCTGCTTCCGCTGGTCATTGAGGCTCAGGAGGATGTTGGTACAGTGCACTGTTGACTCATATACATACATGGGGGCTTCAGTCTGCTCATCCATGGACATTCCGCTCACACCCTGGAACAGAAACAAGACAGCAGGGATCGGGTTACAGGGACCGCATTCCGCAGGGATGACATCACCAGAACAGAAACAAGACAGCAGGGATCGGGTTACAGGGACCGCATTCCGCAGGGATGACATCACCAGAACAGAAACAAGACAGCAGGGATCGGGTTACAGGGACCGCATTCCGCAGGGCTGACATCACCGGAACAGAAACAAGACAGCAGGGATCGGGTTACAGGGACCGCATTCCGCAGGGCTGACATCACCGGGACAGAAACAAGACAGCAGGGATCGGGTTACAGGGACCGCATTCCGCAGGGCTGACACCACCGGAACAGAAACAAGACAGCAGGGATCGGGTTACAGGGACCGCATTCCGCAGGGCTGACATCACCGGAACAGAAACAAGACAGCAGAGATCGGGTTACAAGGACCGCATTCCGCAGGGCTGACATCACCGGGACAGAAACAAGACAGCAGGGATCAGGTTACAGGGACCGTGATTCCGCAGGGATGACATCACCGGACAGAAACAAGACAGCAGGGATCGGGTTACAAGGACCGCGATTCGCAGGGCTGACATCACCGACAGAAACAAGACAGCAGGGATCGGGTTACAGGGACCGATTCGCAGGGATGACATCACCGACAGAAACAAGACAGCAGGGATCGGGTTACAGGGACCGCGATTCCGCAGGGCTGACATCACCGGACAGAAACAAGACAGCAGGGATCGGATTACAGGGACCGTATTCCGCAGGGCTGACATCACCGGGACAGAAACAAGACAGCAGGGATCGGGTTACAGGGACCGCATTCTGCAGGGCTGACATCACCGGGACAGAAACAAGACAGCAGGGATCGGATTACAAGGACCGCATTCCGCAGGGCTGACACCACCGGAACAGAAACAAGACAGCAGGGATCGGGTTACAGGGACCGCATTCTGCAGGGCTGACACCACCGGAACAGAAACAAGACAGCAGGGATCGGGTTACAGGGACCGCATTCCGCAGGGCTGACATCACCGGGACAGAAACAAGACAGCAGAGATCGGGTTACAGGGACCGCATTCCGCAGGGCTGACATCACCGGGACAGAAACAAGACAGCAGGGATCGGGTTACAAGGACCGCATTCCGCAGGGTTGACATCACCGGAAAAGAAACAAGACAGCAGGGATCGGGTTACAGTGCCTTGCATAATTATTCACCCCCCTTGGACTTTTCCACATTTTGTAGTGTTACAACCAGGAATTAAAATGGATTTTAATTAGGATTTTTTGTCACTGATCTACACAAAATAGTCCATAATGTCAAAGTGGGGAAAAAAATCTACATATTTTTAAAAATTATTTACAAATAAAAAACTGAAAAGTCTTGATTGCATAAGTATTCACCCCCTTTGCTGTGACACCCCTAAATAAGCTCTGGTGCAACCAACTGCCTTCAGAAGTCACATAATTAGTTGAATGGAGTCCACCTGTGTGCAATTAAAGTGTCACATGATCTCAGATTAAATACACCTGTTTCTGGAAGGCCCCAGAGTTTGTTAGAGAGCATATCTAAACAAACAGTATTATGAAGGAGCTATCAAAACAAGACTGGCATAAAGTTCTGGAGAAGCACCAATCAGGGTTGGGTTATAAAAAAATATCCCAAACTTTGAACATCCCCCGGAGCACCGTTAAATCCATTATTAAAACATGGAAAGAATATGGCACAACCGCGACTCTGCCTAGAGAAGGCCGTCCACCAAAACTCAGTGACCAGGTAAGGAGGGCATTAGTCAGAGAAGCAACCAAGAGGCCAATGGTAACTCTGAAGGAGCTGGAGAGATCCACAGCTGAGATGGGAGAAACCGTCCATGGGACAACTATAACCCGGATGCTCCACAAAGCTGGGAGAATATGTGGCAAGACTTGAAATTTGCTTTTCACCAACGGTCCCTATCCAACTTGATAAAACTTGAGCAATTTTGCCAAGAAGAATGGGCAAAAATTGCAGGATCCAGATGTGCAAAGCTGGTAGAGACTTACCCAAAAAGACTCACAGCTGTAATTGCTGCCAAATGTGCTTCTACCAAGTATTGACTCAGGGGGGTGAATACTTATGCAACCAACAAATGTTTTTTTTTTTGTTTAATTCACTTTTGTGTCATAATAAAAAATATTTTGCACCTTCAAAGTGTTAAGTATGTTGTGTAAATCAAATGGTAAAAATCCCAATTAAATCTATTTTAATTCCAGGTTGTAACACTACAAAATGTGGAAAAGTCCAAGGGGGGTGAATACTTATGTAAGGCACTGTACAGGGACCACATTCCGCAGGGCTGACATCACCATCGTGTCTCACTCTCACAACTGCTGCACTTCCAGCAAACAGAACCGACTTTCATTTAACAACTAAACCATGATTCCCCACGCCCTCAGGGGATTTCATGCAAAAACACTGGAGTTGTATAAGGGGCGTCCCTTTACATAAATAACAAGAAAGGGACCAGCGGCTACCAGTTTATAACAAGCATGTGCACTGAAAGGGTCTTGGCGACATCACACACATGCAATAAGATCGCTCGGAAAAGAACATTCTGTTTCTTATTTCTTTTGGTAGCAGTTGTTTATACACTTCAGTTTTGTGTTATATTTAATTGCTTATATAGTACAGTATATACTTTTTCCTTTTTACATTTACATTCCTGTTCAAAAATGTGGGTTGTATTTAAATTACCGGTATGCAGATGTCTACTGGTTCACTACCAAGCTGACTTTAACAGGATTTTACATCTTGTCACATCAATCCTGCAACAGTGTTCTCTTTCACAGCAGGAGGACACGTATTGTAATTTAATAATATTTCAGTATTAAAAACAGCCATAATACATTATTACCCAAGTGTCAAAATGAAAAGGTTTTGAAGTGTAATTTGAAACCAATTCCACTTGATTGTCCTCGGGTAGCTAAACCATTCCGACTTCGCCTGTCTGCCTGCCTCACTGCTGGTCCCAGACATTCACTTACAGCATCCCACTGGTAAAGTAAGATTTGTAGCTGTCATCAAAAAAGCAAACCACTGTAATTGCCTCACCAAAAGAGGCGGCTGCTCACTGCTTGTCAAAATGATCAGAGCTGTGACTTGTGCAGAATGTAATTATGTGCATGCCTTTTAGCTGAATAATGAAGTTCTACTGGGGGAACCATTACCGTGTCAAAGCTTTTTTTTTTTTGATGAGAAAGTGTGGCACAGAAAAAAAAACAAAAAAAAACTACAACATTATAATTCATTCTTCTCCTGCCCCTGGTCTCTATGATAACCCAACATAAACAGGAATTTAAAAGCTATACATTAAAAAACAACTGTCCATTATCTGAAATGTGTTATCGCAGATCCCCTGCATGATTTAGCAGTATATAATTCAAAGGGTTCTACGTTTTCTAAGTGGCTGTCTAGAATGTAATTCCATTTTGTTTAATACCCAAATGATCAGCTGCACTAAACCATAAATTCCCTTTCTGTGCAGCAGGTAATTAGGACCCCACAGACTGAGCTCAGGTGGGCTACTAATACCTATAGCACAGGAAGTGAGTTTATAGTACGGTGGATGGACACATTGTAAATTGGCTTCACAAGTCAAACTGGATTAAAGTCTAAAACACATGCCTAATAATTACTTTTCCATACTCCCACTCTTGTACATCCCAACTGTTCTTAAGCAATCAAACAGTAAATTCACCGCTTTTTAACACAGCATCTTTAGTAAGACCTGGGATTTATTTCTGAGGTGGAGACCTAACATTCTGACTTTAACCTTTTATTTTTCTGATTGTGTCTGGATATATTTCAATGTAATTTATTCTATTCATCTGAATGCATATATAAACTAAACCACCTCAAAGACCTACTGTGAAATCTCAAAAGATAAACATACCAGACAAAGCAACTGGAAACCTGAAGCATTTCATACAGTTAATAAGACATCAAAGATATACACACATATATAGTCGAGTGCAGACTGTTATTATAAAGTCTGTCAATAAAAGACTGTGTCCTAATACAACATCTGGGATGTGTTATTGTTCTGACTGCATTCTTCTGTTAACATTACTGTATTTAAACCACCAATTCAACTCATACAAGAAACAGACGATTCCGGTGTATCAGTGGGCAGTCTTTATGGGCAGAGTGGTATAAAGTATTCTGTAAAAAAGTATCATCATCATCATCATCATCATCATCATCATCATCTTCAGGATTTGCTAAGTAATAAATACAATTTCATTGTCACCAGGTTCTTTATGGGCTATTGATATGTGTTGTATGATGATAGAACAAAATAGTCATAAGAGCAAGTGATGGAGCCAGTGTAAAAGCTCCAGTGTTGTGTAAGCAAGCTGTGAAAAGAGGGCAGCTTTTGCAAGCTGTGAAAGCATCTTTAAAAAGCAGCCATCTATGTGTTCTTATTAAATGCATATTTTAAAAAATGTGTACATGAATGCATGTTGAGATGTTGATAAGAGGCCTGCACTGTACAGCAGACCTTACTGTTACATTTCAGCACTCTTACACATGCGGTAGTGCTGACAAGCAGGCCTGGGGTCAATTACAATGGTAAAGCACTCCAGCTTGGCTGGCAAGGGGACGTTAAAACATTATCTGATGCAATAAAATGCAATCCTTTAGACCAATAACATCTACTGTACCCGCTTTGAATGGCACAAAAAGACAAACTATTTATTATCCATCACAGTCGTTATTACAAAAGAAGCAGGATAATAATATTTCTAATGCTTTCTGTGAAAGCATCAAACTCTGCTTTAACCTTTTCTAACATAAAAACCAGTTGAGCGTCTCATTAGAAACGGCACACAAGCGCCGCAGGGAATTAATAATAGATCCTGCAACTAATCCTCTTGTCCCACAAACCCACTAATAAAATGTACTTCAGACTGTTAAGAAAGTTAATTACATGGCTTGACACACAAGGCAAACAGAATTGTTCAATATATTACAACTGAATAATCAAAACCTACTGTTTTACGAATGCAGAAAATAGAATGACACAAAACTATTTACAGTCCAGTAAAAGTTATTTCCTGAGAAGCTAGCCGGTAACATGAACTGTTATTGACTTGTGTGGTTCGTGGCTGGGAAGAGCATGCCATCACTTCACAACCCTTTCAAAGGTTTTACTGTATCTTCATTCTGTAGAAAGAGCTGCATGGCATAACAAAAACCTGTCTCCCAATTGCCCAGAACTCAAATCCATAATTCCTAATGACGTTTTCTTAAGAGTGGCTTTTTCCTTGGCCTGCGACCATTGAGACCTTCACTATGCAATACTCGACCTATGGTTGTAATGGAAACCCCAGTCCCACTTGCAGTCAATTCACATCTTTGGCAGTCAATCTCAGATTGTTATTAACCTTCCTCACAATTCTTCTACTTGTTCTTGGTGAAAGAACCTTCTTTCTTCCAGACCAAGGGAGCGTTGTGACAGTACCATGAGTCTTGCACTTCTTGATAATAGAAACAATAGCTGAAATTGGGATACTCAAATGCTTGGAAATCTTCTTGTATCCTTCTCCAGCTTTATGACAATAAATAATGTTCTGCCTAAGGTCTTCAGATAGCTCTTTACTTTTTCCCATATTGACTTATTGGTAAATATTTTGTCCTTGTTGTTGGCAGCAGCCCGATAGCATTTCTGTTATCAGTTCTGTTACTACCTATGGGTCCCTGGAAGCCTCCATTCCCGGCTCAGGAGTTTGAATGGGATATCTGGGACTTTAGGGGGGTAGGTGGCCGTTACTTATTTATTTCTTATCAGACGCCCTTACCATGTGTGCTGTGCCCAAGGGGTGGCATATATTCTGGTCACCTTGTTACAAAAAGGATATTGCTGCTCCAGAAAGAGTGCAAAGAGGAGCAACCAGAATTATCCCGGGTTTAAAAGAAATGAATCTATTCAGTCTTGAACAAAGAAGACTACGTGGTGATCTGATTCAAGCATTCAAAATCCTAAAAGGTATAGACAATGTCGACCCAGGGGACTTTTTTGACCTAAAAAAAGAAACAAGGACCAGGGGTCACAAATGGAGATTAGATAATGGGGCAGGAGGCTGTGTGGTCCAGTGGTTAAAGAAACACTGGACCACTGGACCAGTGGTCCAGTGGTTAAAGAAACAGGCTTGTAACCAGGAGCTCCCCGGTTCAAATCCCACCTCAGCCACTAACTCATTGTGTGACCCTGAACAAGTCACTTAACCTCCTCGTGCTTCGTCTTTCGAGTGAGACGTAATTGTAAGTGACTCTGCAGCTGATGCATAGTTCACACACCCTAGTCTCTGTAACTCGCCTTGGATAAAACTCGTCTGCTAAATAAATAAATAAATAATTCAGAACAGAAAATAGGAGGCACTTTTTTACAAAGAGAATTGCAAGGGTCTGGAACCAACTCCCCAGTAATGTTGCTGAAGCTGACACCCTGGGATCCTTCAAGAAGCTGCTTGATGAGATTCTGGGATCAATAAGCTACTAACAACCAAACGAGCAAGATGGGCTGAATGGCCTCCTCTCGTTTGTAAACTTTCTTATGTTCTTATGTTCTTATGTGACGGGGAGCCCTGTCCCATTGTACAAAAGTGCATTATATTATTTGTATTATTACTATTATTTTAATTATAATTATGGCTGTTTTGTTTTGATAATATAACTATCTGTAATGGCTTTATTATTGTGATTTGTTGTTACTATAGTTATGATTTGGGAATGTGTATTTAAGTAAATATTATGATGAACTACATTATTTTGGGTTAGTTGGCAAGGATGGGGTTAACTCGGAATGTGACAGGTGGCTAGGAGTTAAGTGATTGCCAATTGTGTAATTAACTCCTAGCCACCTGCTATATAGAACCCAGCACCACATGGGTAATGGTGGAACGTAGTTAGGAGAGAGCTGGAGAAGCCTAAAGAGTAAACGATTGCTATCTACCCTTGAGAACCTGAATAAGTACTTGTTTCATTTGATTTATTTGTTCCTGTGTTACGTTCTGAAACCCTTTTGTTTGGCCCTCGTGCCAGTTTGTTTTGCATTTGAAAAGTGCTTTATTTGTTTTACTTTTATTAATGGAATAAATACACTGCTACCAGTGGCGTGCCGTCAGGACCTTCAAGGTATTCTCTGCTGACCAGACAGTGCCAAGTAAACCGTCAGTCAAATTACATTACGTTGCCTCACTCACTTGCGTACAGTGTGCTTGCTTATACTATGAAACATACTATTCTAATTATTATTTGTTCATTTGTCTGACGCCTTTATCAAAGATGACTTACAGGGTTTACTATAGGTTTTTTAAGAGTCTAGGGGTTTCCTGAAGGGGATGTCACAACGACGGCAGCAGCAGCTATAGACATTTATTTAGTCATGCATCCCTTTATTACTATAGTCTTATTCAATATTATTTCTTAGAATGTGTAAATAAATAATTTAAATGTTTCAGTTTACTAGTAGGAACACATCATTTGTCAAAAAAATATTAAAAAAACAGCAGATTCCTGGAAGAATGTATATAAAATACTGAAATCATAACATTAATAATAATAATAATAATAATAATAATAATAATAATAATAATAATAATAATGCAAGGTTGTTCTCAAGCAGCACATTAAGTGTCACTTACAGTTTCATGAAAGAAAATGTCCCATTGCATTAAATGTTGCTATTAAACTTAAGCATCGTCAGTTGGTTAACCCTGCCTTCTTTCATAGATTGACGTTGTTCTGTAAAAACTTGGCCATAAGAAGAAACACTTCTTTCAGCATCTACAGAATTGGTAACAACTGACAAATATATTTTAGCTTTTCGTGTTAAATTTGGAAATAATTCTTCAGCTTTAATCCAAAATTCATTCAAAGTCATTCTACTGCCATTTTCTTTTGCATATGGTAGGTATTTGTCCATTTCTGATTTACAGTCAGCATCAAATCCTGGAATAGAATATAACGGTAGGGCTTCCAGATCCAAACTACACACTTGGGTTGAACATCCTTAACTGCCATCAGAAAGTTATGAGCTGGTTCAAAAAAACCTGGTTTCTTTTTGCATTGATCCGGGTTGCAGTAATTAGTCAGTTTTTCAGAAACGTCATGGAAGGTTTTTACACACAGTTTGTTTATTGAGGCGTCTGTGCTGTGTACCTCTTGTGCCATTGCTCGGTATGTATTTATTAATTCTGCAACTTTATCATATGTTTGATGAACTCTCACTTCATGGCTTTCAAACCACTGAATAAGATCCGCCATTCCCTTGGCATGCGTCGCAATTAGGGAGAGTTGAGATTTTAAACTTTGCACATCTTTAAGCAATTTCTGGAGGTCCTTCAACACTACAGTGTTTGGTGAAATGTGCATTTCCTTTTCCATGAAGCCTTTGTAAAAAGGGATGTATTTGAATGATATTCAGCAGCAGAATACCAAGTGCTCCATCGTGTTATGCATGGCTCAGGTGGCAACTTTATGGGTAAAGTACAGCCTCCTTGTTGGATTGCTTCTGTCAGGTGGTCTTTGAAATGCAGTTTTCTGCTTGGGCAATGTTTAAACATTTTGCAACCAGCTTGTCTGCTTTCTGAAAATTATTTGCCCAGATATTGCTGGCAAGGGCTATTACGTGGTCATTACAAGTCAAATGTACTGAATTTGGCAGTAAACCTCGAAGAATGTCATTGTATGCCTTGATCATGTAACTGGCATTATCGGAGACAAATCCAGTCACATTATTAAAATTAACTTCAAATGCGTTTAAACATTTCACAACGCCCTGTGCCACCGATGAGTAATTCACAGAGTGCAGATTAACTGTATCGGCTAATATTACTTTGTTTGAAGGTATTCGATAGTCTTTGGAGAACAAACAAAATGTGCAAAACATACTGATCTTTTGCATTTGTAGACTCGTCAGTAACTACAGATACACTGTCAGACATCTTTACCAGTTGTACAATTTTCATCTTGTGCAGCTCAGCAGTTTGGGGTAGATATTCCCTTCTCAGTTGACCTGCTGTAGGAATTGCTCCTGCATTTATTACGTTTGTTCAGAAATGCATAGTTTGGGATTATCATTTTTTCCAGGGGAATATTAGCACAAGCAAATGCCTCTGTCAAATCGAAAAATAACACCTCGTTGACGTTCATGATTTTCATTCCCCCTACGTTTTATACTGGAGGACGCCGTCTCATAGCTGTCAATCTCAGCCTTTCGTTTTCTGTGTTTTTCTGATGGTAAATGTCGGTCTATTGCTGACTTTCGAGTGTGGTCCAAAGATAAAGTGCAAAATAAATGATACCCAACAGGTGGATATTGTTGCGTGCGTTCACTCAATTAAATGCTTTTTGATTGCAATGTCTTTGACTCCATGTTTAGGTCTCTCGATTTTTCTTTTAACGCATCAATTTATTCAATTACCATTTATACTCATCATAATTAGCTTTTATTTTTCTAATTAGTCAAAGTGTAATGTGTTGATTTCTTAATTGTGAATTTGATTACTATAACTGGAGTGGCTGCAGGGACATCTAGGGATAGCAGTTGGATTACAATTGAAAAAATGGTCGCAGAAACGCAGGACCCTACAGGTTAATCTGGCTGCTGGAAACACCAGGATTAGAATCAGTAGGCAGAAAGGAACAGTGCAGCCCCTCTGTGTGTGTGATCGGGAAATTTTGTTAGTGTACCGACCATCTCAATTAGAGGTGGGTGCTAGAATTTCTGTTCAAGCTAACTGAACCCTAATGCTGCCAGCTTTCCCACAGCTTGGACTTATACAGCACTAAATTTGTTCCGCCTGGGAATGGAAAGAATGCGGAAGATCTTGTCCTTGCTGACTTTGAATTAAGAACCATTCCATGGGTTAAAAGAGGGACATGGAGAGCTTTGTCCGAGTGGGATCAATCTATAACTCAAAGTGTGGTGGTGTTCAGAGGAGCTTCAATAGAGGAGCCGACAGCCATGCACACTTCATAATGTGTAATGAAAGACCAACATGTGCCTTAAAAACTGCATTGCAATAGGGCTGATTGGAATTCATTAAGCAGCCATCAATCATTGGACTCAATAATGTATTCAGCATGGAAGTCTCAAGGAAAGAAATAATAATGACAAATTCTACTCATACTGACAGCTGCTCCTTTTGTTACAAATTACAACTGCCTTACAAAGTATAAAGGGTTCAATAAAGTACATTAATAGATTGCCTTGCCATCCCATGCATTACCTAAAGCTTCCTATAAATATTAGAGCTGGCCATGAATTAAATATATAATTGTAAACAATGATGAAGTGTCATTGTTTTCTAATAGTTTCAGCCACCGTAAGTAAAGTCACTTCTATGAACTCATCAAAAGTCAGTACCTGAAGTCATTAGCACAGAGCTCTAAACTAACTAAAATATACATGTATAGGCTGCATGTGCCATCCAGTCTAGTGTACAAAGGAAACCAGCAATCTTTTATAACACTGTATAGTACAGCACAAAGTAAAGAAAGCAATACATGGTTGTGTAATACGCGATGTACAGTATGCTCAGTAACATACTGTATACAATAGTATAAATCACCTTGCACTTCAACCAAGTAAGAACCACGGGAACAATGTCTTTACCACATGTGCTGCTTTGCTTAGATAGTAAGTATTCATTCGTTCATTGAACAATTTCATTCTCCAGTTGTTAACAAATAAACGTACATGTTGCATTACACTACAAAGAAACAGAATAAATTGGTAACTCTCATAATGGTTAAAATACATTGAATAATGAATCATTTTCCCTGAGGAACTGGTAAAAGGAAAAAAAAGAAAACAATCATGACAGTGAAAGTATCCACAGGATTGCGTTTGTCTTTCATATTTGGAGTTCAAATATTAAAGTGAGTATATCACTGTTATACAGCACTTACTAGCTATCATCAGTCTACAATAACAGTTTCAATTGGCTTAAAAGAAAAGATGCTGCGACAGAACTGGAAGATGAATCACATTATTATACTGCACACCACTTCGGCTTTCCTTTATATAAACTAGGCCTAATTCAAATGAGCAGCAGTGTTTGTTCTGTGAAAGAAGTACTTTAACTGCTGATTCATGAGTACAAAATAAATCTGCAGATATAATACAATGTCAGGACTTATTACCAAACACGATGAGCTTGCAAGAAAGAACAGAAATCTGTGTTATTTTTATTCCAATATTTCAATTCATTTCCGACCTTGGCATTCATTTAACAGTGACTCAGATGCAGAATACTTTTGAATTGAATAGAAAAATACCTGCTGAAAAATGTGAAGTGGATTGAATGGTACGGCAGCCCAATGTTTTATTCTGATTATTCATTTGACACCCGCTTTGACTGCTGTCTTTAGAATGAGAGACTACACAAGTTAATACATCATTTGTATTGAGAGAATAACAAAGCCTTCCCTGCAGTACCTAAAAGGTCTATTATGTTTGAATGATTTTAAAACCAACAAACTAAAAAAATCTTATCATATTTACAGCACCTGCTACAAACTGATGAAATGATCAGCACCATACATTCCCTTCATGCATTCACAAAAAAGAGGAATAAATCTGGGGTCCCCCGAGTGGGTCATCTAGTTAAAGCACTGCCGTTGGGAGCGCAGGATGAGCCACACAGCTTGGACGGGCTGTGCAAAGAGGCCGAACTTTGCTGGGGACCCCGAAGTGGGGGGGCTGGGAAACTGGCCAGACACCGAGCACATTCAGAGTGGATAAGAGGCAGGGCTGATCTCTGTTCTCCGGGATTGGTAGCCCGCCCACCTCTGCTCTGGATTGCTCGACGTAAAAGCGATTCTGGCTTTAGGCTTGGGACGCTCACACGCCCTCAGAACGTCTGTGCTGTGTGGGGACTCGCTGCAGTGAGGAGAAAAAACATTGGACATTCCAAATTGGGGGAAAATAAATAAAAATAATAATTGGTCACTCTAAATTTTTAAAAAAAGAGGAATAATCCACATCTTGCAATGTGAATGAGTACAGCCTTCAATTTTCCTAGGCTGTTCAACGAAGCACAGAACACCAAGAAGGTGCACACAAAGAAGTTTTTACACATAAGTCTTCACGAATCAACTAAAGTTTATTCATAGGCACCAAAAAACTTGTTTGGTAATCTCCGATTGTCAGAAACGGACAAAAATTGCCTGCGTAGAATTCAAACAGTGCAATACCCATTCCTGACGTTTTCTTCACAAGGTTTAAACATTCATGCTTTGGTTTCTTTCACGCTGCACATGTGACACATTCATAATTGAAAATGCGTGGATGAAACATGGCTTTGCAAGACGTGTGCATGAAAGCATAGATTTCAAAGCCTGCAGCCACTTGTAATATCTCTGGCTTGGCGCTGCTTTACTGTCATTCAAGCATCATTCCTTCAGGTCTAGCAGAGTAATGTAATGTACCAGAAAGATGAATTCCCATGGTACCTGCTGCAGCACTCAACGGCAGTATCATTTATACACTTTGATGCCATGACACTGATGCATGGGCATTCACCCTTCATTCGCACTGGAATGGGATTTCACCTTCCAATCTGCCCTTCTGTTTTATGCTTGTTCATTTCTACCCCTCTCCTCAATTAATAACCTTGACTGCAGACCAACAGGATTACTCTTCTGCGATTCCCATTACTGCTTGCAACACTATGCGAATCATCTGTGCTGGTAAACAGCATGATTTCGTGACCTTGGAAACTGCTTTGTATATAAGGACAGCAACCAAAATAAGGAGAACCAGTGTCTGAAATAACCTGTTGCAAATCTTTTGTACAGTGCACAATAAAATGGATTGTTGTAATGGTACAGAATACAAAGCTAATGGAGCCTCAATCTAATCCAGGATGTGTGATCTATACCAATTTCAATATTGTTCTTTTTTATTCTTTTTTTTTCATTTTCAGAATATGAATTCAATGTACTTATACATTCACACTACCTCACCCTTTTGTGTTCTTTATAGGATTTTATAAAAAGGTTTAGAAAAGGTTGTGTTTTAATGAACAAGGCAGTTGGATGACACAGGCTAAAGGAATGTCTGGCTGTGTAATCATTACTGTTATAGGAACTGCCAAATCCTCCTGCAGCCGCCAAGAAATGAAGCTATAAACAAGAATGTGCTTCAACAAACTCTTGAGGGGTTACAGGAAAATGTGGGTTCTCTAATACGATTTCATTGTACCTACAATATTGATAACCTTATGAAAAAGATTACAGTTGAACCTTCCATATCCAACTGAATTGGCTCCAGGGTTCCATTGGATATGTAAAAATATCTCAGAAGGAGTCGGGCATTATAAATGTCAGGTACATCAGTAATGCAAGTATACTATACAAAGAAAATCAGTGACAATTACTGCAAAACAGTATTTGACAATTTACTAAATTACATTACAGACCAATGTAAGTTGGACAGGTTGTTTTGCACTGTGCGTGTTAACCATACAGAAACGACAAGAAGAAAGTATGCTAACAAACACAAACTGGCTTTTGAGGTTTGCGTTTCAACAGCTCAGTAATTCTATGAATCCCTGGCTTTCTTGTTTTATTTAACATGGTTAAACTGGGCAGTGCAGTTATGTGAAGTGACAGCATCGAAATAGGGAAACACAATTTCCAAACACACACTTTTCTTTTTTATCTGCAACTGAATCCATTCTGTCCTGCTCAGAGCTGAATTGACTGTTTTAGACCCCTAATAAAATATGCATCGATCAGTTTCCATCAATACCGTTCAGTTGGTACATGACAGAGGTCCATCAGTTAATAGAGGCTATCGCATCTTACAGGATCAGATATGACAGGTTCTACAGTATTCTTCATTTTGAGTACCCTATTTTTTAAAAACAAGAACAAAGAACAGTTATTGATGAGCGTTTTTTTTTTTCTTCTCCTAAATCTAAACACTGTTCACATTGCCATCTTAACTGACATCTATTATTGTTTTCTATAATATGCCATGGCACGTTCTGGAAATATCATGCATTACACATACTGTAATCCAAACGCGCTAGCAATGACCTGATAGGTACAAGACCATCCCTTTACATGTACAGTCCATCTCCTTTTAAGATAGGCACAAGCTTCCATCTCCTTGGATCGATCCATATTAGTATTTTGCTGGGCACTAAGACTTTTTTGAGTTTAGAAAATGACACAGTATATAAAGTACAGTAATCCGACAGCCTGGAGCTTGTGTACAATCTGTTAATTTTTAACGAACCTGTTTTCCGAACATGCATTGTCACAAGAGAGGGTGAATAAATACAGAGTTACTAAATCAGAAGCACACTCCTTAAATTTTCCCACAGCCAAAAAACATGTGCTGAAGAATGGATGACGCAGAAAACCCGGCTGGTTTATCCAAAGAGATCATATTTCTATTGAAGTGTTACAGGAAAGGGTGTGAAGACAGACTGGAGCGGGCTTGTTAAACCCCACTGCACTGATCCCACTTCACAACTGGAATAACGATTTAACACTACGCAAGAGAACGTCACCTGCTGATTCAAACACCTTTGTTAAAATTTAAAAAAGAAAACAGCAACAACAGTACTTATACAACCACTTCCTTTCCACTAGCACGAACTTTATTGTGCTTATGTCTAGTGTTATAAAACAAAAGATTACCTGAGCAGTATGGCAACGACTTGAAGTTTACCACCCTGCGACGTTTCTTCCACGTAAGAATTAAAATCCACACAGTACCATGTTTCTGTTAAAACAGTGAATTCAGAAAAAAAATACCTTAAAACTGAAAAAATACCTTGAAAATACTTGTCTCTCATAAAGAAGGCAACCGACTCACATTTCTAGCCTAGGATTAATACATGCACCTTGGATCAATAATTACTGCCCACAATAACTGTGGTTTAGAAACCAGCGTGACTCATAGGGGGTTTTAATTTGGCAACAAATAAACAAGCAATGCAGGTTATTTTTAATTTAAAAAAAAAAAACGGTCTGTTTCCTCATATTCTCCAATAAAGCATACAGCTGTGCTGTTCTATTTCATTAATGTGTTCCACCAGGCATGACTTCTAAATGATTATCAACGACCAGTCATCAAAGATCCTCTACGCTGAAGGAACTGAACTTCAAAGTCACACAATCTTTTTACTTAATACAATCTGTACTTTCCGGGTAGAGTACTGAAAATGTTTAAACAATTTTACAAAATCTACAGATTGTAAATACAAAATGTGCAGTACAAAACAGGAAACTGCTATTTACAATTTTAGTAATGCACAGTACAAAATGAATTGTGAGAATGATCCAACATGTAGGCAGAAAGAGAACACCAGCTCCCCGGAGATCTAAAACAGAAACCCAAAGCACCACAGGCAATATACAGCATTAATTAAACCTGGCAGAGAAGGGTTTGCTATTTAGCTACTATTGTCACAGAAATATTGTACCTACATGAACAGATAATACAATCATGCTATATATTTTAGCACACTGATTCAAAAACAATGACATACAAAACACAATCAGGTCCTCATCTGAACTTACAGAAGCTGTTAACACCAGCCTTCTCCCCAAGCCATTTCTGAACTGTGTCGGGTATAGATTACACTGCATGTTAAATCAGCTAGATAGCCATGCATACTATGGTATGTTGTCAAGCTATGTTCAAGTTCAAGATACGTTCAATTCAAATCCAATCTATGTTCAAGACTGGGCTGGTTATTATAAGCTCAAGTCCAAACCCCAAAGCGTTGCAAAATAGACAAATAGGAACCTAGACTTGAACCATCACAACTTGAGAGACTACCTGATTAACCTTCTTTAGCAGCTTTGCTCTTCTCAAAGTAATTGCTGATAACGTCGTAAGCTATAACAACCCAGTCTAATGTAAGTCTATGCAAATCTGAGGTAAGTCAGTGGGCTATTACATGTTCTATTGACAGGACTCCCCAGTATTAGTAGCAAACTTACAATAACAAAGAACAGAGACTATAAAAGATTACTTGACAATGACTTGCCCTTTCCAATGGCCCTTCTATTGCAGAGGATAGGGGCTAGAACACAGCTCAGTCATACAATAGAATACAGTGCTGAAAATGTATTGCTTAACAAATACATAGACAATCCTGCTTTTTAAAATCATCAAAAGGGCAAGAAATGGAAAAGATTATTGAACAAAATTGGTATCTTTAAACCACCTACACAAACACTCCTACTAACACACAACGGCAAACCTTATGCTGCTCAATATAGAACACAGCACTGTAAGATGTCAAGGAGTGTCATTTTTATCAGTTAAAACTGGAGGGCAGCAGCACAAAAACAAACCCTTGGGAATATGACCCGAGCCAGTCTAAAAATATAGATTAACTCAGCTGTCACTTAACCTTGGCTCCCAACTCAGCGAACGTAACGCCTAATTATATATATATATATATATATATATATATATATATATATATATATATATATATATATATATATATACACGTGTGGTAAATGCCACAAAAAACTCTACACTACAATAATACTTTTTTTTTTATTGCATTGCTTACTTTTTTTGAAAACACAATAATTGTAATAATTGTAAGGTTTAACAAGACAGGAATAAGCAGACTCACCTGTATGATTCTGCAAAAAACAACACCAACAACCATTCCTAGCATACTTGTGCCAGGTTACAGAATGCCAGTAAAATGGATCATTCTTGGATGGTTCACATAGGTGTCCCTTCGTGAGGACAGCAGTATTATTAAAAGCAAATAAGGTATATAAAAAAAAATAATAATCATAAAATAATAAGTTATCTTGTACACAACAATCCCACACAAATTTTAAGCTTGAAGCAAATGAGAAATGAAGGGTTAGATACTGAGGAGATATTGCAAGCAGTAATATGAATGTGTTCTTACACTCTTTTTCAGGCAGATCCCTCCACGATCGAGGCATGTGCTCGCTGTAAAAGAAACTCACACTTTCTACCGAGATAATGAGGTCTGTGATTCTTCAGTTTAACTCTCAACGGAAACCCTGTGTGGGAGGTACCTGTCATTAAAATGTTCTCTCTTATATTAAATATCACAGCTGATACAGTATATTAACTTAAATAGGATAAATAAATAAGTAGAAGGTGTGTTAAAAACAAAACTTATGAATGTGTGACACATAACTTTTCCATTTTTGAGTGGGTCTTTAAAAATGGCTCAGTAGGCAGTATTTGGACAAAATGAAAAAAAAAAAAACTTTAATGGGATAATTGTACTCATAATATTTACTTATATTTACTCTTATTGAAGAATAAAGATAAAAAGGAAGAAGAAAACAAAACATATTGCTTAACAAAATGCTTTATCATGCAAACTGACTTGAAAAAATTGCTGTGTGCTATGAAGTCCATACCACTGAACAGAACTGCAGTGTAGGCCAAATGTTATCTTTTAAAAAAAACAAACAAACAAAAAAAAACACCTTTAAACTCTCTGTGGCTCCAGCGGACTCTTCCATCGTGTGTGTCAAATTTAATGTAAATATCAGTGTTTTGTTTTGTGTGGTTCTGTGTCTATTTAAAGCTACAGTGTTCATGTGCCCACTAAAAAAGTCAATTCATACCTCCCATTAACACCTCTGCACAGAACAAGGACTCCAGTACTAACCTTAATGGAAATATGTTGTGGGAGTCCCCAGTATTTTTAACTTTAAGTTATATGTAAACAAGAAAACATAAGAGGGGGTGTAAAAAAAAAGTGACAGTCCTCACCAGCTTCTCTTTCTTGAAATATTCAAACCGGTCTAAAGCATGACACAAAGCTCATTGAATCCTCACTTAATAGGAGGCTGTGTGGTCCAGTGGCTAAAGAAAAGGGCTTGTAACCAGGAGGTCCCCGGTTCAAATCCCACCTCAGCCACTGACTCATTGTGTGACCCTGAGCAAGTCACTTCACCTCCTTGTGCTCCGTCTTTCGGGTGAGACGTAGTTGTAAGTGACTCTGTAGCTGATGCATAGTTCACACACCCTAGTCTCTGTAAGTCGCCTTGGATAAGGGCGTCTGCTAAATAAGCAAATAACAATAATAATAATGAATATCTAAATGAAACAGTAAAACAAAGAAAGACAGACATCTGAAATACGTGTCATGCTGCAATAAACTAAAACTGCAAATGCCCCCAAATGACGAGTCTGAGCCCTTAGTTGGAGGCAGGAACGAGAGCACAGTGAAAGTTTTTTTCATGTGGCACATCGGGGTTCACTCGGGTTAAATGAGAGAAGGTTAGAACTTAGTTTCTCATTTGAAAACATTACAAAACATTCAGACCAATACTTAAGCCTGTCGCATGAATGTTGAAATCTATATTTACACACCTGCCTAGTCTGTGGATTATTTTACAAAAAGAAACAGACATTCCCATATATGGAGATTAAGCTGGTATCTGAACTTCATCACTGAGAGAATAGCTTTTTTGTCACACTGCTGTATCATCACCAGTTTGCATATGGCTAAGAGATTTAGCAAAAAAGAAAAAACTGTTTCTTAATTATAATAGATTGTATCTTGCATAAAAAAACAGCTTAACATAGAATGGTGCTGTGACATTTCCATATCATCCTTGACTACATAACATCCTGAACAGGGACGTACAGTTTGACCTTTCATCTGCCTACAATCTTGCATGTGCAACCAATCAGGTTTTTTTTGTTTCTTTTTATCTCCCCTTCAAATTTATATGCCCAATTTCTTATGATATCTAGAGTACTGCTGGTCAGTTCATTCTCAATGGAGAGGGACAGCTGTGGGGTGTGTTAAAGGGTGACTCACTAACTTAGTGCTGATGCTGCTGCTGAAATCCATAAATCTGTCACACGGGATTCCTCAGGGAATTAGATGAGACGTGATGCCAGCATGTCATTGCGCTCTACTGGTTTTAGGAGGGGGCCCTGGGAAAAGAACCCAGAGGTCTAGGCCTGTTCTTATTGGGTAGCATTCATATTGTAAATCTTCCACCATACTTGGCTCTAATGAGCACTTTTGTTGAGAACTAGGATTAGATGGGTATGGAGACCAAACTACCTTCTCCTCTCCTCCAGAGAGGTCTCTTCAGCATATGGTTGAGGCATGCGGAGAGGGGAACGCTTGCAGTATAGGGTTGAGGCATGTGGAGAGGGGAACGCTTGCAGTATAGGGTTGAGGCATGTGGAGAGGGGAACGCTTGGAGAAAAGGGTTGAGGCATGTGGAGAGGGGAACGCTTGCAGTACAGGGTTGAGGCATGTGGAGAGGGGAACGCTTGCAGTACAGGGTTGAGGCATGTGGAGAGGGGAACGCTTGCAGTACAGGGTTGAGGCATGTGGAGAGGGGAACGCTTGCAGTACAGGGTTGAGGCATGTGGAGAGGGGAACTTTTGTGCTGTGGCTGCCTGTGCTATACATGCTCAGTGATTAAATATAGAACCTTAGTGTCCAGTTACCTTGGCTCCTTCCAAAGCACTATATTCATCAAAAAGTGTAGTAAACATTAAATGGAAAAAATTAATGTAGACGAAAAGACATTTTGACGATGTGTTTGGAGGTCTTGACTTAGTTTCTGAGTTTATAAATGAAGCCAAAAAAATCTACTTTTTTCACAAAATTGGGGGAATAATGATATTTAACCAAATGCAGTATTTTCAATATCTGTTTCCTAGCAAGGGTCCAGTGAAGTTTAGTTGATAGTGGCATAGTGATTTTCCACAAGAACACTGGGACACAGACAGTGCCAGTCCTAAAAGAAGATGTGTTGTCTTCCAGGTTAATTCCATGGGACAATAATATCTTTAATTTATAAATCCAGAAGTTTTCTCATTTGTCTAACAGCTTTTGATTGTACACTTCCTCTACTGGAAACAATGTACGATCCGTAAGTCTATGGTTTGGAGAGTTGAAATGTTGAGCACCTAAATACACCACCCACTCGATATATCGTGGGTGTCGGGGTCCAATATAAAAAAATGATCTAGACAGCATTCAGAACTGGGCAGACACATGGCAAATGACATTTAATAGAGAAAAGTGTAAGGTACTGCAGCAGGCAATAAAAATGTGCATTATAAATATCATATGGGAGATACTGAAATTGAAGAAGGAATCTATGAAAAAGACCTAGGAGACCAAGGAGTTTAACCCTCGAGCGGACTGTACACCGCCAGCTCTCTGCTTTCCTGTCCAACCACTCTCTGCTCGACCCTCTCCAATCTGGCTTCCGCTCTGCTCACTCCACTGAAACCGCCTTCCTGTCTGTCACCAACTCACGAAAGTCTGCCCGAGCTGCCTCTCTCTCCTCTGTCCCAATTCTCCTCGACCTCTCTGCTGCCTTTGACACTGTTGATCACTCTATTCTACTATCATCTCTCGCTGACCTGGGAATATCTGGCACTGCTCTGGCCTGGTTCTCCTCCTACCTCTCCAACTGCACTTACCAGGTAACCTGGCGTGGAGCAACCTCCACACCTCACCCTCTCTCAACAGGAGTCCCCCAAGGGTCAGTTCTCTCTCTACACCTGCTCCCTGGGCCCCCTCATCGCATCCTATGGTTTCTCATACCATTTCTATGCTGATGATGCTCAGATTTTCCTCTCCTTCCCCACCTGACTCCACCATCCCCTCCCGTATCTCTACCTGTCTGTCTACTATTTCCTCCTGAATGCACTCGCATCACCTCAAACTCAACCTCTCTAAATCTGACCTCCTTTTCTTTCCCTCCTCCTCCTCCCCCTCCTCTGATCTCTCTATCTCTGTACCTCTGTAATCTACCACACTCTCTCCCTCTTCCACCGCTAAGAACCTCGGAGTCACCCTGGACCCCTGCCTCTCTTATTCCCAGCACATCTCCACTCTGGCACACACTTGCCGATTCTTCCTGAGCAACATCCGACAAATCCGACCGTTCCTCACCAACTACGCCACCCAGCTCCTGGTCCAGGCCTTGGTACTCTCCCGCCTAGGCTACTGCAACTCCCTCCTGGCTGGCCTCCCTGCGTCCGCCACCCGTCCGCTCCAGCTCATCCAGAACTCCACTGCCCGCCTGGTGTTCTCTCTGCCTCGCTTCTCCCACGCAACTCCACTACTCCGCTCACTCCACTGGCTCCCGATCACCGCTCGCATCCAGTTCAAGACTCTTGTACTAGCCTACAGATGCCTTGACCAGACTGCACCCAGCTACCTCCAGACCCTCATCTCTCCCTACACCCCCACTCGACCTCTCCGCTCCAACTGCACTAGAAGACTGGCTCTACCTCCTCTATGCTCCCCTGCCTCCAGAGCCCGCTCCTTCTCCACCCTCGCCCCGCAGTGGTGGAATGACCTTCCTACAGATGTCAGGACTGCCCAGTCCCTGACCACATTCCGGTGCCTCCTCAAGACTCACCTCTTCAGAAAGCACCTGTAGAACTCCTCTGTTTTTCCCTTGGGACACTTATCACCCTTCTTTAAATGCGCTTTACTTGCTCTTATCTGCCCCCTATTTTATTGCATTTAATCCTGTACTTCAGAGTACTGTAATCTGCCAAGTGTTTAATCTGTAGTATTTTGTATTTAATCATATCCTGATGCAACTACCACTGACACTGTTATCTGCTGTATTATTTGATTGTATTTTGTCACACTTGTACTTGCTTGAACCAAAGTCATTGTATTTATCTTGCTCTTAATTGTATTATTACTTGTACTGTGATACTTGAAATGTATTTGCTTACGACTGTAAGTCGCCCCGGATAAGGGCGTATGCTAAGAAATAAATAAATAAATAAATAAATAAATAAATAATAATAATAATAATAATAATAATAATAATAATAATAATGTTGACTCAGAAGTGTCTTCATCTCGACAATGTGGGGAAGATATAAAAAAAGGCCAACAAGATGCTCGGATATATTATGAGAAGTGTTGAATTTAAATCAAGGGAAGTAATGTTAAAACTTTACAATGCATTAGTAAGACCTCACCTAGAATATTGTGTTCAGTTCTGGTCACCTCGTTACAAAAAGGATATTGCTGCTCCAGAAAGAGTGCAAAGAAGAGCAACCAGAATTATCCTGGTTCTAAAAGGCATGTCTTATGCAGACAGGCTAAAAGAATTGAATCTATTCAGTCTTGAACAAAGAAGACTACGCGGTGATCTGATTCAAGCATTCAAAATCCTAAAACGTATAAACAATGTCGACCCAGGGACTTTTTGACCTGAAAAGAAACAAGGACCAGAGGTCACAAATGGAGATTAGATAAAGGGGCATTCAGAACAGAAAATAGGAGGAATTTTTTACACAGAGAATCGTGAGGGTCTGGAACCAACTCCCCTGTTGTTGAAGCTGACACCCTGGGATCCTTCAAGAAGCTGCTTGATGAGATTCTGGGATCAATAAGCTACTAACAACCAAACGAGCAAGATGGGCTAAATGGCCTCCCCTCGTTTGTAAACCTTCTTATGATCTTATATCCAAATCCACAGTATAGCGAGGGGCGGGTGTATATGTATGTTTTTTAACCTGATACTAATGAAGTCAATCATTCTAGAACTAAAAACCAAGCCCACAAAGCGTGAATAATAGACAAATTACAGTCTGGAAGTTTTAGTGATTCAGTAACAAACTGCACACTGAAAGAATGTTAGCCTCTCATTCATTAATATAATTATACTGCTTTCATTTCTGCTTTAAATGTTGCATTACACTTTGTGGTTTAATATCCAGGTGCTAAAATTATTTCTGTTTTTCATATTTCAACAAAGGAATATGCATTTGCATTATCCAACCGCCTGATATTGTAGTGTCATAAATCAGCAGTTTAAAATGCTTCGCCACCATACCTGTATAAACATTATTGTATGTAACATAAACTTTGTCTGCTCCACTGACTGTTGATGTCACCCGCTTCATTATTCATAAGCACCTCTAAATAAAAGTATGTTATGAATGACTTAGGCATATATATATATATATATATATATATATATATATATATATATATATATATATATATATATAATAATACATTGATGAAGGCTATATTTGCATCCTGAGCCATTCGAAAAAAAGGCATAATACCACAGTAGTGATGTCAAAAAGTGACAATTCCTCTAGAGGAAAATATACTTGAACTTTGACCCATTTGACTCCTCGAGACCATCACTTTCAATTCAAACACAAAATGTCTCGTTTTCAATCACTCGAAAACATCCACAGTACAGAAATGTTCATTAATGATCAACAAAATGAGAATATGTTAAAAATAATTATGTAAAGCTGGTACATTCATATCTGAGAGAAACTGGAGAGGAACAGGAAATTAAAACAAGGTAAAGGCAATCATCCAAATAAAGCTGAAGCACTAACGGATAATGATATAGAACGTCTGTACAACACTGAAACACTACATTTAAAAAAAACCCAGCTGTACTGCTGAACCATGTCTTCTTTAATATTAGCATCACAAGGGTATCAATTTATTATAAAAAAAATAATAGATGGGCCTCTTCAGTGAGTTACATGAAAACAATTCCATCTCGGGTTTCTGTGACAGTTTATAAATGACTCGAACCTAACGGTCCCGTAGTTTATGACGTCACAGAAACCCAAGATGGAATTATTTTCCTGTAACTCACTGAAGCCCATCAATTTATATATATATATACAGTACTGTGCAAAAGTTTTAGGCAGGTGTGAAAAAATGCTGTAAAGTAAGAATGCTTTCAAAAATAGACATGTTAATAGATTATATTTATCAATTAACTAAATGCAAAGTGAGTGAACAGAAGAAAAATCTAAATCAAATCCATATTTGGTGTGACCACCCTTTGCCTTCAAAACAGCATCAATTCTTCTAGGTACACTTGCACAAAGTCAGGGATTTTGTAGGCATATAGTCAGGTGTATGATTAAACAATTATACCAAACAGGTGCTAATGATCATCAATTCAATATGTAGGTTGAAGCACAATCATTAACTGAAACAGAAACAGCTGTGTAGGAGGAATAAAACTGGGTGAGGAACAGCCAAACTCAGCTAACAAGGTGAGGTTGCTGAAGACAGTTTACTGTCAAAAGTCATACACCATGGCAAGACTGAGCACAGCAACAAGTCACAAGGTAGTTATACTGCATCAGCAAGGTCTCTCCCAGGCAGAAATTTCAAGGCAGACAGGGGTTTCCAGATGTGCTGTCCAAGCTCTTTTGAAGAAGCACAAAGAAACGGGCAACGTTGAGGACCGTGAGACGCAGTGGTCGGCCAAGGAAACTTACTGCAGCAGATGAAAGACACATCATGCTTACTTCCCTTCGCAATCGGAAGATGTCCAGCAGTGCCATCAGCTCAGAATTGGCAGAAAACAGTGGGACCCTGGTACACCCATCTACTGTCCGGAGAAGTCTGGTCAGAAGTGGCCTTCATGGAAGACTTGCAGCCAAAAAGCCATACCTCCGACGTGGAAACAAGGCCAGCGACTCAACTCTGCACGAAAACACAGGAACTGGGGTGCAGAAAATGGCAGCTGGTGCTCTGGACTGATGAGTCAAAATTTGAAATATTTGGCTGTAGCAGAAGGCAGTTTGTTCGCGAAGGGCTGGAGAGCGGTACACGAATGAGTGTCTGCAGGCAACAGTGAAGCATGGTGGAGGTTCCTTGTAAGTTTGGGGCTGCATTTCTGCAAATGGAGTTGGGGATTTGGTCAGAATTAATGGTCTCCTCAATGCTGAGAAGTACAGGCAGATACTTATCCATCATGCAATATCATCAGGGAGGCATCTGATTGGCCCCAAATTTATTCTGCAGCATGACAACAACCCCAAACATACAGCGAAAGTCATTAAGAACTATCTTCAGCGTAAAGAAGAACAAGGAGTCCTGGAAGTGATGGTATGGACCCCACAGAGCCCTGATCTCAACATCATCGAGTCTGTCTGGGATTACATGAAGAGAGAGAAGCAACTGAGGCTGCCTAAATCCACAGAAGAACTGTGGTTAGTTCTCCAAGATGTTTGGGCCAACCTACCTGCCGAGTTCCTTCAAAAACTGTGTGCAAGTGTACCTAGAAGAATTGATGCTGTTTTGAAGGCAAAGGGTGGTCACACCAAATATGGATTTGATGTAGATTTTTCTTCTGTTCACTCACTTTGCATTTATATATATATATATATATATATATATATATATATATATATATATATATATATATATATATATATATATACGGTAGCTCATGAAGGACATGGGGGAAAAACCTAAAACAAAGAGGTTATGCCAAATGATAACTTTTATAATGTGGACCATCTATATTTTCTGTACTATTTACAGTACAGCTAAATGTGTGTGGGGTTGAGGGTGCTGTGCTGATGGATGTGCAGTTCATTGAAACACAGGTCCTGTCTACTAAGCATTTGTTAAATGTTCCAGGGCACTTGCTGATATAAATAACAGAGATAATGTTTCTAGAACCCTGGTCAATTATTTTTCCCTCCGATCCTTTACTTCTTGTGTCTCTTTGTTCATGAGCAGGGACGCTCAAAAAGGTCTTTCTGACATTGTCAGGGAAGGATGTCAGTTCAACACAGTCTCCAATCAGGCGAACTGAAACAAGGCATGACCACAGTTACTAGTTCATCGCAGCGTGTGCACGGCTTGTATCTTGTAATAAAACGCATCACATGCCGCAAATTAATAGGCTACCAAGCATGCCTATGCTGGCAGCAATAAATAAACAGAGACTACTTTAAATGACAAGTAATAATTCCTCATGTTTGTTCCCGAGTCATAATATAAAGAAAACATTCATTGCAGCAGAAAAAAAACAAACCCATGATGCAGCTCTTTTTACTAAAAAGGATATAAAAAATAAAAAAAATGATTCACACTTTTTGCAGAGATGACAACAGTATTGCCCAACCAAACAAAACCTATGCAATATAGATTTCTCAACACAACCTTTAATAAAATGTATTTTTACACTTGGCTACTCCTACGAAAATTAAGCAGTTGCGGCAGTTTTATACTGTAAAAATGATTGTATTACTCTCTGAAAAGAAAGGAAGAAGGAAAGAAAGCCAGGAGAGGCAGGCTGTGTTATTTGCAGCACAAAGCTGGCTGCAGTTCCATGTAGGATGTCTGCACACAAACCAGTTCATTTTACAGCACGGCTCAGTTCTTGGAAGGCATGATTGATTCTCACTGCTGGTGATGAATGGTCCTGCATCCAAAAGCATTTTATTCACCTCTGCATCTCTCTAGACCCCTGATATGACTACTGGAAACTGGGTGAGCCTCACATCAGGACTACTGAATGATAATGCAATAAACTGTCAGAGAACGCATTCCCCTAGTTAAGAGAAGTGCAAAGACTGTGTGAAAGAATTCAAATCAGAGACGGTTTATTGGCTCTCAATAACATGATGCCCTCCACCCAAAAGGTCTACTTTTCCACCACCCTCCTAGACTTCTTTAGAGACTACGCTTTCAAAGTTTTCTACTGCTGTTCACTAGTGATGCAAGATGTATTGTAGGTCTACCTTATACTGTACTCTCACTCAATGGGCTGTATGCTGTGTTATTGCATTGATTTTCCCAAGCCTGGCTGCTTCATGTGTATTTGATCCCTGTCACCAACACCATAAGGAAGGTAGTGGTGTATAAAAACAGTGCTGTTATAATATAGAACTATATATAAAATTTAAAAAAATGATTTAATTGTAATGTTTTTACTGCTTCTTGTCAATTAGCTCTGCACGCAGTTTTCTTGCCTATAGGTGTCTCATCATGTTACAAAGTTATTAGATCATATCCATAATCCCCAATTTAAACAGGGCATACAGTATGTGTGATGCACACTGGTGTATAATTATGTTACTGGGAGGTCTATGGGGAGTGGAAAAGGAGTATTTTTATGTTGCCCATTAGGGTAAGCATCTTCGCTGACAGTAAAGGTTGTTTCAATGGCACCAGCTGTGGTATGCTATGAGGAAAATGGAAGATCGTGTTTCTGAGCTGAGACAGGACACCCCTTGAATATTAGATGATGCATCCTACCGAATAGCTGTGTTTCATCCTGAAGGGGGATTTTTAAATGACCTAATCCACTCCAGTTTGCCTACAGCCCAAACTCCTCAGCCAGTACCCTTTAAAAGCTTTCTGTTATGCAAATGTATTAAAAGGTTACTGCAACAACCCCTGCATGATGCACCATGGTAGCTGCTGTATTTTTTGTTTTTATTCCAGTAAGGAGTGTCTCAATGTTTTCTTCACTTCACTCGATGTACAAGCACAAAACTCTTCAGTCAAATCTGATCATGTTTGCTTATTTGATGCAATGTCTTACCCTATATAAAATGTACAGTAGTTCTAGCATGTCTAATATTTTTTAATAAACCACCGAATATTGCACGATCCAGATGTGCAAACCTGGTAGAGACTTACCCCATAAGCCTCACAGCTGTAATTGCTGCCAAAGGTGGTTCTACCAAGTATTGACTCAGGGGGGTGAATACTTATCTAACCAAGACATTTCAGTTTTTTTATTTTTCATTAACTGTTGTTTCACAATAAAAATTCTCTTGCCTCTTCAAAGTGTTGAGCAGGTTGTGTAAATCAAAGGAAAAAAAATCCCATTTAAATGCATCAAGATTTCTGGTTGTAACACAACAAACTGTGAAAACGTCCAAGGGGGGTGAATACTTACTATAGGCACTGTATACATATATATATATATATATATATATATATATATATATATATATATATATATATATATATATATATATATGAATCAGTGATTGGAAATCCTGGCCTGTGATTGGTTAAAACCTCCTCATAGGAGGAAAAATAGATTGAACTATTGCCCTAACATCCTTACACCACAGGTCAATAGTCTCCGTCTGTCATGTGATTGGTTCACATCACTGTCAGTCCCGCTTCTTTTTCTCTTGCACTC